>CM064534.1:4185484-4340484 GCA_032716605.1 Paralithodes platypus | reverse complement strand
CCCTACCTTCATCACTTCTTAGCGTGATTGTACAAGCACTCTTTGATGGTTTGGGCATGTGGAGAAGATGGATGAACTATAAGCTGAGTGAAAAGATGCAAGTCCATGAACGTGTAGGCCCTGGAGGGAGCTGCACCAAGGGGTAGACCAAGAAAGACGTGGGATCTAACCATTTAGCCTAATCTTGAATTTTAAAAACTGACAAGTGAGGCAGCTTTGAACAGGGCTGCCTGGAGCGCCACTATTAGGATCTATTTTTATTAATTTCACTCCAACACCAAACCAATCCAATGAAATTAATGAAAGCATGTGATCCACCTGGATTCGAACCTGGGTTACCACACATTTTTAAACACTAACCATTACACCATGAGACTGCAGGAGTCGCACTTTGTGTGGAGCATTCGGTCTTAAAATTTATGTATGTATGAGCCAGCCGTCCGGCTGGTTCAGTTGATAGCGTGCCTGATTCCCATCTTGCAGGTCTCGCGTTCAATCCCCGCTCAGATTGAAAAGTTTTTCTGGGATATAGCCGGCGGTTACCATCTCCCCATGACCAAGGGGGATGGGTAATGGTCTCTGGTAGACTAAAGAAAGCCAAGCACTTGTGAATCCTCGAAGGAGGAGAACGGGCGCTATATAAGTAACCAAACAATTATTATTATTTATATTGTTTTATAAGTGTATTCTGAAAG
The DNA here is from genome assembly GCA_032716605.1 of Paralithodes platypus. Classification (NCBI taxonomy): domain Eukaryota; kingdom Metazoa; phylum Arthropoda; class Malacostraca; order Decapoda; family Lithodidae; genus Paralithodes; species Paralithodes platypus. The sequence continues at coordinate 4,339,789 of CM064534.1, read as the reverse complement.
TTTTAGCTGAATATAATTAGTACCGGTAGGCTAATAACGCCGCGAGTGTCTTCTTGTAAATTACTGAAAGTATTTATTATTATATTTATTGACAGACCTCATAATAAGACACCAAGATAATTAAAACCCGAATAAATACAAAACAGACAAACAAAATCACACCGACATATTCCGACCAACCCTCGCAACATTACGCAAACTAAGTCATAAAAAAGGTATATTCGTTTTCTGCTGGGATTAACTTACAAGCTCTCCGGATTACACTACGCAGCGGAACAGTCATGGTTAAAGCTGAACTCACGTATATAACAGCTATGATATAGTCATGTGCCATAATTCCTGCATAGGCCTACCCATTTGAATCTGTATCGAACCCAAGCAAAATATACCTGCACTTTGACATTTTAAAGCTGCAAATAGTCAAGCCTCTGGGATAAAACAGAACCTTGGATTTTGTTTTGTTTTGTTCTATGTGAGTGAGGGAGACAAAAGGCAGAACTGCCTGTAGCGAGTGCCTCCCCCAGAGTTGAAAGAGTGACAGGGCCAAAATCAAGGGATGTTCGAGCCAAAATGCCTGGACACACGGAGTTTGAAGCAATTTAAGTCATAGGAAGAGGGAAAGATGGACTCGCTCGGGTTCGATAGATTCAAAGGGGTGTTCAGGTATTATGGCTCGTGAATACAATCGCAGTCATTAATTCAGTATATATTAATTATTATACAGTATATAATTATACTGTATATATATATATATATATATAGTATATAATTATATGTGTGTTGTGTGTGAATAGAAGGAAACCTGCTTACATTACTGAAATGTTTGTGGACATGCAGTAATGCAAGTAATGGTCGCTCTTCTGTAAATATAAAATGGCTTACTTAAGAATGGGAAAGGGGTGGGACCTTCTATGTACTGTATTTGTATGCGTGTATATTTGCTCTTGTAGTTGTATATACATGTTGTTATGGGTGTGTGTAGGTACTGTATGCTTGTGTTTGGCTGCATGTGTGTGTAGGCTACGTGTGTGTGTGTATGTATGTGTGTATAGGTCAACAATATTGTATCTTATCAACATGCTCCACATTTGAGCCCTTCTTTTTTTATATGACCTAACTTTTTCTTCACAAAGTTGTTGGCAGAAAAACATGGGAGCAATTTAGATATAGCCTTTCTCATCCCCCCCCCCCCTTCTCTCTCTCTCTCACACACAGTCACATATACACTTCCTATTTATAATCATTCATAATTTCACCTTTTATGTGATACCCTCCAAAACACTTGTTCCCCACTCCCATCCAAATCACCCTCCAAAACACTTGTTCCCCACTCCCATCCAAATCACCCTCCAAAACACTTGTTCCCCACTCCCATCCAAATCACCCTCCAAAACACTTGTTCCCCACTCCCATCCAAATCACCCTCCAAAACACTTGTTCCCCACTCCCATCCAAATCACCCTCCAAAACACTTGTTCCCCACTCCCATCCAAATCATGTATACTATACACGTGTTTCTTTTCAACTGACGGTAAGTTGAAGCCCTTAATAATAATAATAATAATAATAATAATAATAATAATAATTATTATTATTATAATGCACAGGGCCTGGTTCTCAGAGTTTCTCTCCTGGGCGACCTAGATGTGTGTGAAATTATGTTTTGTTATTTTTTTTTTTTCCCCTATTCGGGCTCTTGTCTCGAGACTATCAGTTATGAGTTGTTGTTTGCTATCAATGGCGCATTAAAGATACATTAACCCGTTCAGTACCAGGGATCTCCTTTATGTAATTGAGTTTAGATGTGAAGTTGGTTGGTGTAAAAAACATAACAAATCATATTCTGGCAATTATTAGAGGATTTTAATCAGCTTATGAAAGATCTTTAGCAATAGCAAGGCTTCAAACTATCTCTTCCAGCCCTTTGAACTACCATAGATCCTTCCTAAGCTGCATACTATCATCTAAATGAAGCTAGAACAAAATATAAAACACGTCGCTGGTACTCAAAGGGTTAAAGATACAAGATCAGAAGGTTATAAGAAAACAAGACTATCAGTTATGAGTTTTTTTTATAGTATCAATGGCGCTAGATATATGATGTCAGCATTTAAAACATGATGACCAGAGGGTAAAAGATGTCATAAACAGGGTAAATATAGGCCAAAAATCGCTAAAATATGCTACAATCTCTAGAATATCTCTAGAATAATGTCACAATCTCTACAATATCGCTAGAATAATGCTCTAAAATGGCTCAATTCTCCAGAATAACGCTAGAATTTATGCCGCTAGATGTAAACATTTGCCTCTAGATCGAAGTAAATACCTATAGATCTAGCGGGAAACTAGCTAAATTAGCAACACTATAGGTAGTGCCAACGAACTTTACAATAATCTTGATCCCTGACATCTGTAACTCAAAAGGGCTTAGAGTAAACTGGCTGTAATTATCCACACCTATTTCCTGGTGGACTCTTCCCAAATGATAGAAACATTAGCCAGATTGCTTTCATTCATTTAAAGTTATAAGAAGTTAAAGAGTCAAGCTTATTGTAAAGTTTGCTGGCGGTACCTATAGTCCTAAATGTTTTGAGTATCTGGGTCCTAATATTAAGGCTAACATAGAATCATATGTATCACAAGTTAGTTATTACATCTTCCCTCATCTTACAAGCAGGGTGTCAAACCAGAGACCTCAGGTGAGGGCTGGTCTTATCCAGAGTGAGGTTTGGCATCCTCTACCCTACCTTAGCCATATCTCTTTTCTTTCTAGGTGCTGGCGAGATCACCCCATTGGGTGGCACTGCAAGGGGAGCTGCGGACGGTGGGGGCATTGGCCCGGGGGTGCAAGCTTGTGGGCTAATGATCCCCTCCTTCGCTGCCCTCTCAGAGACAGATCTCATCTCTCCCTGGCCCCTTCGGGGGCCCAAGCATTAGGTGCGGCTTCGGTCAACCGGACTCGGGACTGTTCGGCTAGACAGTTTGGGGACCAACAACAACAAGAGACCATTTCCTCTCTTTTTAGTCATCATTATTAAATATAATTATACTTATGGAAGTGATAACATGGCCAAAACTATGGTATTTCATATTCATTTTCTTGTGTTCCTTCTTAAATTAATTAAAGTCTTCAAACAAAATTGCTCCGGTTTGACCCCCTGAATTCTTACCTCACCTTACACAACTAACTTACAATGGTCCCTGCTAACCCAGCTATACCCTGTTCCAAATTAGTTAACCCTAACTTCTGTCACTCAAAAAGGGCTGGTGCAAATTGCCACACCTATTCCCTAGCTAGGAATCATCCTCCCCTTGTAAACATTCTCATACTCAACGAGACAGAGAAAGGGGCAAAGGAACGCGAAATTGGTCCCAGACCCTAAAAATAGGAACTTTAAATGTTGATTCTGTTTGGGCTGTCTCGTTTCGGCCACCCCCAGCAATGGGGAATGTGCCTGAGTACATACATACCGTACACTCGACCAAAAAACACTGTCTTTACACTGGTGAGCTGTAAATAACCTAGTGTGAACGGAATGAATCGGGTGAAACATACGTCTGTGAGGTATTATAAGATTTCGACCCACTTCCAGAATGTTTAGAGCGTTAGTGTAAAGATTGTTTTTTGGTCGAGTGTACATACATACATATTCCCTAGCTAACCCTTACCAAATTATATAGACATATTAGCTGGATTACTCTTGTCGTTTGTGAGGCATAGAGGCTAATGTTCAAGAGTTTTGGCCTACTTACTTGGAACAGGGTATAGGATTCTACTGGCAAGGATCGGGAATAATTGGACGTTCGTGTGGCTTTAGAAACCCTCTTTTTAACTCCATACACATCTTTCCTAAGCTGAATATTAACCCATTCAGTACCGGTGCCGTCCTTTTAACTTTATTCTGGCTACTAACATTAATTTCGTTGGAGGTGTTTGGTGTTGTGGTAAAATTAATAAAATATAGATTAGATGATTTTATTCACTTTAAACAGGGCCTCCAGCAATTAACAGGGCTTCGAACTATCTCACTTAACCTTTTTTACTACCACAGATCCTTCTTAAACGGTACAAAATCGCTTAAATACAGCTAGAATAAAATTAAAAAGACATTGGCGGTACAGAAGGGGTTAAAGAGTCCGGCCGTAGTTGGAAATTCGTAGTTTATCTAAAGGAAAATGTTAATCTTAAAACTAAAATACGAAAGAACAATCGCCCCATACATCTACTGTATAGGTAGCACCAACAATCTCAACAATAATCTTGATCCCTGATCTCTCTAACTCTAAAGGACCTAGAACAAACTGGTTGTAAATATCCACACCTATTTCCTGGTGGACTCTTCCAAAACTATAGAAACGTCAGCCCGATTTCTTTCATTCATTTTGAGTTATAAGAAGTTAAGGGGTCAAGGTTATTGTTGCTGTTCCCCAGACTCTGACCAAGCAGCCCCAAGGTCCCGAGCAAGGGCAAGGCCATAACCGAGCGCCCCCAAGGAACCCTCCCTGCTTACCACAAACAAAGCCCGGGTGACCGAAGCCACTCCAAGGCAGGGAGCTGAGGAGGGTGCGGAAATGCCCGGGAAACCAAAGCCTCACCCAAGGCCCTGTGCCCCTCAGCAATTATGAAGGGAAAGTTGAGGGTCTAAAATTATTGTAAAGTTCGTTGGCATAAACTCTGAAATTATCAACTTGCCTAACGCGTTAACCCCTTCTGTGCCGTCGACATCTTTTGTATTCTAATTCTGGCTACTATTATTTTTAACATCGTTCTTAACACCAATAACCCACAGATGAAATTAATGAAAGCATGTGATTCTCCCAGGATTCGAACCTATATGTAGCGACAATGAACTTTATGTTAATCTTGACCCCTTAACTTCTTATACTGTAACTCGAAAAGAATGAAAACAATCGGGCTGACGTTTCTATCATTTGGGAAGAGTCCACCAGTAAATAAATGTGGATATTTACAGCCAGTTTGCTCTAAGCCCTTTTGAGTTACAGAGAGGCAAGGGATCAAAATTATTGTCGTTTGTTGGCGCTACCTATAGGATATCTCATACAGAACTTACACGCTCTAACCATTACATCATCAAGACCGTAATCGATTTTAGATCGATGCAAGATTCACCTACTAAACGAGACAGAGTAATGGGCGAGGGAACGCTTAAGTTGTTCCGGACCCTAAGAATTGGAACTTTAAATGGTGTTTCTGTTTAGGCTCTGTCTCGAGTCTGCCACTCTTCGCTATGGGGTATGTGCCTGAGTATACACACTTAATTGATTTTATTCAGTTTAGGAAGGACCTCTAGCCATTATAAGGCTTCGATCTGTATCAGTCAAGGACCCGGGAATATTAATCAATTTGATTAGGCTTATGAAGGACCTCTTAGCAATTACAGTATAAGGCTTCAAACTGGCTCAATCAAGGCTACTATTAATAGATTTGATTAAGTTTAGGAAGGACCTCTGGCAATTAAAAGGCTTCGAACTGTCTCCATCAACCTCCTTAACTACCAGATACTTTCTAAGCTGCTTAACCCCTCGAGTACCAGCGACGCACCGTTATGCGTCGCCTATGTATGTAATGCTAAACCTCAGCGACGCAATGGTTGCGTTCGCGTTAATTATTCTTGTCCTATGGCACCTAGAGGGTTCAGATTTGTATGGGAACTGCTTTAGTTTCCCACGCAACAATACCAATGGTTGGAAACCCTCCAAGTCCAGCCGCGTGCGTGAGGGCGTGCGCGGGAGTGATTTTCCAGTATTTTACCTACCCATTTCCCTATGTTAATTGCGACTTTCCGCCCCCCCGCAGGACCCCTAAATGACTTAGGTGAAAGTTATTTTGTGGTTTTTACTTCATTACTAACCTATCCCATGTGTTTTCCGGAAAAAAAAAATTACAACCGGCTGGTCCCTCGTACATTTATTATAAATCAGCTGGTGCTCAATGGGTTAAAAGTCTAAATAGTACCAGCATACAATATAAGAAGTCGCTGGTACAGAAAGGGTTAACTCTTTCATTACCGGTGACATTTTTTCATTATATTCTAGTAACTATTAAACGATTTTATGCAGTTTAGAAAGGACCTCCATCAATTACCAGGCTTCAAACTATCTCACTTAACCCCATGTACTACCACAGATCCTTTTTAAACTGCACAAAATCGTCGAAATATAGCTAGATTAATACTGTATACAAAAACGTTGTCGGTACAGAAGGGGTTAAAATCCAAAAAATTATATATTACAAATAAAATTAACTAGGCACTATATGGTTACATCTACATTTTGCGTTACACTTCAAATTAGTTATGTGTTTTTTTCACAAACATAATCTCATCCCAGCTCTATTTCTCTGGAGCTCAAATTTATATCTTAAATAACAGGCACATTCTTACTCATTAATAAATTATGCAAAGTATAGTTTCCTTAACCCCTTCTGTAGCGGAGACGTCTTATTTATTTTATTTGGGCTATATTTAGATTTGATTAAGCTCGGGAAGGATATATGGTAGCTAAAAGGATTAATTGAGATAATGTGTAGTATTTTCATGGGTAGACGTCCTTCCTGTGCTGAATAAAAGCGTCTAATAGTTGCCAGAATAGAATACAAAAGACGTGGCCAGTACAGAAGGGGTTAATACCCAATCAAATTAGCTCATTCGTAACATTCCTTATCTTAAATGCAAGTTTAAATATATACAGTACAGTACAATACAATTGTGCACATAGGTTCTTTGACTCGGTGATTTTATGTATGGAAGTAAAAAATGGTATGATTGACTAAGAAAATACTCTCTTTTTAAGCAGTTAATTGTGATCATATGGATTACCGGTAACTCTACTGAATGGCAAACTCCACTCTTAACCCTTTTATGCACCAAGGGTGCTCAAAGACAACTGCAGAGTTTTAAGTAACTAAATTAAAGGTTTCTAAACAATACTGATGGTCACAAAGGCTCATAAGTACCGATCTCAAAATATAGAACTTGATTAAAATGTAAAACTTGCAAACTAAACAAACCAAAATTGGGACAAGGACAATATAAAGTCAAATTAAATTATCAAAATCGCTATGTGGAAACAACGCTTACTAAAATGAAAACTATTAAATAAAAGAACACAATCCACCACATAGGGTGTACATTACTACATGAGCAAGTTAATCTGTTTCGAGGCAGCCCTGGAAAGCCACCATTTAGGATGTGAGACTGTAACAACATTCTCTGTGGACAAAACGGTCTTTAAACTTGTATGTATGTATGTATGTACAAAGGTTTTTAAGATCCCAGAAAGGGAGCAAATCTCGTACTGGTGCGCGAAAGGGTCAATGCAATCTTATACATTTTACATCTGTACATAAAATCACACTGTGAAAAACATATGTGCACATAGTTATAAATAGACTTTACTGGTTGTTTCTCAAACCTCTTCTAAAGTACTGCACCGGTAAAAACATTTCATATTCCCAAAAGAATATGAATACAGTTGTTATTGTTATTCACCAGGCTGTCTGATCGAACAGCCCCAAGGTCCCAAGCAAGGCCAAGGCCATAACCAAGCGCCCCCACAGAACCCTCCCAGCTTTACCACTAAGAAAGCTCAGGTGACCGAAGCTGCTCCCAGGTGAGGGACTGAGGAGGGTGCGGAAACGCCAGGCACACCAAAGCCCCACCCAGGGCCCTGTGCCCTTTAACAATTATAAAGGGAAAGTTAAGGGGCAAGGGAAGAATATGAATACAGTTAAAGGTACTATGGTCTGTTTGTGTTCAGCTGATGGTCAATTTAATACCTTAGTAGCTAATTTCTCAATACTTAACCCCTTCTGTACCGGAGACGGCTTTTAAAGTTTATTCTAGCTATATTTAGATTCTTTTGTGCAGTCAAAGAAGAATCTGTGGTAGTAAAAAGTGTTAAGGGAGATAGTTCCAAGCCTGTTCATCGCTGGAGGCCCCTTTTAAATTGAATATCGTCTGATAGTAGCTAGACAAAAATAAAAAAAGATGTTGCCGGTACAGTAGGGGTTAATGGAATAATTATAATGTAAAACTTACAAAATAAACAAACCAAAACTGGGACGATACAAGATAAATGCAAAAGAATATCAAATTATGCCTTTGTATCATAATAGGGCCAAGTTTTTACAATTTACACCATACAGTAGAACCTCGCCCAACCGGACTAATCAGGGGAGAATCCTGTCTGGAAGTGCCAAAAGTCCGGATCTGCCTTAGTCCGAATAAGTATTCAGCGAACCAGACAAGTCCGGATGTCTGAGATAATGATGTCCGGTTCCCACAATGCTGCGCGGTCCAAATTCGATGCATATTTGTTTCAGCCAAATAGACTAGTCCGATTGGCTTGGGAGTATGTACGAAATTAAGTTGTGCTGTCAGAACTCTATGCCTTTTTTTCCCAAGCCAACCGGATCAGTCCGAATGGCTGGATATGTCCGAAATCAAAGCTTGTTCTTGTCTGAACTTAATGTTATTTTTCTCATGCCGTCAGAATGGCTGAATAAATGTCCGAAACAGAATGCTCGTCCGGAAGTCTTAGATTTCCAGATGGACGGGGTTTTACTGTATTTCGCAACAAAATCTTCAAAATAATGGAGAAATCTTGATGGGAACTTTGCAATTTACCATTAGCTGAAAATAAACCGACTATAATTATTAGAAGTACTACTACATGATCTCTGAATCAGGTCGTCACACATTCCTGAAGGATAATTATGCCAGGACCAGACTGCTATTGTCCGTTCATCGTCCCCTTCTGTACAGGCGCCCCGTCCTTTTAACTTTATTCTGGCCATCATTAGACTATTTTATTCACTTTAAAAAGGGCCTCTAGCAATTAACAGGCTCCATTTTTACTTGGGTGAGGGCTGGTCCTATCCAGAGTGAGGTTTAGCATCCTTCTCCCTACCTTAACCGTTTCTGTCCATCTGTTTTCCTGTACAGTACTACTTTTCTTTCTCGGTGCTGGCGAGATCGTCCGATTGGGTGGCACTGCAAGAAGGGCTGCAGACAGTGGGGGCATTTTTTAGGTGCAAGCCCATAGGCTGCTGACCCCCTCCCCCGCTGCCCTCTCAGAGACAGATCTCATCTCACCCTGAACCCTTTCGGGGCCAGAGCATCTGGCGTGGCTTTGGTCAACCGGACTCGGGCCTGCTCAGCCAGACATTCAGGGGAACAACAACCATTTTTACTACCACAGATTCTTCTTAAACTATGCAAAATAATCTGAATGTAGCTAGAATAACATTTAATATACGTAGGCGGTACAGAAGGGGTTGTTGATAGGCCAGAAATTGTGAACTCTAACCTCCGCAACTTAAAAAGGGCTTGAGTAAATGGGCTGTATATTTCCACACCTAATCCCTGGCTGACCCTTCCCAAACGGTAGTAATATTAGCTCCATTACTCATCTCGTCTGTGAGTTATAGAGGTTAATGTTCAAGAGTTCCGGCCTACTTATTTGGAACAGGGTATACCTCACAACCTAGGAGCAGAGTCACACACACTTTTCACAAAAAATTTCAACGACAATTTTATCCTGGCGACATTTCAGGATTGGCAACTAACTCTTTCACGCACATGTGGACGCAGGGGTTGCGGATTGCGTCCTGTGTGTGAAAGGGTTAAACTGAAGGTAGTCGTGCTTAACCCCTTCTGTACCGGTGATGTGCTTTTAATTATATTCTGGCACATGTTAAGACTATTTTTTTCAGTTTAGGAAAGATGCCTACCCATTAAAAGGCTACAGGCTATCCCAATAATCCTTTTAGCTACCATATATCTTTCCTAAGCTTCATAAAATCTTCTAAATATAGCTGATATCAATTAATAAAAGACGTCGCAGTACAGATGGGGTTAAAGTGACTGAATTATTATAAAGCTAAACTGCCAATATTTTGAGGGTTTTTAGCGCTTACATTAGTAATTAGATTGAACGTGGTTGAATTATCAAAAACTTGCACACTAGAAGCTGCCAAGAGAATTAGCCAGAAAAAACCGTTAACAAATAAAATAAATTAATAATAAATTGAAGTAAATCAGTATAAACACCATATGAGATCTATTTATTGCCTGACGCCGTGATTCCCGAAGGGATGGCCACGAACGAAACACCCCCATGCACCTCTGTCCCCAGTCAGTCGACGCCCCTCCAGCACCGCCTTCATTCATATACTTCTTCACTCCATCCTTCCACCTCTCATTCGGTTTACCTCTCTCTCTCCGTCCTTCTACCTCGCTCTCGTACACCCTCTTATTCATTCTCTCGCTTCCCATACGTTCCATATGGCTGAGCCATCTCAAGGTGTTCCTTTTCACACTTTCCAGCATATGGTGTTTATATTCAGTCTGTCAACTTTTCAAAGTTATTTCAACATAAAGTAAATCAGCTGCCAAACTAGAATTACCGAAGAAAAACGAGATGTGAAAGAGTACGTGTGTGACAGTGCTATATATCTGCTGCAGCGGGTGTTGGGGGTTACCTACACTATCCCTGGCAGGAGAGGACTATGGTGTAGCCTTTCTCCTTCACCAGACCGAAGCACTGCTGGATGGTACGGTGACGGGCGATCCACTCTATCTGCGCCCCGTCTAGCTCCAGGCGGCTCGTCATTGTGGAGACTATGTCCTCGTCCACGATTTCTGTCGGTAGATTAGACAAAGGTAGATTAGAGTGCTGGAGCGACCTTGGTGACCCTGGTCTCTGGGTCTTCTCCTGGGTGACCTAGATGTGTGTGAATTTGTGTTTTGTCTGTTTGTTCGTCGTTTTATGTTGTGTTTTGTGTTTTCTCTGTTCTTGCTCTGTCTTGAGGCGGCCACCCCCAAGAAAATAAAAATAAAAATAATAAAATAGAATTAAATATAAATTAAAAAATTAAAATAGGAAAAGTGGGGATTGGGCCTGAGCATATAGATAGATAGATAGAGAGATTAGAGATACTGTATTCTGTGTTGGTGGTGTAATGGTTTAGATGCCTATGTTCTTGGTGTGGTGTCCCGAGTTCAAATCCCGGGAGGACCATATGCCTTCATTAATTTATTCAAGTGCATTGGGGTTTGTAATTGATGATTAATGTTAAGAATGGGGCGTTACTTAATAAGTTAATACTGTACTGTATATGTGAATTTGTTTTGTTTTTGTGTTGTGTTGTCCCTGTTCAGGCTCTGTCTCAAGTCTGCCACCCCCAGCTTTAAAAAAAATTAGGTATGTGCCAGAGATAGATAGCTTAGAGAGTGAGGGCTGGCCCTATCCAGAGAGAGGTTTAGCATCCTCTACCCAACCTTAGCCGCTTCTGTCCGTCTCTTTTACTGTCCTACTTTTCCTTTAGGGGGCAGGGGGCTAGGAATCCTCCTCCCCTTCTAAAAATCACCTATTAGACGAGGCAGAGAAAGGGGCGAGGGAACGTGAAAGTGGTCCCGGACCCTAAGAATTGGAACTTTAAATGTTGTTTCAGTTCAGGCTCTGTCTTGCATCTGCCATCCCCAGCTGTGGGGTATGTGCTGAGTATATACATACATACATACTGTACATAGATTAGAGGCATTTCAACATTTCTGGAATATTTTACACTGGTGTCGGAAACTAGATTAATGATACATGAATTCAGGTAATGGAAATATTTGAAATGTTAACCTCATAAGCTGCCAGACCAGTGTTGAGGATAAATGTCGAGGGAAAAAGTGCTCGTGTGATACCGGCTTGATCATTACACCAGCAAAACATTGAGGAGGGTCATGTAAGAGAAAGGGGTAAGTTTTAATTAGCGTACCTGCAGGATCGTTGTGCGTAAGAACCTGCACATCATTCTTCTGAGCAAACGTGGTGAGCTCCTGTGGCACTATGCAACACGAGGAGAGGTTCACCTGCACTGTGTTGGGCTTCACCTGCCAAAACACAACACCAGGATTAGAGTCGGTTATATTTCGTCTGATGGTAAATTGAATCCCTTAGCAGCTATATTTCTCGATACTTAACCAATTCTTTACAGGTGACGCTATTGTTCCTTATTCTGGCTATTATGAGAAGATTTTATGCAGCTTAGGAAGGACGTCTAGTAATCAGAGGTGTATTATAACTTTTAATTCGTTGACTACCCTAAATCCTTCCTAAACATTAAAATCACCTATTGATAGCCAGAATAAAGAGAAAATAAGTTCACCTACATTGAGAGGGTTAATGGAAAAATGTGAAACTACTATGTCTCTGCATCTTCTTGCCAGGTTTTCATAATTAACCCATGGACTGCTAATAAATGGGAAAATATAAAAAATAAAGTTCAGGGAGGGAGAAGGAGTGGAGGATGTGGTATAGGGAGATAATACCACAGTACCGTAAAATGGCCTAACTTCGGACATTTCTGGATAAAAGTATATAAGCTAGTTATGGAAAAGGCTCTGCATTATGGAAAAACACCGCAGACATACTTGTTTTTTCCATAACTGTGGTTCATTAGATTTTTTTCCAGAATGTCCGAAATTATCTCCCCGCCCAAAGTTACGTCATATTACCAGTACTCTCGTTTTATTCAAGGAATTACAGAACCGGTAGTCAATTGGGAAGTTCAGGACGGTCTGAATGTTCTAGAAATTATAATGTAAAACTTACTAAATAGCCTATACAAACCAAACAGGGACAAGGGGCCCCTCAACTTTCTCTTCATAATTGCTGAGGGGCACAGGGCCCTGGGTGGTTGGTTTCCCGGGCGTTTCCGCACCCTCCTCGGCTCCCCGCCTTGGAGTGGCTTCGGTCACCCAGGCTTTGTTGTGGTCGGCAGGGAGGGTTCTGTGGGGGCGCTCGGTTATGGCCTTGGCCGTGCTCGGAGCCTTGGGGCTGTTCGGCCAGGCAGCTTGGGGAACAACAACAACAACAACAACCAAAACAGGGACACAATATAAATTCATATCATCACCAACCCACCAATTAACTTACAAATTAAGCTAATTAATGAAATCAATGAAACTAATGAATACAGGTGGTACTCCAAGGATTCAAACCTAGGATACTCTCACCAGGCAAAAGAGCTTATAAAAATTCCGGACGTACCTTAGCCCATTCATAAATATCAGTGAAGAGCGCAGGGGAGACATCCGCCAAGCCTATAGATTTAACAGCCCCTCTCTCAACGGCGGCCTCCAGAGCGGACCACACCGGCTCCAGGTCCTCCCGCGTCACATCGTCACTCACGTCCGGTGGAGTTACTATCACCGAGTCCAGGCACGGCAGGTGGAGGTTGGACGACACTATGGGCAGATGAAATTAATGTTAAAAATTATGTAATGGTCAGTAGAGCGTCGGCTGCTGATCAAAGAAAGGGTCAGCGGATCGAGCCTTCACTGTCAAAATTTTATTGGTAGATGTCAAAACCGGGCAACCTGACAAACGCCTAATGTTCATGGCCACCCCTTCTCGGGAATTATGGCGTCTGGCAGAAGAAAAAAAATATATACTGTACAGGTATATATAATAATATAAATAAAATATAAATATATATGACTAACAAGGACGCCAAAGACTGGGCTGCCTGGAATACCGCCATTAGGTGAACAATAAGACTGACCTACTCACATGTGGATCGTAGTCTTTAATGAACAGTATGTATGTATGCACGTATGGTATTAAAAAGCTGTCTAGGCCAGCTTACTATCGTATAGGGTCAAATTGGTTTTGTCTATCAATCAGTTAACCCTCTCACGTTCTTGATGCAATTTTGAGTCTATTAAGGATACTTTAAATCCTTTCTTACCATCAGGGGTATTTAGAAACCTTTAGTTTAGTTACTTTAACCTCTGCAGTTGTCTTTGAGTTAGCTGTGGGCAGAAAACTAATTTTGGAGAGGTATAATTATAAGAGTAAGAGAACTCTATTTCTTATTGCTAATCTGGCAACCTCTGCGTCATATGGTCGTGAGAGGGTTAAGCAACCTGTCCTAAAATCCCTAAAAATTAACTTATTAAAGTACTGTATAATCATGTATTTTTGAGTCTGGATAGAAGTATTATTATTATTTACTTGTCTTGAGAGCATCCTCCACCTGGTCGGCATCATTGTTACTGAGGAAGAGCTTGACGGTGGTCTTGTTACCGGAGGTGTCTGGGGCAGGGCTCTCAGAAGACTTGGCCTCAGGTTGAATGGTTAGGACACTTAAACCTTCTTTCTCGTGCTCCCATCCTCTCCAGTTGTTCAAGGTGGTTTTGATGCTCCCACGCAACTGAAAAATAATATATATTGTACTTTATTGTATTTATAGTGGACCCTTGTTCTTCACTCATTTGGCATTTGGCGTTTTGAAAATGAGCAGCTTTTTCAGCCTGAGCACTAAAAACAGTAATTTTTTTTTTAAATAAAAATAAATTGGTATGGTAGTTTTGGGGCAGGAGGCTAGGAATCCTCCTCCCCTTTTAAAATTCTCCTAATCAGTGAGATAGAGAAAGGGGCGAAGAAACACGAAAGTGGTCCCGGACCCTAAGAACTGGAACTTTAAATATTGTTTCTGTTCGGTCTCTGTCTCGAGTCGGCCACTCTCAGCAATGGGGTATGTGCCTGACTATATCCATACATACAGTTTGTAGTCCTCTCGCCACTCGTTGCTCTATTTTTGATATTTCTCATCATGCCCTAAACTGAAAAATAAAAATATACCGGTACTTTACTGTACTGTACTGTACTCTGTAGACCTATACGCTGAAACGCAAAGTATACCTGTATTGACGGATTTACACAAGCTCTTTTTCCCGCACCTATATTTTGACATGTACAGACTATTTTTCATTAAATTTTCATTGCCTCCCCCAGAGTTACAAGAGTATACTATGTGCACTATGTTGCTAATGATAATAGTTTCATACATTTAGATCAAATATACAGTAATAAGTTTGTAAAGTATTCAATTTACGATTACCTGCGGAAAGTAGACTGTAAACTGAGAGTAGATTATCATAGATGCTATAATATCAATAATAGTACCGGTACAGATATATTACCAGTATAGAAGCTGCCAGATTTGAGTAGCGGATATAAGTTGTACCGGTAACTTGGTCAATGTTGTTAGTAGAGTGGGTTGTGTCTCCCTTGCCTTTAGTCCTTATAACTAAATATGTTCATAGTTCCCATTTTGCCCCTAATAGTGATTAAATGGTAAAAACAATACAGTATAGGGTGAAGGCTGGTCCTATCCAGAGTAAGGTTTGGCATCCTCTACCCAATCTTAGCCATTTCTGTCTATCTCTTTTACTGTCCTACTTTTTCCTTCTGGGGGCAGGGGGCTAGAAATCGTCCTTCCCTTGTAAATTTCACCTAGTAGACGAGATAGAGTAAGGGGCGAGGGCATGCGAACTGGAACTTTAAATGTTGTTTCTGTTCGGGCACTGATTCGAGTCGGCCACCCCTAGGTATGGGGTGTGTGTCTGAGTATATACTGTACAGTCGCTTATAAAAATTTGTGGACCCCCACGTCAACTAAAATGTATTGTTTTTTGCATGGTACCCCTTGAGACTGGATGCCAGCCAGAGGAAGGGGAGGGTAAGGGGGGTGTTAGAGAGGGCATAGTAGGAGGGTGTAGAAGCAGGGTAGTACGGTAGTTACCTTACCCCCACTTTCTTCCCCTAAACTAAAATTCCACACACCTCTCGCTCTCTCATATTATCAATAAAATATGCACATATATGATACCCCTCTCCCTATCTCTACTAAATTATATAAGTTATCGGCGGATCCCCAGATTGGCCGTGGTGATTGCACCTAAACACATGACAATTTTTTTTTTTTTTTTTTAATAGCACCTACACTCCTACATTATATGTTAGTGTATTTGTTTTATTTGCCGTATGTTTATTTATGTGTTATAAGAGTTTAGACCAAATGCTGTTAATATTCTGTAATTCACTTCCATTCTCAGGTATATTATTAATGTACAGTACAGTATTTCTATTTAATATTACCTATTATCACTATGTCCATTTCCTATATCCGTATAATGTTTTTATTCGTATAATGCTTTGTGTTTAGAACGTGGCGGGCAGATATATATGTGTTAACAGTTCTACTCAGTCTTCCCTAAATCTATCCTACGATTACCTTACTTCCGAGAACATGATTTGTATAAAATAAGCCTACTTGGTTTAAATAAACGAGGTTTATACAAAGACAAGGTTAGATATAGGATTAAGGCTTACATGATATATAAGTAAACTAGAGCGGCACTTGGTAGAGAGCATACCTCCGCCTATACCTGCTGGTTTTATAGCATTAATATTAATGACCTAAATTAAATTCTGGATCTGGGTTCCGGGATACATTCCAGAATGCTTCCTAAATCGAGTCACTTCTATAAAGGTGCATATTCTATCTGCCCACCATATGTCGTGAAAATCTGCAGATCGCCTCATAAAGTGAATCACTTATTCCTTGCTGCATATCTTATTTTCCCACCAATCTTCATAACATTCAGGTAAACAGTAAACTGGCAATTATAGAGTAAACATATAGCAGTACGCATGTACAGTATTATATACGGTATATATAATTATATATATATTTATATATATATACCGGTATATATATATATATATACAGGGTGTCCCAGGAGGAAAGGGCATAACTTTGGGAAATGAAACAAGGTATTCTAAGCCTATAATGGTCTATAAGAAATATTCCAAATCTCGGCCGGTATAGAGTTATGGCATGTTGAAAATGGTATTTTCTTCAGTAATTCCCCATAAGGCTGGCCTACCTGTTCTAGGGCCTACCACATCTCCATCTAACTGCAATTATTTTACCATGTTATTATATATTAATGGTTGAGATTTGAACTTTTTGTTATAGAACATGTTATGCTTAGAATACCTTGTTTTATCATTTCCCAAAGTTATGCCCTTTCCTCCTGGGACACCCTGTATATATATATATATATATATATATAATTCAATGAAAAGATACACCATTTGAGGAGGAACACTTTATTGACAAAGTTTCGCAGATAGCTTCTTCAGGCCAGTACTCAAACCAAGCATACAATCAGTATTCTTTTCTGGCTATTGAACCTCGTTCACCTGACAACAATCTCTTACCACAGACCCTGCAGTTTCAACACCGTCTGATCATATCAATTCCAAGCTGTGTTTGTATAACAGTTAAATCTATCCATATTATCATTATTGTCTGATCATATCACTTCCAAGCTGTGTTTGCATAACAGTTTAATCTATCCAAATTATCATTATTGTCTGATCATATCAATTCCAAGCTGTGTTTGTATAACAGTTTAATCTATCCATATTATCATTATTGTCTGATCATATCAATTCCAAGCTGTGTTTGCATAACAGTTTAATCTATCCATATTATCATTATTGTAATGTTGTTTGGAGTTCAGCCACAAAAATAAACTTAGAACCATCATTCAAACTTCAAAAGAAAGCCATGAGAATAATATATTAAGTGGGATACCGGTATTAAAGCCATAAAACTCCTTTATTCAAAGAATTGCGAGTGTTAAAACTATGTACTGTAATATTCATCACATAGAATCTCTTAAATTTGTTTTCAATCAGCTAGATTGTGTTCAGAATCAACATTTCCATCACGTAGACAGTATACATACTCACAACACTAGAAACAAAAACCTTCTCAGACCACCCAAGCCAAATACTAACCTTGGTAAAAGATTTGTTACTTACTTGGGAAGTATCTTCTGGAATAGACTACCAGAAGAAATAAAAGTAGCTAAGTCTTTTAGAATTTAAGCGAAATTGTAAAAATCACTTAGGCTACTAAGCAACTATTAAGTTTTAAAACGCCAACTGAGTATCTAAATTGTAAGCATACTACTACACAAAACACTGCTGGTAATTTCCTAAACGTATTTTGAAGGAGCCCATAAAAAAAAAATCACATTTCATGGCCTCAGCCTTGATAATGAATTATGAAGATATTGTAATATATTGTATATGTTTTTGGTCTAAATAAAGTTATTATTATTTTATTATTATTATAAGCTCATGCCTATATGACCATCTATCTATCTATCTATTGCCTGACGCCGTGATCCCCGAAGGGGTGGCTACGAACGAACCGCCCCCATGCACCTCTGTCCCCAGTCAGTCGACGCCCCTCCCCCCAACCAGCACCGCCTTCGTTCATGTAGTTCCTCACTCCATAACATAATATATTGACGGACAAACTGATTGATCTATAACTGGAGATATTGACTACCGGTACCCCATTTCTTATCAGCAGCATGCACACATACAGTACTGATATAATAGTGGGTTGAAAAAAAAAAATAATAATATATGCATCTACAGTATAATGTTTTTCATATTCAGCAACTCGTCGTGTTTGCATCATGGGCAATAGAATAATCAGTAAATGTGATCAAAACCGACGAATTCCAATAGTTTCGTTGCTAATTTTGACCTAGGTCTGTTTCTGAAGAAATCAAAATCATCACACTGACTTTCGCAGAATTGATTAGAAAATCACGATAAAAGTCCTGTTATAAAACTATTGGTATTACATTAATTTACCTACGACTGAATGATATCATGAAGAAACTTGTAATTTTTATGAGCTTGAAGAGGCGGTTATATAAAAGAAAACGGCATATTGAACTGTCAGGATCTATTTCATATAATTTACTTATAATTAATATCACATGCAGTTTGGTGGGGTAAATCTTCTCCAGCTCAAATATCCAAATTATAGTTGCAGGTGTGTTATTTAACGCTACAATGACCCGGAGATTGGTCAGACTACTTACTGTGTGGCACATTGGTTGCGTATACTCTTCACTACAGATAGGACAGGTTAGGACGATACGAATGGGCAAATCTCCTAACAATTGGTGCCTTTGTTCACCTAACAGTATATAAGAACAGTCACTTACACATTCATTAACTCCCATAAAAGAAAGAAAGAAAGAGAGAAAGAGAGAAAGAGAGAAAGAGAGAGAGAGAGAGAGAATCACTCGGTTGATCTTTTACCTCAGTTTGTTTGTCAGTTTGTTTGTGTGACTCTAAACAAGATAAAAAAAACAGCCAGCATAGTAAGAGGTATGCTCTCTACCAAGTGCCGCTCTAGTTTACTTATATATCATGTAAGCCTTAATCCTATATCTAACCTTGTCTTTGTATAAACCTTGTTTATTTAAACCAAGGAACAGCGAGAGAAGGTGCGTGTTTGTTTGTAAGTAGCAAATGGAAGGAATGTGTAAGAGAGTATGGGTCTGTGGGTTCAAGGATTGTGTGGGTGAGAATGAAAGTAGGAATACAAACGTGGGTGATTGTGTGTGTGTATGCCCCGACAGAGGATAAACTTGACAGAAAGAAAGAGGAGTTCTGGATGAATGTGGAGGCGTGCCTGGAGAAGTTTGACAAGAACGAAAGAATATTTCTGATTGGGGATATGAATGGTAAGGTGGGTGATAGGAAAGTTGAGGGAGTGGTGAGAGGGTGGGGGGTACCATCAGAGGTGAATGGGAATGGTAGGGCACTTGTGGACGTATGTGTGGGGAAGAGGCTGTGGATAGCCAACACCTTCTTCCGACACAGAATGATCCACAGGTACACGCGGAAACGGGTGTGGACGATGGAGGATGAGACAGTGGTGGAACAAAAGTAATGATTGATTATGTATGTGTGGATGAACGAATTTAGAAATCTGTGATGGATGCTAGGGTGTATAGGGGTATTGGAGGGGGTCTGTCTGATCATTATGTAGTGGTAGCTAAGGTTAGGATACAAAAGAAGTGGGTGAGGAGAGCTGGAGGGAAGTGAGAGGAGGGTGGAATGGTGAGGAGGGTGGAGAGGTTGCAGCAGGGAGGAGTACAGGAGAGCAGTGGAAAGACAACTAGGTGGGTTTGACCTGAAAGTTATGGAGGAAGTGGAGGAGATGAGCAAGGTGTTTAACCCTTAATTAGCGGCGAGCAACATAAGTCGAGTTAAATAAAGCTGGACTATGTGGCGGCGCTCGACATAGGTCGTGTGGCAATTTCAGCACGTAATGTTGCTGAGAGAGAGAGACAAGTGGTGGCAGGAGAGTAGCGAGCGTATGACTGCTCCAGACCACCGCGGCGAACCTACTGACACGAATCCCACCTCCTCCCTCCCTCTCTCACTCGCTATATACGGAATTGTATGGGGAAAGTGCCTAATTACATGCTTTTTGCAAGAAAACTAGCCATAATAAAAGGATCGTTATGGTGTCATTCGAAAGCTCTGTTTATGCCCTTTCAGGGATAGATACTTGTTTTACGTTCTGGGTCTTATTTAGGCATGAAAATGATCACGTAAACAGCCCTATTTTGGCTAAAAATACCCCGCTGGGCGGTACATATAAATAAACCGCATAGGCCGCTCGTAAGGTGTTAAGGATGAGATCTGTGCAGCATGTGAGGAGGTGTGTGGAGTGAGGAGAAGAGGAGGGGAGTGAAAGGTACAGCATGGTGGACAGAAGAGGTAAGAATAGCTGTGGAAGAAAAGAAGAAAGCATATAGAGAGTGGTTGGGTAGTAGAGGGAATGAAGATTTCGAGAGACAGAAACGAGCGAGGTACGTGGAGAGTAAGAGGGTGGTGAAGAGAGTAGTGAAGGAAAGTAAGAGAATAGTAGACGAGGAATTTGGAAGGAATCTGAGTGTAAAATGGAGGTTGAGTAAGAAACTGTTCTGGAAAGAAGTCAAGAAAGTTAGGGAAGGTAGCAAGGGAAACACTAAGGGTGTGAAAGATAAGAATGGGAGAATGCTAGCCGAGAAGAAAGAGAGAGTCGAAAGATGGAGGGAGTACTTCAATGTGTTGCTAAATGTAAGGAATGAAGAGCCAGCAAACATAGCTGGATATGGCATGGGAGGGAGAAGAGAAGTAGTGGAGGAGGAGGTGGGGATCAGGAGGTCAGAAGTGTGGGAAGCCATGAAAAGAGTGAAGTTGGGGAAAGCACCAGGAACAGATGGAGTGTGTGGGGAAATGTTAAGGTATGGTGGTGAGATAGTGATCGAATGGGTGAAAATGTGCAAACTAGCATGGGAGAAGGGGAGTGCACCCGATGACTGGAAGACTGGCATAATAGTCTCCCTATATAAGGGCAAAGGGGAAAGAAGAGTGTGTGGTAACCACCGAGGAATATGTCTTCTAAGCGTAGTAGGGAAGGTATACAGCAGGGTAGAGATTGAGAGTGAGAGTGAGAACGGAGAAATGGATAGGCGGTGAGCAGGGAGGTTTTAGGAAGGGAAGAGGATGTGTAGATCAGATTTTTACCCTGAATTGTGTTGTGGAGAAATATCTGGAGGAGAAACAAAAGGTGTATGTTGCCTTTATGGACTTGGAGAAGGCCTATGACAGAGTGGATAGAGATGGTTTGTGGAAAGTACTTAGAATATACGGAGTAGATGGCAAGTTGCTGAAAGCAGTGAAGAACATGTATGAGGGTGCAAAGTCGGCAGTATGTGTGGAGAGTGAGCAGAGCGAGTTCTCTGACCTGAATGTTGGTTTGAAACAGGGGTGTGTGATGTCCCCGTGGTTGTTTACTGTATACCGGTATATCACTGTGTTGGGTGATTTTAATGTCCATAATGTTGAATGGCTCACTCATTCAGCCAGGACTGATGATGCTGGTCTTGAATGTGAGCTATTTGCAGACTCATTTAATCTCATTCAACTAGTCAACCAACCCACCCGTGTACCAGATAATCCTAATCATAATTCCCACCTACTCGACTTATTTTTAACAACCAATTCAGAAAATTATGATGTTACAGTGAGGTCCCCACTTGGATCTTCTGATCACTGTCTGATACAGGCCACCTGTCTATCACCTACCACACCTTCCCACTCTGAACCTGTTTTGGTGACTAAATGGCATTACGATAGGGCAGACTGGGAGGGTCTTCAAGGTTTCTTTATTGATATTCCCTGGACCTCTTTCTTTTCTAATGATGCACACTCCACCTTGAGCCACATACAAGATTTTGTAAAAATTGGAATGGAAACTTTTATTCCTCATCAAAAGTACAGTAAAAGATCTAATTCACCTAAATGGTTTGACCATAATTGTGCTAGAGTAACTGAACAAAAAGCAATAGCCTACAATGCATACACAAGATCAAAAACACATGAAGCCTTTAATTACTTTAGAAACATCAGAAATCATGCCAAAACTGTATTAAACCTAACTAAATCAAACTTTCTCCATAAGCAGGCAAATAAACTTCTAAATAATCCAAATGATAACAAAATATTTTGGTCTACTCTTAACTCATTCAAATCCAACTTCACTACTGCTTCATCCATTCCACCATTAAAATCTCCGACTGGCAATCTTGTAAGTGACCCACGAGGTAAAGCTAACCTTCTTGCAGATATTTTCTCCACCAACTCAACCTTAGATGACATAAATCAAGATGTCCCTGTACTTAATTTTAATTCACCTGAAATTCCCTCACTTAAGATCCACACCAGACATGTCAAAACTATTTTGCAGAATCTCTCAGTAGATAAGGCTCCTGGTCCAGATGAAATTCCTCCAATAGTACTTAAGAATTGCTCCTTGGTGCTCGCTCCTGTATTGGCAAAATTTTTCCGTCTGTGTACTCATACCTCATGCTTCCCAGTACCCTGGAAAGAAGCAAACATCCATCCAGTTCCTAAAAAAGGTGCCTCTTCAGATCCATCAAACTACAGACCAATAGCTATAACTTCCACTCTTGGCAAAGTTTTTGAAATTATATTAAATAATCACATAATTAAGCATCTGGAGAATAATAAATTAATCAGTGATAGGCAATATGGTTTTAGACGATGTCGATCAACTGCAGACATTCTTTGCCTTCTTACGCATCAAATCAACCAAGCTACAGACCAACATGGTGAAACACATACAATAGCACTGGATATATCAAAGGCATTTGATAGAGTCTGGCATCAATCCTTATTGTCGAAGATGTCACACTACGGCCTTGCATCATTAGTTCCACTAATTTCTTCTTATCTTCATAACAGAAAAATACGTGTAATGGTAGATGGCCTTTATTCTCAATTTCACTCAATAAATGCTGGTGTTCCCCAGGGATCAGTTTTGGCCCCAACTCTGTTCCTCATTCATATCAATGATCTCATATCTACCACTCATAATCCAATACATTCCTACGCAGAGACTCAACACTCCACAGTTCCTTCACATTTACCAATTCTTTCACCCAACCCGATCTTATAAATTCAAAAATAAACACTGCAATTTCTCTGAACCAGGACCTTTCTAGAATTAATGAATGGGGACAAGAGAATCTAGTTTCCTTTAATGCACAGAAAACCAAGTACATTCAATTTTCTAACCGACAGAATCTCACTGACTCCCATATATTTTTTAATGATGTAAATATTCCCACTTCCCCTAGTATTGACATTCTCGGTGTAACATTAACTACTAACTTGAGCTGGACACATTATGTTAGAAGCATTGCTAAGAATGCCTCTAAAAAACTGGGACTCCTGTACAGAGTTCGAGAATTCTTCACTGACGAGCAGTTGGCCGTAATATATAAAAGTCATGTGCGCTCTCAGATGGATTACTGTTCACCTCTGTGGGGTGGAAGTGGAGTGGTTGCATTGAGGCAGTTGGACAAAATTCAAAATAAAGCTATTAGATTAATCAATAACCCTGCAATCACACAGGACCTTCCTACATTAGCCATACGAAGAAAACGTTGCATCCCTTGCATTATTCTACAGATATTTTCACAGCAATTGTTCCGAGGAACTTGCTTCAATTGTGCCGCCTCTCCACATCTTTCCCCGTAGAACTAGGGCAGCTGAGAGCGCCCATGAATTTACACTTTCTCCTCCACAATGCAGAACTTCTGCTTATCAGAATTCATTTATCCCCAGAGCTACTACTCTTTGGAATTCACTTCCCTCGAATTGCTTTCCACAAACTTACAATCAACAAATGTTTAAATCCAGTTGTTACAAACATTTTATGAATGGAGGATGCCTTTAGGCACATGGACCTTTTTGTTTTATCTGTGTTTTTCCTTCCTCCATTCATTGTCTCTTAAAAAAAAAAAAAAAAAAAAAAAAAAAAAAAATGGATGGAGTCATGAAAGAAATACTATCAAGAGCAGTGTATGTTGGTGTATCGATGAAAAGGGAGGGAATTGAGTGGAAGCTACCTGTACTGCTGTTTGCGGATAATACAGTTCTGATGAGTGATAATGAACGGGAGTTGCAGGGTCTGGTAAATGAGTTTGGAACAGTGTGTGAAAAATGGATTTGAAGGTAAATGCGGGGAAGATCAAGGTTATGGTCTTCGAAAGGGGTGAAGTCACAGAGTGTGAGGTGAAGCTGAACGGTAAGGCTATGGAGATCGTCAACTCTTTTAAGTATCTGGGCAGTGTGTTGAGTAAAGATGGGACTATGGATGAAGAAGTGCGGGAGAGGGTACAACAGGGGAAGAGGGTCGTAGGAACGCTGAAAGCAGTAACAAGAAATAGGGTGGTCAGTATGGAAGTCCTTGCATGACAGTGTGGTAATCACGACTCTGACTTACGGAAGCGAAGCATGGACGTTGGTTGAGAGACTCAGAACAAGAGTGAGAGCAGTGGAAATGAATGACTTAAGAAGTGCGTGCGGAGTTACATGGAGGGATAGACAGACTAATGAGGAAGTAAGATGGAGGTGTGGTGTGGAGGTAGATGTGCTGGAAAGTGTGAAAAGGAACAACTTGAGATGGTTCGGCCATATGGAACATATGGAAAGCGAGAGAATGACTAAGAGGGTGTATGAGAGCGAGGTGGAGAGACATAGACTGAGAGGTAGACCGATAAGAGAGGTGAAAGGATGGAGTGAGGAAGTATATGAACGAAGGCGGTGCTGGTTGGGGGGAGGGGCGTCGACTGACTGGGGACAGAGGTGCATGGGGGCGGTTCGTTCGTGGCCACCCCTTCGGGGATCATGGCATCAGGCAATAGATAGATACAGTAGGCTTATTGTATACAAATCATGTTCTCCGAAGTAAGGTAACCGTAAGATATATTTAGGAAAGACTAAGTAGAACTCTTAACACATATATATCTGCCCGCCACGTTCTAAACACAAAGCATTATACGAAGAAAAGCATTATACGGATATAGGAAATGGACATAGTGATAATAGGTAATATTAAATAGAAATACATTAATAATATACCTGAGAATGGAAGTGAATTACAGAATATTAACAACATTTGGTCTAAGCTCTTATAACACATAAATAAACATAACAAGGCAAATGGTGATGGGCTGGTCTATCAGAGTGAGAGCTGAGCGATCTCTGCCATACCCATAGCTTACTCTGACTGTTTCTTTTACTTATACATCTTCTAGATCTCAAGTGACCGCGTCTTTTCCGTGGATCGACCTCCCTACTGCCAACCTAAAAGTTGGCAGATTGGGAGCCAAAGCGTCACATTTTCCCCTTGCCCCTCAACTTTCCCTTCATAATTGCTGAGGGGCATAGGGCCTTGGGTGGGGCTTTGGTTTCCCGGGCGTTTCCGCACCCTCCGCTCCCTGCCTTAGAGTGGCTTCGGTCACCCGGGCTTTGTTAGTGGTAAGCAGAGAGGGTTTTGTGTGGGCGCTCTATGGCCTTGGCCTTGCTCGGGACCTTGGGGCTGTTCGGCCAGGCAGCCTGGGGAACAACAAGGCAAATAAAACAAATCCACTAACATATAATGTAAGAGTGTAGGTGCTATTAGATAACTTATATAATTTAGTAGAGATAGGGAGAGGGGTATCATATACAGTATGTGTGTATTTTATTGATAATATGAGAGAGAGAGAGGTGTGTGGAATTTTAGTTTAGGGGAAGAAAGTGGGGGTAAGGTAACTACCGTACTACCCTGCTTCTACACCCTCCTACTATGCGTCGCCTTAAGCTCCTTTCAGTAATCTGATCCAATCCTTCGGGCCAGACCTATGAGAGTTCCGTATGGAGCTCAGTGGTCTGGTTAATCTGCTCTACATAACTAACTAACTAACACCCCCCTTCCTCTGGCTGGCATCCAGTCTCAAGGAGTACCAAGCAAAAAACAATCCATTTTAGTTGACGCGTTCACGTGGGGGTCCACACATTTTTATGAGTGACTGTACATACATATAATATTAGCGATAAAATATCTTCTACAAATTCAACCTGCATAGGCTACATGTGAAGATTTGCATGCAAGGACATTTTTATTTATCAGTTTTCCTTAGTTTACCACTAAAGGCTAATAAGTCAGAGCTTTACATCCGTTGCCACTTATTTCTCTCCAACAAGCCCATAAAAAAATAGAAATTGTGCATTTTATAACTCATCCAGAACTGCCAAACTGGGCCAGGTTGCTGAATTGGGCTGAGGGGTTGACTTTGAAAAATACCCCTTCTTCTCACCCTCTTGTAACGGTAGCCCTCGGAATTTTTTTATTTTAATACCACGAATTTTCCTTGTGTTTTTTATAAACAAAATTGGTAATTTGCATCAATATACAGTATAGCGTTTGTAATTAATTAGAAATCTCGGAAAAACCTATTTTCCCCATTAGGCTTATCGATCGATGTTGAGACACGCTCCCCGATAGTGATTTGAAAAGACATTAGCCTAACCTAACCTAACCCCCGCTGGTTGAGTACTAATCCCTTAACCCTCCTGGCCCGGGCTGTATCTCCAAAGGACAGGGTGGGCTACCCGGGCGATCTGGCCGAAAAACGTCTAGGCCTAGGCTACCGTATTTTGGTTAATTTTAACTGATAGAAATTTCCCACGCATCTATAAATGTAGTGCGGTTTCCAATCTGTAAGGCGTTGAGTAGAGCTCTCTAAGTCAACTGGTTCAGTTGTGATGACAATTTTAGTGGAGAGCATTTTGAGGCGATGTTAGCAATACGACGATCTTTTCACTACTGAAACGACATACAGACATACAATAACAAACCAGTCTTCTTCTTGTTTTCGGAGGTGCGGTGACGCAACGATCGGCTTTGTTTACATGCGTCGGACGCACAGCATTCAGACCAAGCTGAATAGGCTTTCAAGCTTACTATCTCCTGAAAGGACACCCGGGCACCTGCCCTTATTTCGTGGTGTCATTAAAATGACACCCGGGGAGGAAGGGTTAATAAAAAAACAAAAAATTGGGCTGTCGATTATACGAAGGTGAAAGAAAAGTCGATGAAGTCTATGGTGTTTACTCTGCAATCTTCAGCTTGATTGTACATTGATAACGGGAAAGTACCGTGTTGACAACATTGTTATGGAAATTAAATTTTAGTACCATACTTTTATATTAGGTTTTTCCGAGGGTTTAACACATTTTCATATGATCTTTAGAGCTATCGATGACTGAAAGTACCGTGTTGACAACCTTGTTACGAAAAAAGACATTTTAGTACCGGTACCATACTTTTTTATTAGGTTTTGCCGAGGGTTAAAACAAATTTTCGTATGATCTTTAGAGCATATAGATTCATTATTTATCTTCAAATATATCAACAAAATTTGTGGTATTAAAATAACATTAAACCTAGCCCTCTCCCACAAATCTTTGTTGAATCTTTCCTGAAAACTCTTTCTTAACTGGTCCAAGAAGAAGTAGAGTAAGCTGACAAACCATTTACTGTCAGCTTATTTATCCAATAGATGTAACAATGCACCAAATCACCACCCATAACGAGGGGCGTCGCGCTCCTTGGTGCCGCTAGAAGAGCGGCGAACATATCAAAAGGTAAGGTAAGGTAATGTCAGCATTCATGGCTTCCCAACCTTGGCCTACTCTAATATCTTTATTAGATAAACAGAATTGATAACACCCTTTCATCAGTTTCATGTGTATAGCTACGGAGTACAATATCAAATATCAGCTTACAAGTACAGTAGGTGGTCTGATATAATTTCAATATCTACCTCAGGAGAGCACCAATCATATTTAATTTAACTACTGGTACAGTATACTGTACAGTACCAGTACTGTATTTATTTTTTTGTTTTTTTAAGAATGATACAGTCATGTTTCATCGCAAGATGACTAATAAATAGAATTATAAAAGGAGAAATAAAGCAGTTTTTATGGTTAATACAACCCAATATATTATATATAGACAGATTGATAAATATTTTCTTAACTAGGCCTAAGTTAACTAAGAAATCATCTGAAAAAATATGATTATGACAATATGTCACACCGTCCATTGCGGGTGAAGAGGGTCAAAGCCCCACCTCAACTTACTAATGTATCCCACGACCAGCTGCTGGGTAAATTCTTGATAGGCCTAATAATAAAGGAGAATTTCGCGGTGATATTCACACGCCCACGGTCACGAATTTGCCTTTTTTTTTTTTTTTTTTCTTAATCAACCACCAGCCAGCAGTTGATGATGATGATGCAGTTTTTACCACCATACACTCCCTGCTGAATAGCTGGGCTAGGGTGGGTGCCCTGATGGATCAGGGACTTCAGTGAACAGTTGCCACAAATTGCTAGACCGCACCGTTCACCACAGCACTGACGTCTGCCAATAACACACTGGCTAGCCCAAGACTCGAACCATCAAACTCACGGTCAGCAGGTGAGCGCTCTACCAACCGAGCTACGTCCTGTGGCCGTTATATAGCCTACCCCCTGCTGGCAATATATATGATGATGATGATGATACGCTCGCGGTTATAATCCCGTCTATTTTGACCTGCTTTTGTTTTGTTTGCTACGGTGCTACCTGCTGGCAATAGGCCTATATATGATGATGTCAATAAGTCTGGGGCCAGGGGGGGGTGAGTCTGTGAGAGGGGCAAAGCCCCCTCCTCCCTCTCAGCCTATTATCGTATCCCATGGCAATCAGAATAGACGGGAACATGATCACAGGCCTACAAGTAATGTAAAAAAAAAAGGCGATACGCCCGAATACTACATCCTTACTGGCCTAGTTAGTATAGGCCTAGACTAGGCCTAGTAATAAACTCAAGTTAGGTTACTAGACCATCATCGCTTTTCATAGCAGGTTGTGGCCATAAATTGAGTGCATGACTTCTCACACATAAGACAGTTGCAATATCCGTCCACCCACCAAGGTTATATATATAGCTTAT
This sequence comes from Paralithodes platypus, assembly GCA_032716605.1. NCBI lineage: Eukaryota > Metazoa > Arthropoda > Malacostraca > Decapoda > Lithodidae > Paralithodes > Paralithodes platypus. The sequence continues at coordinate 4,310,687 of CM064534.1, read as the reverse complement.
GGAAATGTTCACAAGTAGGCCTAGCCTAGCTTACTTTTGATTTCTTGAAAGTCAAAGTTTGACATTTTGTACTGTAACCTACACTAGCCAATGAAATTGTTAACTAGCCTAGGAATAACCTATCATGCAAAGATTGATGATGATGGTATGCTAAATAGCCTAGGCTAAGGCTACACCATTGTTTACAATATTGCCTAGACTACCGTAGCCTAGCCTACTCTACTAGCCTATTTAAACTTCATCAATACAGTACGCAAGTTTGGAGCAAAATAATTCAACCAACTCCAAATAAGTCGCTAAATTAACATTCTGTTTAGCCTAACATTAAGCAACATGATAATATATAATCCCCTGATAAGATCTTACCTCATCGCTCGATCCACACTCTCAAACATGTGAATGAGTGGGTGAAATTTCAAGGTTAAAAGTTGAATGTATTGATCGAGCGTAAAGTACCTCCTCGGTGGTGGTCTGTCCGGCCTTCCTGATGAGGTCCTCCATCTCCAGTATGTTACCCGTGGTCAACAGGACCCTACGGACCTCCTGGTGGCGGGAGGAGGACATGGCCGCACCTACAAGTACACCCTCCTAGGCCCTCTCTCACACTACTGATGGCCTCCTCTGCTGCTGCGACTACTATACCACCTCCACGTCTCCAGGACCACTTCTGCACACGCGCACTACTACACCTCAATAGTCAATTCCAATCACACTACTACTGATCCACACTCCAGCAGGCTACTGTAGTTGGTAGTACTGATCCACACCACGCCAGCAGGCTCCCCCTTCTTGTACTGATCCACACGCCAGCAGGCTCCTCCTTCTTGTACTGATCCACACGCCAGCAGGCTCCTCCTTCTTGTACTGATCCACACGCCAGCAGGCTCCTCCTTCTTGTACTGATCCACACGCCAGCAGGCTCCTCCTTTTGACTGTTGATCCACACGCCTGAGCAGGCTCCTCCTCCTTATGGCTACTGATCCACAAGTTGGCAGGCTCCTTCTTGTATCTTGTGCCTACTGATCCACACGCCAGCAGTCTCCTCCTTGTGGCTGCTGATCTCACTGAACTCAAAATTATTTAGTTCAGTGTAGGCCTACTGATCTACACGTTAGCAGTCTCCTTATGGTTGCTAGGCTCCTCCTATCTTGTTACTACTGATCCACACGCCAGCAGGCTCCTCCTTGTAATTACTGATCCACACGCCAGCAGGATCCCTGGCTCCGCCTCTAGTAACTACTGATCCACACGCTAGCAGGCTCCTCCACCTTGCAACTACTAATCCACACTCTGGCAGGTTCCTCCTCCTCGCAACTACTGATCGGATTGATCCACTCACTGGCAGGCTCCTTCTTGATCAAAGTCCTTGTCCACACGGCACACGCTAGCAGGCTCCTTGTGTCTCCCGTATGTCTATTATTGGTATGGCCGCAGTGTGGTCCGCAGCACTCTGATAGTCACACTAATCTGTATGTCTGGCTGCATGGTCATACAATGATACACTCCCTTGCAGTTTTCTCTTACTCATGCCCCCCTTCCTACTCATCAGGGTGACTCAGCAAGGTAGACTTCCACGTTTGGCAAGTCTCACGTTTGGGTGAAGTAACGACCGTGTCGCTCTGACTATAGCTTTTATTTATTGTATCCATCGATTATGAAAGTATGTCATGTAGCCTACTATCTCTGTCACTGTGGACAGTATAGTGGGAACATATCCATTGGTTATTAAAATTACGATGTTTGAGATAGAAATTATAAGTTTGATTCCAGTCCGCTTGGGTTGGTTTGACACTTCCAAATGCCCATCTGTCAGCTGTTCAGTCCAACGAGCATTGCAGACAATGAAAACCTCCGGTTTTTTGTTCTTGCCACCCAGCTGAGACTTTTTTTTCTGCAGGATTAACGAATCCATACTTCAATAGGAGGGCATAGTTGGTCCACGATCTCTACATATTTGTTCAAAACGACCTAACCTAAATTATTCTAACTAGCTGTGGTGGTGAGCACGCTTGCGTGTGAATCTGAAAGACCCGGGATCGAATCCCTGCCACGGCGGACATTTAGTGGGTGCGGTAGTACGTCCTAGCATGTTTCACATGCTTGCACCCAGTCAGGAGACATCCTGACGACGTATACAGACTAAAACACACATAACAAAGCCACTCCAACACCTTCCTCTCTCTCCAACACCCCTTCTCCCCTCCCAACACTCTTCTCTGAGCTAGTGCCGATAAAAATGGCATGGTCAGTCCTGTAAAGAATCGTAAGATTCAGAGTCGTAAAGATTCCAGGACGAGCTCATTAGCGGCAGATCCCCAGATCGACCGTGGTGATTGTCACTGTAATGCCCTCGAAAATATCCTGCAACCCCAATAATGTACTACCCGAGTTGACGTCAGGTATAGTGTAAAATAGTCGTTGATGGGAAGTCCAATAAACTCATCACGTGAAACACCACGAGACTATCACCTGGTTCTTACAAATCGGACTAAGGTTACTATACTTTTGTACGTCCGTGGTATACCTATGAGGGGTCATGGTCACTAACCAGGGTTCGAACCCCACCCAAGGCATCTCAAAACCTGTGGGTTTTTAAGAGGGTTAAACTCCCTTCAGAGGTTCGAGCCCCACGCCAGGCACCAGGAAAGGTTGACCCTAAGTGTGCCTGGGTGAGTTTTCAGGACAGAAAAAATTCCCTTCACACCCAGCATTTCATTGGTGGCAGTCACGGAACGTGATCTGGTAGCTAGATAGAGCACCCATCACGCGGACCCTAACAATATTGAGATTGCTGAGGTGATACAGCTACGATACCTTACGACCTTAACCCCTTCAGACATATATGACGCAGAGGTTGCCAGATTAGCAATAAGAAATAGAGTTCTCTCACTCTTATAATTACCTCTCCAAAATTAGTTTTCTGCCCACATCTAACTCAAAGACAACTGCAGAGGTTGAAGTAACTAAAATAAAGGTTTGTAAAAAACCCTGATGGTAATAAAGGCTTTAAAGTATCCCTAATAGGCTCAAAATTGCGTCATATGTCGGAGAGGGTTAAAGAGGCTAGGGACGCCTAGTTAAAGAAGGATGTAATGTAATGCCCTCGAAAATATCCCGCAACCCCAATAATGTACTACCCGAGTTGACGTCAGGTATAGTGTAAAATAGTCGTTGATGGGAAGTCCAATAAACTCATCACGTGAAACACCACGAGACTATCACCCGATTCTTACAAATCGGACTAAGGTTACTATACTTTTGTACGTCCGTGGTAGTACAGTGGGTTAGCGCGCGGGCCTGGTTGACCTATGAGGGGTCATGGTCACTAACCAGGGTTCGAACCCCACCCAAGGCATCTCAAAACCGGTGGGTTTTTAGGAGGGTTAAACTCCCTTCAGAGGTTCGAGCCCCGCGCCAGGCACCAGGAAAGGTTGACCCTAAGTGTGCCTGGGGGAGTTTTCAGGACAACAAAAATTTCCTTCACACCCAGCATTTCAGTCACCTAAACATCTACAAAAGTACAAGGTATCTATTTGCTCAGGCCCATTCCCCATTTTTTTTTTCTTATTTTATATACTGGATGTGGCCGACTCGAGACATAGCCCGAATAGGGGAAAAAAATGGACACACATTTTTGTAATGAATATTAATTAGTCAAATAAACAAATGCGGGAGTCAGAGTGGAAGGGAGGGCTCGAGTCCCTAAACACACACACCTCCTCCCTTCCACCTCCTTTGCTTGCAGAGTGCTTTGTGATGGTTTTGCCTCTCCCTGTTCATATCTACATAGAATATAGGATTTATTTAGATTGAGTGACCGTCCCTGAGCGTTAGGCTACCACTGCATTCACGGTGATGATGATCGAGGGAAGAATAATGGTGTAATATGGGAGTATATTGTGAGCGTTTGGAATCGAGAGTTGCCACTTCATCCTAGTTGTCACCGAATGTGCATACATATCTCGCCTTTGCCACGGTTTTGGTGCGTGTGTATGAATACCATGACTTAGTCGAGTGCAGCCGCAGGATCTGATCTATTAACTCATGAACGGCGAGAACACTCTTAAGAGATTTTGGTGGGCAACGGCGACGAACCTCTTAACCTAAGACGTACGCATGGGGGGTATGAGACACCACACTCCTGTGCGCATGTATTTGAGCTGTTCCCATCACTAACATAATTATTTTACCATAAATAGCATTAATACTTATCCATATGCGCCTATTATAGGTTGATTATAAAGGTATTAACCTGTTACAACAATAAAACAAGTGGAAACAGCGTTTGGATTGTCTAAATCGGCTATACAGGCCGGGAGTTTATGGCTGAGGCAACCTCCCTCCCCTCCACTTTTCCCCGTCTGGAGAGAGACTGTCGATCGATACTCTCTCTCTCTCTCTCTTGCACTCGCTTGGTAACAGTGATGACAATGCCCTGCTTGCAACTCGCTAATGTTAGCACGAAAATAGAGCACATAATAAGGGAATAACAGGGAAAATAGGTGATAACTGAAGGAGGTGAGGAAAGTGGGAAGGAGGGGAGGTGGAGGAGTGATATTTGGCATGGCCCAGGGGCAAAAAATAAAAACAAAAATTGTTTTGGGGTGTTTTAAATGGATTTTTTAAAAGCCTTAATACTCTTAACCCGGGAACTACCGGAAGACTCTTAAGAGTTCCCCCGGCGGACTGCGGGAAGACTCTTAAGAGTCAGGGGAAAAAAATCCATTTAAAACACCCAAATTTTTTTTTTTTTTTTTTTTTTTTTTATTGCCCCTGGGCCATGCCAAATATCACTCCTCCACCTCCCCTCCTTCCCCACTTTCCTCCCCTCCTTCAGTTATCACCTATTTTCCCTGTTATTCCCTTATTCTGTGGTATATTTTTGTGCTAACATTAGCGAGTTGCAAGCAGGGCATTGTCATCACTGTTAGCAAGCGAGTGTAAGAGAGAGAGAGAGAGTATCGATCGACAGACTCTCTCCAGAGGTGGAGAAAAGTGGTGGGAAGTGAGGTTGCCTCAGCCATACATTATGTAACTCCCGGCCTGTATCACCGATTTTGACCATCCAAACGCTGTTTCCACTTGTTTTATTGTTGTAACAGGTTATTACCTTTATAATAAACCTATAATAGGCGCATATGGATAAGTATTAATGCTATTTATGGTAAAATAACTATGTTAGTGATGGGAACAGCTCAAATACGTCAGCACAGGAGTGTGGTGTCTCATACCCCCCATGCGCACTTCAGAGGTTAAGATTCTCCCCGCAGTTCCCGGGTTAAAAGGTAAGGCCTAAATTGCCTTTTAAAAGGGCCCAGTAGCACTTAAAACAACAAATATGGTGTTTAACCCTTTCGGTGCGGGTGATGTCCTGGCAATTTACAGCAATTTCCAGGCTTTAAAAGCCTGTAAAATCCGTAGAAATAGAGTGTCAGTGAGCGGGAGCATGAGGGGCCCACCTCCGACCCTCAGAGCAGCCAGCGGCTCACTGAGGTAGACTGTGTCTCGCGCAGGTCTCTCACAACAGTGTTGCCGAGCGAGCGAGTGCTAATAAATGGCGGGTTTCCCGCATTTCTATGGCACCGCTGTGGGTGATCCAGGCCACCTACGAGGCCTGTTCTGGTCTCATTTTGAAGCTATTTTCGCCTAGTTTTCGGCAGAATACAGTTCATTTAATGCAGATGCTTGATTAATAATTCAGGAGAGCCTGAATGTGCCCTAAATAGCCCAATACACCCCGCAGGGAAAGGGTTAAGCGAGATAATTCCCCTCCATACCTCTTATCATTCCACATGTGTCAAAATCCCCTCCTTTCCCCCCCCCCCCTTCAATTATCACCTATTTTCCCTCTTATTCCCTTATTTATTGGTTTATTTTCGTGCCAATATCTCCAAGCCGGTTCTAGGGTGTGGTCATGTGACTAGCGATCGAGTGTATTACATAAGGGAGAGTGTGAGAGAGCAACTCAGTCTGGCTTCAGGCCTCGCGAGGGGAGGGTGTACGTGCCGCCTGCTTCATATATATTTCATGAATGACCGGTCGGCAATGATTCGCGATTTTGACCATCCAAACACTATTCCCACTTGTTTTATTGTTGTTACATGTTAATATCTTCATATTAAACGTAAAATAGACGCATATTAATAAGTAATAACGATATTTATCATAAAATTACGATTTTAGGTGGGAATAGGGCCTAATATCGTCGCCTGGCGGTAGGATGTCCATTACACACAGCTAGTTCGCCTTTAAGGGGTTAAACTTCAATCGAGTACTGCTGCGGTTTAGAGGATAAGTAAATATATTCATTCAGTCTAGTTGTCAATTCCAATGCGAAAATACCAAAAATGTATAAGAGAAAAAAAACTTGCTCATGGAAAATTGACGGAAAAAGCATTCGCGTGACATCGCCTTAACCCTTTCTATACCGGCAATGTCTCTTTAATCTTATTCTAGCTATATTTAGACGATTATGGAGGATCTGTGGTAGTAAAACACGTTAAGTGAGATAGTTCGAAGCCTGTTAAGCTTGTAATTGTTAAATATCGATGCCTATAGCTCCAATCTCCTTATAGCCTGAAACTCGCAAGTGGTCAATTAATGCTTTCCTGTCAGTCAAAATACATTGTTTATCATTACTCACCTTCCATATCACTCCGTTTCTCTTGTTGTTGTTGTTGTTATTATTAAAGGGCCTTCGGGTGGATGCCACCTGCTTGGCCCTAGAAGACTAACCGTCAGTGGGACCTTAAACTATGTCGGCAACATGTGTCGCCAAGAGGAAGACACATAAGGCACGAGAGAGCTGAGAACACACATCTGCATCCTGGACACCGTGGCCTAACAATAGCCCTAAGCTGAACCCCTGAGATGACAAACGGCGAACCGAGTCCCTAAGTTTGACCCTGTGACTATAGAACCGCGGACACTCTCTTAGTCTCCAGCCACCAAGTGAGCCTTTGTGAAACCATCTTCTCCATTACCTTACCCACCACCGATAACAAGCAGATGGGCCTACGTGAAGGTGGTAAAGAGGGATCCTTACCCGGTTTAGGGAACGGAAGGAGGAGGGCCGACTTCCACAGAGCCGGATATGTACCAGTAGACCAGCTCCTGTTATAGAAGTCCAGCAACACATCAAACCCCTCCCGCGGCAGATGGGCAAACATCTCATATGCCACATCATCGTGACCCACAGCCTTACCCTTGGGGGAGTGATTCCAAAGTGCGGTGCAATTTATGGGCGGTCAGCGGATCGGAAAGGCCGTCAGGATCAGGAGATTCAAGATGGTACGATATTACTGACTCCAGCCGATCCACATCCGGTAGTTGCGGTGGGGCCTCAAATAGCACCCGATAGTGATCTGCCAAACAATCCGCCTGCTCCTGCGCATCGCCGACTAGCCGACCGCCAACAGTAAGAGGGAAAGAAGTGTCCACCCTCTGGCCATTCATCTGCTTCACAAAACGCCACGCCCTCCTGCTGGAGCTGGCAAACCTCAACGTAGGGCAGAAGGCAGCCCAAGACCCACGCTTCGCCTTCAAGAGAGTGCGTTTGCACCGGGCATCCACCCTCCGTGCCTCCCGCTTGAACTCCACACAGGGATGACGGCGCCAGACAGACCAAGCCCGATGACGAACCCGTACCGCGACCGCACATTCCTCGGTCCACCAAGGAACAGTTGGCCTGTCCGTAGGGGGCCGGCCCGTCATCCGAAAGGCCCCACCGGCCGCAGCAGTCAACGCCCTTGAAATGGCCTCAGCGCCCGAGCCCACCGACTCCGTGAGAGAGGGAGGATCCAAGTGGAGGCCACGTTGGAACTGTCCCCATCCCTCAGTACCGAACCTCCACCTCGGGCGGGAACGCGGAGGGGCAGGAGAGGAAAACCCAAAGACATCAAGCAAGACTGGCAGATGATCACTCCCCATGTATGGTCCGTTTCTCTTTAGCTGACGATAAATTGAATCTCTTGGCAGGTAATTTATCGATACTTTAAGGAACAATATTAAACTACTATGTCTCTGCATTACATTAAGTCCAAGTTTATATAATCAGCACCCTATTTCACTACAAAATCTTCAAAATAACCGAGATCTCTTGATGGAAACTTTTCAATTTACCGCCAGTTGAAAAGAAACAAATGTCAAGGAATGAATTAACCTCCTTGAAGTCTGTATAGTGACATCGGTACATTTTAAGAATGAGGGACCACTCCATCATATCGGCTCCATCCTGTCACAACCTCAGACAAGAAATTAATAGTAGAATGAATATATCCTTATCTTTATACCATTTGTTCTTAATCATATAGCCAGCATTATAAAAGACTCGTATAGGTAACATAAAATCCCGTCAAATCTACAGGGCCTCACTCTCCACAGGATAATGTATACTTTCAAAGAAAAATCCATACTTAGTAAGTGAAATATCACTGTGGAATTCCGTAGACTTATTGTGCAGGTTTTATCCAACCATTTAAAGACTTAATTTATTCAGCCAACAATAAAGTTAAGGACAGCCAGGTTTAATACAAATTCCCGGAACCCACACTCTTAATTTTCCTGTCCAGATAATTTAAGTACCTGACAGTCTACCAAGAGAGATGATATATATGTTGTGATTTTTCTTCATTAATTAGTTTGGTTATAGGGGTACATTCTTCTCTTGTTCGCTATACCCTGTTCCAAATATGTAGACCATAACTCTTGAACATTATCCTCTATAACTCACAAATTACTAGAGTAATTGAGCAAATAATGTTTCCATTTGGGAAGGGTCAGCCAGGAAATAGGTCTGGAAATTTATAACCCCATTTGATCAAGCCCTTTATGAGTTATAGAAGTTATATAGACTTATAGCATTCACGATTTCTGCCCTATTTATTTGGATCAGGGTATATATAGCTGTGTTCAATAATTATTGAGGGACATGTTGATTACTTTTACAGTTTGTCAGAAAAAAACCCTCCTCCCAGGATCCCATTCAAACTAATTATTCACCATATTCTTATTACCGTTAGACAATTTTCTTTAGGGGTAAATACGGTCTCAATAAACTTTGTAGAGGTGAAAGCATGTGAAATATGCTAGGACGTACTACCACACCCACTAAATGTCCGCCGTGGCTGAAATTCGATCCTGGGTCTCGCAGATTCACACGTGAGCGTGCTCACCACTCGTCCGCCGTGGCTCTGTCAACAACCATCAATCCTAATGGTTACCAAATGAAAGAGCCGCAGCAGTCAAATAGAGAGCACGTTCACATGTGAATCTGCTTGACCTGGGTTCGATCCCAGCCAAGGCAGAAATTTATTGGGCGTGGTAGCTAGTAGGCCTACGTCCTAGCGTTTTTCACATGGTCGCACCCAGTCGGGGAACACCTCAACGACATATACAGACTAATAACACACATAACAAAGGCACTCCAACAGCTTCCTCTCTCTTTAACACCCCTTCTCCCATCTCTCTATACACTCTTCAGAAAATAGGAAAAGTAGAAAGTAGCTACGAGGTGCCGTTTTAAAGGAGTGTTCCTCAATACCTTCACCAGACCAGGAGAAAATATCGCTAGATCCCTTCGCAAAAGTCGTTAAACGGTAAATAAATGTAAATGATCACTAGAATAATGCTACAGTCTTTAAAGTATCGCAAAACATGACTAACATCAGCGATAATGGACTGTCCCTGGCTCAAATCTCCAGAATATCGGTAGAATTAATGTCGCTAGATGTAGAAATGTACTGCTAGATCGAAATAAATACCTCCAGACCTAGCGAGAAAGGAGGTTCGATAGAAGAAGAAGAAGAAGAAGAAGGCACACTTCTTCTGGCCACCCACGCGGGAGGCCATGTCTGCAGCACCAAATCCTTCCAAACTCACCATCTTTTGTTTTATTTAGGCTCAACTGTTAGGTTAATTTAAAGTTAGGTTAGGTTAACTTAGGTTAAGATAATATAATAGTATAAAGGAAAAAAAAATCGTGCCTAAGATTCTCACGCATGCGCAGAGGACAGGATTTGGAAGGATTTGGTGCTGCAGACATGCCTCCCCACCCCGCACTGACAGATACACACGAAACTTTATGGAACCAGCGAACTATAGTGGGAAATGAGCGAACCATTCAGGGCAAGACCCTAGACGCGGATGCAGCCTCCTTGAAGGAACTTGATATTAGGGTGAGGGTTACCTGTATTTGTGAATTATACCGTTATATTTGACGATAATGATACTATTGTGATTATGAAGTCTTATAATGTAGCTTAGTACTCATGGTGATGGTATAATTGATATGGCTAATGGCTGACAAACTCAAAAGTACTGTACTTAATTTTTTCCTATTTGAGCTAGGCTACGAGGAAACTTATTGACCTAGCCTATCAATTCTCATTTAATAATTCAAATACAATATAGCCTATATTAGGTCAATATTTACGAGTCACACCACAGCTGGGATCTAATTTCTAATGGTAGTTTTGGGTTCCTATCATTCTATGCTTCATTGCTAGGCTATATACTTTTTATCCACCGGAAAATATTTTCTTTTCTTGGCTTTAGGCTATTTTTTTTTTAGCATTGACCTAACCAAAAAACCTAACCTAACCTAATAGCCCCCAAATACATTTAGGTTAGGTTAGGTTAGGTTTTTTGGTTAGGTTAGGCTAATGCTAAAAAATGAAAAAAAAAAAAAAAAAAAAGTAGGCCTAGGCCTAGGCCTATAGGCCTATACTGTATATATATATATTTTCCGGTGGATAAAAAGTATATAGCAATGAAGCATAGAATGATAGGAACCCAAAACTATCATTAGAAATGAGATCCCAGCTGTGGTGTGACTCGTAAATATTGACCCTATATTAGTCTAAGTAGCTCAACCCAGACTAGGCTAGGCCTATATAGATTATGGTATCTAACCCCCAAGCCTAGCCCAACCTAGTACAGGCCTGGTCCAGTGGTCCTAACCTAATCTTGCCATTTATAGGTCCTAGGAGAGCCATAAATTGGTGAAATGGTATTTTTCAAGCAGCCTTTTGCGGCGATTCGCACGCTCTTGGAGTCTCGGTCACACCACTTAACGTCACGGTCGTTCGGTTCTAGACTATCCTAATTTGCCCGCTTTTGGGTTGAGGGGCCCACCCCGGGCCCTCCTCCCCCCCCCACATATATATTGCCAGCAGGGGGCAAATAACAGCAGGCAGCCACCATGGGTAATTTAAAAACAAAAACAGGCAAATAAGACTCATAGCGGTCATGACCGAGAATGTACGAACATTGCCACGAAAAGTTGCTTGAATGTAACCGGTAAAATTTCCGTTTCGGTGTCACAGCCTATTTTGTGGTGATTTACTGGTGAAAATATATTGTTCCTATGGTATTTGATATAATTCAAAACAATTTGATACCAGGTAGCCTATTAATTTCCTCTGGAAAATTAGTTAACTTTACTTAACTCAATCTAGCATACCGTACCTAACCTAGTATATTAGGTGGGGGCATACCGGTACCGGTTCACGGGTGGATGGGACTCGTTAGCCTTGGTCGGCAACTCATCTAGGGGAGACCACCTTATACAAATCCGGGTGGATGGGACTCGTCAGCTTTGGTTGGCAACCTGTCTAGGGGAGTAAACCTGATAAAAATCCGTACTGCTTACCTAAGGGTAAGACAGGTTAGTGGATGGATTAGCCGAACACCACTGTAGAAAAATAGTGCTAACAAGATACACAGAGCAGGGTGTCAAACGACGCTGTTTTTTTGAGTGATGACACAAATGAACTTTTTGTATAGGCCTAATGATAACAGAAACTCTCCCAACCCCCAATTTTTTTTTTAAGAAACAAAAAAGGTAAATTGACACAATTTTGGCATAGCCTATTTTCCATCTTGATTGCTTTTAGATTGCAAGAAATGCTGTTTTAGACACCTAAATTCTCAACAAAAATCGGGGGGGGGGGGGGGGGGGCATGCCCCCGGACCCCTCTAGAGCTCGCGTCTTCGCCGCTACGTCGTGCTATAGGCCTAATGATAACAAAATAATAAACCATAATGATAACACAATTCATATTTTGTTGATTGACACCCTGACACAGAGGGCCTCGGAGTCGGACGGATCCTAAATTGAGTGGTCAATCCTGTAAGTCCTTCACTAAACTGGCTTGGGTTTTCCCTCTCACAGGGAATAGGTCCGCTTGGGGGCATTCTGTGTATGGCCACCCTCGTAAGGGGAGTAAGGCGTCCGGCAATAGATAGATAGATACCGGTACCCCTACCACCATAAGTAACACAAAATGAAACTGAATATGCAGATTTCATATGCATACCGGTAATCAGCAGGGGCAGCATTATATGGTATTGCTGGGGTTATGGGGGGAAGGATAGGATTGGAGTGGTGACTGGTGAGATAATATTGTACTGTATTATTTTTTAAAGAAGTCCTTGCATGACAGTGTGGTAATCCCGACACTGACTTACGGAAGCGAAGCATGGACGTTGGTTGAGAGACTCAGACCAAGAGTTAGAGCAGTGGAAATGAATTACTTAAGGAGTGCGTGCGGAGTTACATGGAGGGATAGACAGACTAATGAGGAAGTAAGAAGGAGGTGTGGTGTGGAGGTAGATGTGCTGGAAAGTGTGAAAAGGAACAACTTGAGATGGTTCGGCCATATGGAACGTATGGAAAGCGAGAGAATGACTAAGAGGGTGTACGAGAGCGAGGTGGAGGGACAGAGGGGGAGAGGTAGACCGAATGTGAGGTGGAAGGATGGAGTGAGGAAGTACATGAACGAAGGCGGTGCTGGTTGGGGGGAGGGGCGTCGACTGACTGGGGACAGAGGTGCATGGGGGCGGTTCGTTCGTGGCCACCCCTTCGGGGATCACGGCGTCAGGCAATAGATAGATAGATAGATAGATTATTTTTTTTTTTTTTTTTTTTTTTTTTTTTTTTCTATATTCTATATTCCAACTTACTTCCTCTCGGGCATAGGCTGAGAGCCTTAACATTCACCGCTTTACAATGAACAGTGAAGCCCGTGAGGTCTTGTTCCAGTCTAGGGAGTGAGACATGTGAAGCACGTAGAGTACAACGAGCACCTGCCATCTTGCCTTCACATGAGGCACGGTGCTCACTCATGGCCCGAAACGACCCCATCTCTGAAGCCACCTCGTTCCCGTGCTTCACTGTCTCACCCCCTACACTCGGACTCTATCACTTACACACACACAACGCCACCTGTTGATCAGATAACTCACCAGGCATTGCACCCCTATAGCATATTTTGAATATGGGAATATTCATACAGTGCTATTTAATCAGGGAACAATGAGGGTATTTTATTGACATTTCGGTGGGCTTGTGGTAATGCACTGGTACTAGGTACAGCACAAATTCCATCCCAATAATATCTTCCCATTGATACATCGGGATTTGAACCCGGGACCTTTGGATTACCAGGCCAGTGGCAAGACCACTCCACCACACCTCCCCTATTTATAAGTATGCTTTACACTGAAGAGAGAGACCTAACCCTTGTTACCCAGGATTATTGATTATTTTTATAGTCACGTTTAATTAACACACTTTATTCTCTTGATACTGTACCTCATGTTCAAGCTTTGACTTCATATCAAAATTATGCAATTATAGTATTATATGGTACTGTACGGTGACAATCTGTATCTATATATATACTCAGGCACATACCCATTGCTGGGGGTGGCCAACACGAGACAGAACCCGAACAGAAACGACATTTAAAGTTCCTATTCTCAGGGTCCGGGACCATTTTCGCGTTTCTGTCCCGTCGAGTAGGAGAATAATTATGCTGTACCTGCTTTTATAGGTAATCTAAAACACTTTTTTTATGCCATACGTTACAGGTGTTGTGGTAGTGACTCCGGCAAGATTAGTCGTCGCAGCAAGCGGGTGGTGAGCGTTCGGTTCTCCCACACCCGGAGATGGTGGTGCGGTCTGCTGGCGGGGGTGGTGCTCGGGTCTGCCCTGGCCGCCACACTGCTGGCCAGGCTCGATGGTAAGCTTCATTTTGTTAAGCCGGTATCACACGAGCACTTTTTCCCTCAACATTTATCCTTAACACGGGTCTGGCAGCTTAGGTCAACATATATAATCTCTCGGCTACCTATATTCATCAATCATCAATCTAGTTTCCGATACCAGTGCCAAAGATTCCAGAAATGTTGCCACAAAAATGTTGATCATAGAATGTTGACTATAAAAGCTCTCGTGTGATACCGGCTTTAGGGGACCTGCAGTGAGATTCTCATGAACAACAGTAGGTGATGGGCTGGTCTATCAGAGTGAGCGTTCTCTGCCCGAGTCTGCCATACCCATAGCTTACTCTGACTGTTCCTTTCACTTATATATTTTCTAGATATCAAGTGGCGGCGTCTTTCGTGGATTGACCTCTCTACTGCCAACCGAGAGATTGGCAGACTGGGAGCCAAAGCGTCACATTTCTCCCTTGCCCTTCATAATTATTAAGGGGCACAGGGCCCTGGGGGGAGGCTTTAGTGTCCTGGACGTTTCCGCACTCTCCTCAGCCCTTCGCCTGGGAGCGGTTTCGGTCACCTGGGCATTCTTAGTGGTAAAGCTGGGAGTGTTCTGTGATGGTGCTCAGTTATGGCCTTGGCCTTGCTCGGGACCTTGGGGCTACTCGGTGAGACAGCCCGGAGATCAACAACAACAACCATAGAAACATAGAACTCTTTATTCAATCCTATACGGTAGTATTGTCAAGCATCTCCCTCATTTTGATTATAATGACCATACATGCATACAAGTTTTAAAGACCTCTTCATCAACAGAGAGTGTGGTTTTAGTCTCTTTACTGTAGTACAGTACAATAAAGACATGCCACAACACAGCCCCATCATGTCATCACAGTGGCCGACTTACAGTTGTTGTTGTTGCTGTTCCCCAGGCTGTCTGGCCGAGCAGCCCCAAGGTACCAAGCAAGGCGAAGGCCATAACTGAGTGCCCCACAAAACCCTCCCTGCTTACCACTAGTAAAGCCCAGGTGACCGAAGCCACTGAAAGGCGGGGAGCTGAGGAGGATGCGGAAACGCCTGGGAAACCAAAGCCCCACCCAAAGCCCTGTGCCCCTCAGCAATTATGAAGGGAAAGTTGAGAGGCAAAGGAAAAATGTGACGCTTTGGCTCCCAATCTGCCAACCTCTAGGTTGGCAGTAGGGAGGTCAATCCACGGAAGAGACGCAGTCACTTGAGATATATATAGAAAATATATAAGTAAAAGGAACAGTCAGAGTAAGCTATTGGTATGGCAGAGATCGCTCAGGTCTCACTCTGATAGACCAGCCCATCACCACATGACTAGAACCCAATCCTCTCAGTATCAGCTAGGAAAGGCCCTAGAAAGCAGCCTTTGGCGGGGGGATAGCTCCCCTATTTCAACTCCTTTCGGGGTTGGGCACCTGCCGACATACAGTAATAATAGAATACAGTACTGTACTGTAATTCTATACGGTAGTGTACTGTATCTATAGTTTAGCTACTGGTATTGGCATTTTAGTTACAGATTAGTACCCTTAGAGGGCTTGTTGCCACTTTGTAGCAGTGTACGAACACCGGTGCTGCTGCTGCTGCTGCTGCTGCTGCTGCTGCTGCTGCCGCCGCCTTTTTTTTTTTTTTTTTTTTTTTTTTTCGTGTTCGTTTTTTTTTTTTTTTTTTTTTTTTTTTTTTTTTTTTTTTTTTTTTTTTACCAGACGCCGTAATTCCCGAGAAGGGGTAGCCATGAACATTAGGCATTGTAAGCAAAACGCTAGGTCAAGTTACCCAGGCTTGACATCTATCAATAACATTTTGACAGTGCGGGCTCGATGCGGCGACCCTTTGATCAACAGAAAAGTGTTACCACCAGTAATTACCATGTGTGTGAGAATTGCCCGGCGCGACCGCAGCCGCTCCAAGGACGCGTACCCACAGGGAGGGGGCAGGGGATAGTTGTGGCGGTTTGGCTCCCGGAAGCTGCTCCCCACGGTCGGCAGCCTGCTGTCCTCCACTGTCGGTGATCTTGTCCCCGGACGGGAGGGTCGGCCGCCATCCATGGTCGGCAGTTCCGGGAGGTGGTCCCACGGCGTAGACGCCGCCACTCCAGGACCTTAGGGCTTCTAGGGCTTCTAACCTAGCTGAAACACATCATAAGACCTTACAGACTATTCAAAATAAAGCCCTTAAAATCATCACAGGATGCACAGCTACTACACCCACAGATCACCTACATCAAGAAACCAAAGTCCTAAAAGTCAAAGATCATCTAGACATGAGAGACACTCAATTCCTGGCAGCAGCCTCCACAAATCAACACCACCCACTACACTACATGGCAACACACCCACAGACACCAAGAAATATCAAAACAACACCCAGCACACGCTATCACACACAAATACTGTCTTCTCTCCCTCCCTGCCCACCCCAAACCAACTTCCGGAAGCACATCCATACTCATATCACTCGCCGTTCCATCCACTCACTCATAGACAACACGCAGCTGCAAGCACGACCTCCCGAAATCCATCCTTCTGAATCCTCCCTTCCTCGTGAGGATAGAGTCCACCTGGCCAGGCTGAGATGCGGACACCATCCAGCTCTTCTGAGCTATCAGAAGAGACTGGATGACTCCGTCGTCGACACCTGCCCGGGTTGTAACACAGCACCCCATACCATAAAACACATCATAGAAGACTGCATTTCACACAACCACTTACGCCAACAACACAATTTACACTATTTGAGAGCTCTGTGGGAGAGCCCGACCGTGGCCATGGCCTTCCTTAAGGACTCGGGGCTGTCGACCAGGCAGCTTAGGGAACAACAACAACAACAACAACCATGTGTGTTTGTTTTACGGTCAGTCTGGCTTTCTGGCGTGGTAATCTGTTTGACAGAACCCCAGTTTGTTATGAAGAAACTATCAGTACTGTACTTAAGTGCATGGTTTCAATTCCTCCTCATGGTACTGGTACCTAACCCCGAGTACCAGCGACGTGCGTTATCTTCTATTCTAGTTATATTTAGACTATTATGCAACTTAGGAAGGATATGCAGTAGTTAAGAGGGTTGGTTGAGATAGTTTGAAGCCTTGTTATTGCTAGAGATCCTTCCTAAACTGAATAAAATAGTCTAATAGTTGCCACAATAGAACGAAAAGGACGTCACCGGTACTGTACAGGTTAAATGCTCAGTTTCAATTCCTCCTCATGGCCAGTGAGATCAAGTTTGGAATCTGGATGGACACCTTTTTAAACTGTAGGATGTCAGAATGTATGAATATCATTACTGAAATAAAGATTTGAGAACAAAAGAATATGTGAATTTATGTTTTGTTTTTGTGATCTTTGTTGTGTTGTGTTGTCCCTGTTCGGGTTCTGTCTCGAGTCGGCCACCCCCCAGCTATGGGATATGTGCCTGAGTACTGTATATAGATAGATAGCTAGATATACAGATAGATAATCCGATAACATTTCCTGTAGGTTCGGACCCGAGCAACGTACTGGGCCTGACCAGACGAGAGGTGCGATTGGCCGATCGTGTGCGGGAGATGGAACAACAGAACCAGCTGCTGCGCCGCCAGCTGAGCTTCTCACAGAACCAGCTGATCCAGGCCTGGGACGGGGACCAGGACGAGGGGGGGGAGAGGGGCGGGGGGGATGACACCGGTACGGGGGAACATACACATCAACCAATCAGGTGTAAAGATAAGGTAAAATACTCCTACTGTACATGAATCAAAAGGTTGGTTGTTCTATTACATACATATACATAAATTTATAAACCAAATACTCTACACAAAGTGCGGTTCCGGTCTCACGTCCTAATAGCGGCGCCGCGCTCCAGGCAGCCCTGTTCAGAGCTGCCTCCCTTGTCAAGATCAGATTGTAAGGTCTGATTTCACGTCTTTTGCACTCTGCCCCTTGGTGCAGCTTCCTCCATTTTCACGGACTTGCATCTTTTCACCCAACTTAGTTCATCCATCCTCTCCACATGTCCAAACCATTCAAGCCTGCTAGTACGCTTTTCATCACTGATACTCTTGATACCTAACCATCTCCTCAGTTCTTCACTACATACCCTATCTATTGTTTTATGTTTATAACAGTTTGTGTTGATATTAGACTTGGCAAGTATAGTACTGTACTGTACAGTAGTATCTTCTTAGATTATTTTAAGTGGCTGATTTCTTATACAAGTTGATTTCAGAAGCTATCATATTATATGTTAATTTTTAGGAGAGATGGGTCATTTTTCTGGACCCCCTTCATGTTTAGCCCCATTACTTTTCAGATTCTAAGATATTTGCCCCATTAGTTTGTAGATTTTAAGATCTTTCGCCCTATTACTTTGTCAATACTGTATTAAGACTTTCGTGCTATTTAGGTATCGATTTTTTCCTGCCGAACGATAGTGAACCTGTAATTTTGGAAGACCCGGCATTTCTCTACCAAAAAATTTAAAAATTAATCTACAAGGAGGATCTAATGGATGTTTTTTTTTTTTAAATTGATGGAGGTCTAGGGAGGAAACTAGAAAAATAATGAATACATGAAAAACAATTGACCAAAAAGTGAACGATCCACCCTTATGACTATATATCATACGTTGCTGATAAAAAAGTTAGAGAAAGAAAATTAATGTGATCAGGGTGTCAAACTAGAATAATTTAGTTTGAAGACTTGAATGAATTAAAATGTAAAACTTGCAAACTAAACAAACCAAAATTGGGACAAGGACAATATAAAGTCAAATTAAATTATCAAAATTGCTATGTGGAAACAACGCTTACTAAAATGAAATCTATGAAATAAAAGAACACAATCCACCACATAGGGTATACACTACTACATGAGCAAGTTAATCTGTTTCCCAAGCAAACTAATCGCACACATAACAACGCACTATCGTCACGTTCAAGGAATTAGTCAAATTTGGGAAGTCCGGGACGTTCTGGTAAATTTTACTAAACTCTGCATGAATGAAGAAACTACATGTTAAATGTCAAAATATTAATTTAAAATCAAATTTGCAACATGACAAGACATTAACAATAGTACTGTACAAAATACAAATATTGATAAGATATCTACAGTATATTATTACAAAATAATATATAAAATACAGTACAGTACTTACTAACGATAGTGCTATCGGGTAGGTACCTGTAAGCATAGCATGCCTCAAGTGACCCCTATCAATAACTACCCTACAAATAACCTACATTTATCGCACAAATAAACTAAGGAAATCGCAAAAGCAAGCAATTGATACTATCGACAAAATATGAGTAGGAATACAAGAAATAAAATATGAAATACCGGTAGCATAGTTTGGCCATTTTATCACCTCCAAAGACATAAATTGAACTATAAACTACAATTATTTATCATTACATATACAATAAATAAATACTAAAAAGAAAGGACTTGACTTAAAGGGTTGGTAGTAATATTGTACAGTATTATGTTTATGGTGGCAGCCTGAGTTGTTTATATATACTGTATATATATATATTTTTTTTTTTTTTTTTTTCCCCCCCAAGATTATATTATGTATTTTTGTGCATAACAAATGGTATTTTATTATGTATTGCAATTATGTTTATGTTTATGTTTATGTTTATGTTTTTATTATGTATTGCAATTATGTTTATGTTTATGTTTATGTTTATGTTTTTATTATGTATTGCAATTATGTTTATGTTTATGTTTATGTTTTTATTATGTATTGCAATTATGTTTATGTTTATGTTTATGTTTATGTTTATGTTTGTTTTTATTATGTATTGCAATTATGTTTATGTTTATGTTTTTTTTTGTTTTTTTTTTTTTGTTTTTTTTTTTTTTAGTAATTAAGGGATGAGATCACGAGGAACCTTTTTTCCCTGTCATAGACCTATTTTACTGTTAGGCGATCAGAACAGAGGCAAGGGGTGCGAGGAGATTGCCCAACTATCTCCACCAGCCGAGAATCGAACTCGGTTCTCCCGGTTAGAAACCGAGCGCTCTACCAATGTCGCTACTGGTCACCCCAGCTTGAGTTGTTTATATATATATAAAAAGTACAGAAAAAAGGATTAATGTCATATCTCTCTCCTTCAGGGAGTAGGCGTGGGTAAGTGTGAGGTCCTGCACGTGGCAATCGTATGTGCCGGCTACAACTCCTCGCGGGCGGTGGTGACGCTACTCAAGTCTCTGCTCTTCTACCGGCGCAACCCCCTACACTTCCACATGGTCTCAGATTCAAAGGCACAAGTCGTCCTTCACACACTCTTCACGTCTTGGAATATCCCTCATGGTTAGACAATTTGTATACAGTGTTTACCCCTTCTGTACGGACGACGTCCTTTTACCTTTAATCTGGCTGAATAATAAAAGTCATATGAGGAGGAGCACTTCATTGGCAATGTTTCGCCGATAGCCTCTTCAGGTTACTCTTCTGGCTACTGTTAAGACTATTTTGCTAAGTTTCAAAAGGGCTTCCAGCAATCAACAGGCTTCGAACTATCTCCCTTAACCCGTTTTACTACCACAGATCCTTTTTAATCTGTTAAACTGTGTTAAGAACGAGTGTACAAAAAATATAGCTAGAATAAAATTAAAGAAGACGTTGCCGAGTGTACTGAAAGGGTTAAAATTGTGTGAATGTGTTTTTATAACCCTAGGTGAAGTACAATACTTGGTCTGCCTTAACTACAGGGTTACATGTAAACTGTGGGAACTGGGAAGGTGCCTTAGTTCTATGCCACAGAGTCACTGTTTACAAGAGACAAAACTATGCTAAAATTGTACATCTAGCTAGGGAGGAACCATGAAGGTGGATATTTTGGGAATGCAACCTGATACAAGATCAAGGCCTTGCTAGTGATCTTTGTGCTTTTGTGGTGTGTGTATGTCTGTGAATGAATATTGTATATTGACTCCATTCTCTGTTGTAAGCCCTTTTTGCTCCTAACAGTGGAGGTGAGCTTCTACCTAACGGACCACCTGGCCCCATCTGTGTCGTGGGTACCCAACAAACATTACTCTGGTGTGTTTGGCCTCATGAAGCTGACCCTGGACAAAGCTCTACCGGCATGGCTGGATAAGGTGGTGGTCTTGGACACAGACATCACCTTTGCCACCGATATAGCTGGACTCTGGAACCTCTTCTCTAAGTTGGGACCTAAACAGGTGAGTACAGGTAAATGTAGTGGTCATATTTAGAAGTACGAGAGAGGTGTGGTGTGGATATAGATATGCTGGAAAGTGTGAAAAGGAACACCTTGAGATGGTTCGGTCATGTGGAACGTATGGGAAGCGATAAAATTACTAAAGGAGTGTACGAGAGGGAGCTGGAAGGACAGAGAGGGAGAGGTAAACCGAGAGAGTGGAAGGATGGAGTTAAGAAGTATATGTGTGAGAGCGGTGTTGGATGGGAGGAGGGGCGTCAACTGACTGGGGACAGAGGTGCATGGGGCCGTTTCGTTCGTGACCACTCCTTCGGGGATCACGGCGTCTGGCAATGGATAGATTTTGATAAGTTCTTTTGTCTTTATATTGTGTCATCCCTGTTTTGGTTTGGTTATTTTGCAAGTTTTACTTTATAATCTATCTATCTATTGCCAGACGTCATGATCCTCGCCATGATTTGGATACGCTTCTGGTTTTATGTTGTATTTTATTTATTTTGTGTATCCAGTAGGCTACACTACATGGCCCAGACAAAGTCCTCTCGCACACTCTCTCTCACTGAGTCACTGTCTCGGGAGCGGGGCGGAATGGTGCAATCATGTGAGGAGTAGGGGGGTATGTGGAGATGGTTGGGGGGAGTAGGTAAAGTCTTGGGGAAGTGCAGGAGGGGTTGGGGATGGAACTTAGTTCATCACAAGGTCGATAATGACGAGATTGCTTGGCGTGAAATGTGCATATGACGTCACCCGGGGTGCTGCCCATTAACCTTTTTAGTACCAAGTTGTTCTTGTCATTTTAATCTGGATATTATTAGACTATATTATCCAGCTTAGGGAGGACGTGTAACAATTAAAAAGCTTCAAACTATCTTGATTATCCATATTTTTCTACCACAGATTCCTCCTAAGCTGCATAAAATTGTCTAAACATAGCTGGAATAACACAAAATACATCCTCTGTAAGGAAGGGGTTAACCCTGTTGACACCATATAGAGTAACCCGAGGTAAATTATGTGTTGTATGTTTGTCCACAGTACCTGGGTCTGGTGGAGAACCAAAGTGATTGGTACCTGGGGAAGCTGTGGAAGTCTCACCGTCCATGGCCGGCAGCTGGCAGAGGGTATGTACATTCTCTCACTTTACTCGACCAGTGATTCTCAACCTTTCCTCAGTCATTTACCCCCTCGGCTTGATGTATTTCGCCATTTACCTCCTTACACCCATACAAAAAAGGTATAGCCGCCATAAAGGCTCACAAAATACAGAGGATAGAGTTAGTTAGTTAAATGTAGAGCAGATTAACCAGACCACTGAGCTCCATACGGAACTCTCATAGGTCTGGCACAGAGGATAGAAACAAAAATAATGTTTAAGGTTTGCACGAACTAAAATATGATAAAGGAAATAAATATACAGTCCACTTATATCAAACAAGATCAAACAACAATACCAGAAGCATTATCAGTGGGAACACTGCTGATTCATTGAGTCAACAGTTTATATATTCGAGGATCTGTTGATGATTCATTGAGTCAACAGTTTATATATTCGAGGATCTGTTGATGATTCATTGAGTCAACAGTTTATATATTCGAGGATCTGTTGATAACAACGCTACTTCTATGTCGTTGTTGGCTTTTAGGCAGTTTCTGGTCTTAGTCTTTATTGCTACTAAAGTAGAGAACCTTGATTCACATAACTATCTAGTGACAATAGGAACAAGCAATCTGAAGGCACACTGAGTAAGAAGTGGGATTGAATTTATGATTTTCATACAAAATTTGTCAAACATTATCATGTTTTTCATGAATACATATCTGAGGATAAAAGATCAATCAAAGCTTCTTTTGCAGGGTCATCATCCTTCATGTTTGGCAGATCAGTGGTTAAAGGTCTTAATATCCATCTATCTCTAGAAATCATGGCTTCTGAAATATATATAGCCAGTGACCCTTCAAGATTTTCAAATGTGCTGTGATGTTTTCTTTTATCTCAGGTCCATCCATCCAAGTTTGGAAAATGTGCAATGTTACTTTGGTGAACTCTTCGTAAACTGAATTTTTCCTAGATTAGAGGGGTTATTTTTTACAATGTCTTCCCTGTTTCTCTAAACCTAAAACAGGTTAGGCCTAGTCATGTATAGCGTAATATAAAATGAATATTGAGTTTTCAGGTATGATATATTTACCCCATGCCATGTATGTTTTTACCCCCAGGGGGTAAATTTACCCCTGGTTGAGAATCACTGCGAGTCTATACTGTATAGGATATGATTATCTTCATGTGAATTTATTTTAGAAGATTGTATTATATTCTATGATTTTGGGTGACCTAGATGTTTGTGAATTTGTATTTTGTGTTTGTGTGTTCATTGTTTTCTGTTGTGTTGTCCCTATTCGGGCTCTGTCTCGAGTCCCCCCCCCCCCCCCAAATATGAAAAGTGGGGAATGGGCCTGAGTATATACATACATACATACATATACATATGGCTACTTTGAATGTTAGTGGCATGAATGATGGCACAAAAGAGAGAGAGGTTCTGGAAGTGCTAGTGAATGCCAGGCTGGATGTATGTGGAATGACAGAGACCAAATGGAAAGGTTCAGATGTGAGAGTGGGAGTGTGGAATGGGTGTGTGTGCTGGAGTGAGTGAAGGAACAGCGAGAGAAGGTGCGTGTTTGTTTGTAAGTAACAAGTGGAAGGAATGTGTAAGAGAGTATGGGTCTGTGGGTGAGAATGAAAGTAGGAATACAAACGTGGGTGATTGTGTGTGTGTATGCCCCGACAGAGGATAAACTTGAAAGAAAGAAAGAAAGAAAGAAAGAGGAGTTCTGGATGAATGTGGAGGCGTGCCTGGAGAAGTTTGACAAGAACAAAAGAATATTTCTGATTGGAGATATGAATGGTAAGGTGGGTGATAGGAAAGTTGAGGGAGTGGTGGGAGGGTGGGGGGTACCATCGGAGTGAATGGGAATGGTAGTGCACTTGTGGACGTATGTGTGGGGAGGAGGCTGTGGATAGCCAACACCTTCTTCCGACACGAATGATCCACAGGTACACGTTGAAACGGGTGTGGACGATGGAGGATGAGACAGTGGTGGAACGAAAGTCATTGATTGATTATGTATGTGTGGATGAAGAAATCTGTGATCGATGCTAGGGTGTATAGGGGTATTGGAGGGGGTCTGTCTGATCATTATGTAGTGGTAGCTAAGGTTAGGATACAAAAGAAGTGGGTGAGGAGAGCTGGAGGGAGGCGAGAGGAGGGTGGAATGGTGAGGAAGGTGGAGAGGTTGCAGGAGGAGGAAGTCAGGGAGGAGTACAGGAGAGCAGTGGAAAGACGACTAGGTGGGTTCGACCTGGAAGTTATGGAGGAAGTGGAGGAGATGAGCAAGGTGTTTAAGGATGAGATCTGTGCAGCATGTGAGGAGGTGTGTGGAGTGAGGAGAAGAGGGAGGGGAGTGAAAGGTACAGCATGGTGGACAGAGGTAAGAATAGCTGTGGAAGAAAGCATATAGAAAATTTGCAAAATTACAAGTGGGGTACCTCAAGGATCTGTGTTGGGACCACTGCTGTTCGTTATATTTATCAACGACTTACCTGAAGTTATAACTAATGGAAGTGAGGTATACCTGTATGCGGATGACACTAAGCTGTATAGAAGAGTGAGGAGTAAGGAAGATATGGGTTTGCTTCAAGGAGATGTGGAGGGCATGAAGGGATGGTCTGAGCATTGGTTAATGCCTTTTCATCCAAAAAAATGCAAGTACATGCGGATTGGGACCAGCAAGATAGACAAGGTAGGATACAGTATGTATTCTTACAGTTTCTTACAGTTTCTTACAGTAGATCCTCTGGAAAAAGGCAAACTATGCCTGTGTATCCAGCTCCATGTATGAAGCGATGGAGGAAGTGAATGCAGAAAAGGATATAGGAGCAGTGATAGACAATAAGTTAAATTTCTCAGAACATTTAGCGGAAAAGATAAACAAAGCCAATAGAATTGTAGGGCTGATAAGGAGGACATTTGTGTCACTTGACGAAGAAATCTTCAGGAATCTCTATACAGCGCTGGTTAGGCCGCACCTGGAATATGCGAACCAGGTGTAGGCTCCATATATGGTAAAGGATATAGAAGCAGTGGAGAAAGTGCAGAGGAGAGCTAGCAAGCTGGTACGAACGTTGAAGAACGCGGGCTATGAGCAGAGGTTGAGGACACTAGGGCTTCCGACACTGGCATATAGGAGAAAGAGACGGGATATGATAGAGACTTTTAAGATAGTGTCAGGAAAGTACGATGAGGATGTGTGTGAAGGTATCTTCTTGATGCGGGAGGGAACAAGAACGAGAGGACACTAAGAAAATTTACAAAG
This sequence comes from Paralithodes platypus, assembly GCA_032716605.1. Taxonomy (NCBI): domain Eukaryota; kingdom Metazoa; phylum Arthropoda; class Malacostraca; order Decapoda; family Lithodidae; genus Paralithodes; species Paralithodes platypus. The sequence goes on along the minus strand of CM064534.1, from coordinate 4,285,117 downwards.
AAAGAAATAGGCTTGAGAAGGCAAAGAACTCATTTTGTGATAGAGTGGTAAATGAGTGAAACGCACTGCCCCAGTATGTAGTCGATTCCGAATCAATAAGGGAGTTTGAAAGTAATCTTGATAAAGCATGGGGAAGACAAGATTTGAAGTTTGATTATAAAACAAAAATACAGAATAGTAAAAAATGTTGCGTCTGCTACCGCCGCCGCCAACACCGTGAACGACCGCAGCAGTGCAAGTACTGGTACTGAGCTGGATACACAGGCATAGTTTGCCTTTTTCCAGAGGATCTACTGTAAGAAACTGTAAGAAACTGTAAGATATAGAGAGTGGTTGGGTAGTAGAGGGAATGAAGATTCCGAGAGACAGAAACGAGCGAGGTACGTGGAGAGTAAGAGGGTGGTGAAGAGAGTAGTGAAGGAAAGTAAGAGAAGAGTAGATGAGGAATTTGGAAGGAATCTTAGTGTGAAATGGAGGGAGAATAAGAAACTGTTCTGGAAAGAAGTCAAGAAAGTTAGGGAAGGTAGCAAGGGAAACAGTAAGGGTGTGAAAGATAAGAATGAGAGAATGCTAGCCGAGAAGCAAGAGAGAGTCGAAAGATGGAGGGAGTACTTCAATGAGTTGCTAAATGTAAGGAATGAAGAGCCAGCAAACATAACTGGATATGGTATGGGAGGGAGAAGAAGAGAAGTAGTGGAGGATGAGGTGGGGATCAGGAGGTCAGAAGTGTGGGAAGCCGTGGGAAGCCATGAAAAGAGCGAAGTTGGGGAAAGCACCAGGAACAGATGGAGTGTGTGGGGAAATGTTGAGGTATGGTGGTGAGATAGTGATCGAATGGGTATGGAAAATGTGCAAACTAGCATGGGAGAAGGGGAGTGCACCCGATAACTGGAAGACTGGTATAATAGTCCCCCTATATAAGGGCAAAGGGGAAAGAGGAGTGTGTGGTAACCACCGAGGAATATGTCTTCTAAGCGTAGTAGGGAAGGTATACAGTAGGGTAGTGATTGAGAGAGTGAGAGTGAGAACGGAGAAATGGATAGGCGACGAGCAGGGAGGTTTTAGGAAGGGAAGAGGATGTGTAGATCAGATATTTACCCTGAATTGTGTTGTGGAGAAATATCTGGAGAAGAAGCAAAAGGTGTATGTTGCCTTTATGGACTTGGAGAAGGCCTATGACAGAGTGGATAGAGAAGGTTTGTGGAAAGTACTTAGAATATACGGAGTAGATGGCAAGTTGCTGAAAGCAGTGAAGAGCATGTATGAGGGTGCAAAGGCGGCAGTACGTGTGGAGAGTGAGCAGAGCGAGTTCTTTGACCTGAATGTTGGTTTGAAACAGGGGTGTGTGATGTCCCCGTGGTTGTTTACTGTATATATGGATGGAGTCATGAAAGAAATACTATCAAGAGCAGTGGATGTTGGTGTATCGCTGAAAAGGGAGGGAATTGAGTGGAAGCTACCTATACTGCTGTTTGCGGATGATGCAGTTCTGATGAGTGATAATGAATGGGAGTTGCAGGGTCTGGTAAATGAGTTTGGAACAGTGTGCGAAAAATGGAATTTGAAGGTAAATGCAGGGAAGAGCAAGGTTATGGTCTTCGAAAGGGGTGAAGTCACAGAGTGTGAGGTGAAGCTGAACGGTCAGGCTATGGAGATCGTCAACTCTTTTAAGTATCTGGGCAGTGTGTTGAGTAAAGATGGGACTATGGATGAAGAAGTGCGGGAGAGGGTACAACAGGGGAAGAGGGTTGTAGGAACGCTGAAAGCAGTAACAAGAAATAGGGTGGTCAGTATGGAAGTGAAGAAGTCCTTGCATTTCTTACAGTTTCTTACAGTAGATCCTCTGGAAAAAGGCAAACTATGCCTGTGTATCCAGCTCAGTACCAGTACTTGCACTGCTGCGGTCGTTCACGGTGCATGCACACGGTGCATGACAGTGTGGTAATCCCGACACTGACTTACGGAAGCGAAGCATGGACGTTGATTGAGAGACTCAGACCAAGAGTGAGAGCAGTGGAAATGAATTACTTAAGAAGTGCGTGCGAAGTTACATGGAGGGATAGACAGACTAATGAGGAAGTAAGGAGGAGGTGTGGTGTGGAAGTAGATATGCTGGAAAGTGTGAAAAGGAATAACTTGAAATGGTTCGGCCATATGGAACGTATGGAAAACGAGAGAATGACTAAGAGGGTGTACGAGAGCGAGGTGGAGGGACAGAGAGGGAGAGGTAGACCGAAAGAGAGGTGGAAGGATGGAGTGAGGAAGTATATGAACGAAGGCGGTGCTGTTGGGGGGAGGGGCGTCGACTGACTGGGGCCGGTTCGTTCGTGGCCACCCCTTCGGGGATCACAGCGTCAGGCAATAGGTAGGTAGATAGATAGATACATATACAGTACATGAGTTTGAAGTAGGGAAGAATACCTGTCCGCCAAACGTAATGCTAGATGAGAGGTCTACAGGGCAAAGAAAACTATACAGGATAACGTGATCGAACAAGTTTGTAGGACCAATAATACCAATGGGGTTTATAAATTAGCTAATAATGTGAGGGACTGTAAAATTACTTATGAGACTGTACTTTAAGCTTATTGACCACTCACCAGATACAACACGGGAGTGATCTTGATACGCCTGGATGCCATGAGGCGCAGCAACTGGTCCCAGCGATGGAAACTGATTGCTGAGAGAGACCTAACCATTCTCTACTCCACACAACTGGCCGATCAGGATATTATTAATGCTGTCATTAAGGTAAGATTATATAAATACCGGTATACAGTATTAATTATACGATTTGTTTTTGCAATATATTCTTGCTATCATAGACTTTGAATGTGCAGTGTGCAGGGGAGAACTTCTGTTAAATGACCCGCCTGTTAGTGTTGATTTAGACAGTGTAACACTGGAGTATGTGAATACATTTTGCTATTTGGGCGATGCGGTGTCCAACTCCACATGACATGATTGTGAATTTACAGATCTAACTCTCCCAATCTTAATCCCACAACCCTGGACATTCTTTAACCTGACTGCCTGTCTTTTCAACAGCAACATCCCGAGATAGTCTACCAGGTGCCCTGCCAGTGGAACGTTCAACTCTCTGATAACACGCGCTCAGAACTATGCTACCTCGAAGTTATGGACTTAAAGGTTGGTTAGTTTTGTTTAATCAGTAAAATAGTATATCTAGAAACATTAGTTTTTGTTTAATCAGTAAAATAATATATCTAGAAAAGTTACTTTTTGTTTAATTAGTAAAATAATATATCTAGAAATGTTTATACTCAATAGCAAGGAGGACAGCCCTCCATCTTTAACTCTTGCTACTGTACTTTGCTCTTTCTTTCCTCCTTTACTTCTCTCTTCATTCTTAGAGACCTCTCATCTCCCCTACCTCTCTATCCCCCTCAACTTTAACTTTAACTTAGCATTATTTAGCATTTATATTAATCTTGAGTTGTATAATATTTAAGTGTCCGGCCTAGCATTATATATCGAGTCAATTTCTGTAAGAGTTATGACTTATTGCCTCATTGCAATATACACTGTAGTTAATAAATCATGTTAAAGATAAAAGCAGTACCTTGCATTCTAAACTCTTGCAGGCCATCCACTGGAACTCACCTAAGAAACTCAAGGTGAAAAATAAACACGTTGAGTTTTTCCGCAACTTGCACCTGACGTTCTTGGAATACGACGGTAACTTGCTGCGTCGGGAACTGTTTGGCTGCCACAACCACTCTCACGTCGCTGCTCCCGGACCTTTGTCTCAGGTATATACACGCACTCTCTTACACTCTCTTTCCATTTAAACACTCGCACTATTTTCAACACACATGCACACTCAGTCTCTCGTACAATCTTTCACACTTTCTCTCATTACTCATGCTCACTCTCAATGTAAATAAAACTGTACTGTATAATGGTCACGAATGAACTAATTAAATTGTAAAACTTGCAAAATAAATAAACCAAAACTTTGACAAAGACAATATAAAGGCAAAAGAACTAATCAAAATCGCTATGTGGAAACAATGCTTTAGCAAAATAAAATTATGAAATTAAAATGTAAAACTTGCAAACTAAACAAACCAAAATTGGGACAAGGACAATATAAAGTCAAATTAAATTATCAAAATCGCTATGTGGAAACAACGCTTACTAAAATGAAATTTATGAAATAAAAGAACACAATCCACCACATAGGGTGTACATTACTACATGAGCTAGTTAATCTGTTTCCCAAGCAAACTAATCGCACACATAACACAATCCACCACATAGGGTGTACATCACTACATGAGTAAGTTAACCCCTTCAGACTCATATGATGCAGAGGTTGCCAGATTAGCAATAAGAAATAGAGTTCTCTCACTCTTATGATTACCTCTCCAAAATTACTTTTCTGCCCACAGCTAACTCAAAGACAACTGCAGAGGTTGAAGTAACTAAACTAAAGGTTTCTAAATACCCCTGATGGTAACAAAGGTTTTAAAGTATCCCTAATAGGCTCAAAATCGCGTCATATGTCAGAGAGGGTTAATCACATTATAATCTACACTCACTCTATTACACTCGCTTCCTCTTTCATGTGGTTTTGTGTTCTTTTATTTCAGGATTTTGTTTCGCTAAAATGTTATTTCCATAGTAATTTTGATAAGTTCTTTTGTCTTTATATTGAGTCGTCTCTTTTTTTGGTTTGTTTGATTTGCAAGTTTTACATTATACACTTTTTCTCTTGCATTCAAGTACTTCACACTTTTTTTGTTTACACATCCAGTATGCGCACTCAGTCTCTTACAATCTTTCACATTTTCTCTCTTGTCACTCACAATCCTTTCTTTTACACACATGCTTGCTCATTCTCGTACAACCTTTCACATTTTCTCTCACGTCACTCCCACTCTTTTACATACACACTCTCAATGTAAAAATAAAAAAGTACTGTATAATTCTTGGTCACGAACGAATGAAAAGCATCCTACAACAGCCTGCTGGTCCAAAGCTCTTATGAGGCTGGATTCAGGAAACATTTCTGAAACTAGGAGCCCATCTATTATTGCTTCTACACCAAAACTTACTTTCAGTTGAGTGAGGATGATGAGTGTTACGAGTTCCGTCGAGCGCGAGACACCAACTACCGGACCCACCTGTACTTCCTAGACTACCAGTCGGACCCTTCCCCAGACCCCTCAGACGTTACCCTGGTGGCCACTCTGTCCATGGACCGCCTGCAGATGGTGGAACAACTCCTTACTCACTGGGACGGTAGGCCACACAGTATAAAGCTATTATATACATACATACATACATACAGTACATACAAACAGGTCTCCCTCGATTTACTATTTGGTTACGTTCCTGAAATAAACTGCAGAGCTTGAAGTAACTAAACTAAAGGTTTCTAAACATCACTGATGATCACAAAGGCTTTCAAGTATCCCAGAAAAGGCACAAATTTTCCCGTAGACAGGGCGTGAATTGTCAACCGTATCCTTGGGTGTTGGCTGTGCTGGGCCTGTGTGTCTTGCTTATTGATTCGTGGGTGCTGTGTATCTGGGTGATGATGATTATGTTAAGTGTTTATACTAGCCTTCGGAGCTAAAGCCACTTATAAGGCTTGTGTATCTGGGGCCTGGGTATTCTCTATGACTCGCTTATCAAATATATTTTTAACTTTCTCTCCTCATCTCATCTGCGCGAAATTTTGATGTGAGTATCCTAGGTTGGAATCCTTTGAATGCCACATGTATTCATTAGTTTCATTGATTTAATTAATTAGGTTTATTTGTAAGTTAATTGGTGGGTTGGTAAATAATATGAGTTTATCTATTTACTCAACTATTTACCATTATCTATTATTCCACAGGACCAGCGAGCCTAACACTATACATGTCAGACGCGGAAGCCCAGCAGTTCCTCTCCTACATTCAAAGCTCCCAGGTCATCAACTCCAGGAAGAACGTGGCCTACCATGTCGTCTACAAGGAAGGGGTCAGTTGTTTATTCATTTTATATACATTTGATATTAGACTGTACTTATTATATTGTAAAACTTGTAAAATATAAAAACCAAAACAGGGACAACACAATACTGTATAAAGGCAAAAGAACTAATCAAAATCTCCCCCCCCCCCCCCCCCTCCCCCCAGAGCTTCTACCCGGTGAACTTCCTCCGTAACGTTGGTGTTCATCACGTGGACACTCCCTACGTCTTCCTCACCGACATAGACTTCCTGCCCATGTTTGGTTTGTACAGCTACCTGCGCAAGACTCTACAGACCCTGCAGCCCGACCATAGCAAGAAGGTAATTTAGTCCCCTTCCTTCAAGCAGATTTTTTGGGTGGTACAGGAGGGTTCACTCTTCTGGTTCAAATCCCGGTAGGATCACATGCTTTCATAAATTTCATTGGGAAGTGTTTAGTGTTAGGAGTGAAATAAATAAATTAGATTATCAGAGATTATAACGCAGGTTAAGGGGAGAGTGAAGCCATTGCTAGTGTTTGTTGTTGTTGTTGTTGTTGTTGCTGTTCCCCAGGCTGTCTGGCCGAGCGGTCCCGAGCAAGGCCAAGGCCACAACCGAGCGCCCCCACAGGTCCCTCCCAGCTTACCACTAATAATGCCCAGGTGACCGAAGCCACTCAAAGGCAGGGAGCTGAGGAGGGGGTTTGTTTGCGAGGGTATTGAACCTAAATCATACCGAAGATAGACGATATTAAACACACTTTTATTTTGTATTAATTGAGGAGAGACCTTTTTATAAAATATTTGGAAGTGTGAAACAGCTCCCGTCTCTTCACAGTATACCTTGGTCTTTCAGAATACTGTACAGTATACATGGTCGCGAGCCGTGGCATAGTCAGTAAAGCGTCGGCTGCTGATCAAAGGGTCGGCGGATCGAGCCTGCACTGTCAAAATGCTATTGGTAGATGTCAAGCCCATGCAACTTGACCTAGCGATTCGTGACAAACGCCTAATGTTCTTGGCCACCCCTTCTCGGGATTTACGGCGTCTGGCAAAAAAAAAAAATAAATAATAATAATGTCCAAAAGACCAAGGTGATCATATGAACTGAATATTGGACCGTATACAAAAAAATATATATTCTATTCTATAGAATAGATTTGTTTTCTAGGTTCGAATCCTTTGAGTACCACACGTATTCATTAGTTTTCACTGATTTAATAAATTAGGTTAATGTTTAAGTTAATTGGTCTATTCTATCTACTGTATATCTATCAGGCAAATACCCCATAGCTGGGGGTGGCCCACTTGAAACACAGCCCGAACAGGGCAAAAAGAAAAAAAAAACACAATTTCACACGTATCTAATGTACTGTAGGTCGCCAATCACACCTAATTATTTGGTGAGTTGGTGATATGAAAAAAAAAAATTACAGTACAGTACTACTGTGATTAAGAAATATTGTTGTTTTTTTTGGTTGTTTTTCCCCAAGCTGCCTTGCCGAACAGCCCCAAGGCCCCGAGCAAGGTCAAGGCCATAACCGAGTGCCCCACAGAACCTCCCTGCCGACCACAATAAAGCCTGGGTGACCGAAGCCACTCATGGCGGGGAGCTGAGGAGGGTGCAGAAACGCCCGGGAAACCAAAGCCCCCACACAGGGCCCAACAACAAATATTGTAATTGTATTTAAAATGTTGAGTATACTCTATGTTACTATTCCAACAGGCGTGGGTGGTGCCAGCGTTTGAGACCCAGCGATACCGACTGTCCTTCCCTCGTAGCAAGGCGGAACTACTGAACAGGCTCGACATGGGAGAACTATTCACATTCAGGTCAGTCATTTGTTCAGGGGATTCTCTTATGCGTTATTTCTACATAGCGATTTTGATTAGTTATTTTGTCTTTTTACTGTGTTCGTATAAGTTTTGGTTTGTTTATTTTGCAAGTTTTACATTAAAATTAGATAGGAGGTTCAGTTTAAGGGGGGATGGTTGTTGGTTTTTGTGGGTATTTTTTAAAAACTTGATGGGGTCTAGGATTCAAACTAAAAATCTCCCCTTAACCCCTTACGGACGGTGATGTTTGTAACTTCTACTACCTGCCTGGCGGGCATATTTACCCTAAACGAGCTTCATTCCATGCTCTTTTTCATGCATAAACAAGAGCCAGAGCGTAATACAATTATGTATCCGTGAAAGGGCGATAATAGAGCTTTCCAATGACACCTGAATCATCCTTGTATGACCACGGGTTCTCTTGCAACGATGTTGCAACACGAGGGGAAAAGCCCTAAAATATGGTAAATTCCCCAGTTTTTCCTTGTTCTCGCGAGGCCTGGGGTGTGGGATGGTACGGAGGTTACGTCAGTGGCGGGACTAGGTCCATGCCGAGCGGTCAGAGCCCGCCTATCGTCCTCCCAACGCGTGGACTCTCTCTCAGAGCCGATAATGTGCTCAACATCCCTTCTGACATATGTCGGGCCCCACAGGGATGGCCATGGTTCTCTCGATCGACATATGTCGGGCCCCGCGGCTGGGGTGTTAAGGTAGAGGTCTCCCTCACTATCCGATACACCAATTTACGATATTATTATAGGCTTTTAGGAGTTTGTGTTTGTGTTTTGGCTGTTCCGAGAATGCATCCCCATTTACCCTATTAATTTTAAGGTTTGGTGTATGATTTTTCTATTTTACATCGGGTTTTCAGGAATGTAACCCAATCGTAAATAGAGGGGACCTGTATAACAGTAGGTAAAGTATGGTATTGTAACTGCTTTGTTTTGACAGGTATCACGTATGGACAAAGGGTCACGCCTCCACCAACTTTGCCAAATGGAGAACGGCAACAACACCTTATAAGGTCGGAGTTTTGTTTTGTTTCGTTCCTGTACAGTCAGTGCCACATCATCAAAATATGTTTATTTGAATTTAATTATAAAGAAATCCTCAGGCTCCTTTCAGGTATAATCTTGATCTTCAATATTTGTTGTGAGTATCTTGCCACAGAATAAATATATAAATAGTTGTTTATCCTTTTGTCTTTGTTTGTTTTGCAAATTTTACATTTTGTCTCCTTCATACTCATAGGAAAAAAAAAAATACTTGACCCCCATTCATGCTTTCTTAACCCTCTCCGAAATATGATGCAATTTTGAGCTTATTAGGGATACTTTAAAGCCTTTGTTACTATCAGGGGTATTTAGAAACCTTTAGTTTAGTTACTTCAACCTCTGCAGTTGTCTTTGAGTTAGCTGTGGGCAGAAAACTAATTTTAGAGAGGTAATTATAAGAGTGAGAGAACTCTATTTCTTATTGCTAATCTGGCAACCTCTGCGTCATATGAGTCTGAAGGGGTTAACTCTATTACACTTTCTAGGTATCATCGCATGATATGTTTTATTTTTGTGTTCTTTCATACTTTACATCACACAAATATATTAAGTTCTTTGTCTTTATATTTTGCTGTTCCTGTTTTAGTTTGTCTGTTTTGCAAGTTTTAAATTTTAATACCTATAAAAGTATCGACTATCAATTCCCTGGTGTATTTCAGGTACCATGGGAGCAAGATTTTGAGCCGTACATTGTGGTGCGTAAGGATGTCCCGGAGTACGACACACGCTTTGTTGGCTTTGGCTGGAACAAGGTATTATAGACCGGTATAGTAATTTGTTTGTATTTATGGTAAATCTACAGTTACAGTATAATACCCCTCACCCACTACCCCTCACCCACTACCCCCCACTACCTCCCCCCTTCAAAACACGCCTTTTAGCGTGTATTTGGATGGTTCAGCAGACGCGGAAACTGGAAAAAAACTTATTTTGATAACAAAAATATCACCAACCAGATAAGAGTTTTTCAGGTAATTTGTTGTTGTTTTTTATTTTTTATTTGATATACAGTGTTGTTTAATACCGAGGACCGTCGCATTTTAGTATTTTTAACATTAGCCTAACCTAACCTAACCGAAAACTAACCTGTTTCCGAGATGGTCTAAACCCAGCTCACGTTCCCTGTTTATGGGTGCGCGACGGTCTAAACACAGCTCACGTTCCCTGTTTATGGGTTCGCGAAGGTTTGTAATACTTCAATGTATCTATTTCAAGTCAAATATACATTTCCGCGCATCATCAAACCATACTAAGTCTACTATTAATAATATTAACTGTTCCTTTTACTTATATATTTTCTAGATCTCAAGTGACGGCGTCTCTAACGTGGATTGACCTCCCAATCTACCAAGATTGGAAGCCAAAGCGTCACATTTTTCCCTTGCCCCTCAACTTTCTCTTCATAATTGCTGAGGGGCACAGGGCCCTGGGTGGGGCTTTGGTTTCCCGGGCGTTTCCGCACCCTCCTCAAGCTCCCCGCCATGGAGTGGCTTCGGTCACCCAGGCTTTATTGTGGTCGGCGGGGAGGGTTCTGTGGGGGCGCTCGGTTATGGCCTTGGCCTTGCTCGGGGCCTTGGGGCTGTTCGGCCAGGCAGCTTGGGGAACAACAACAACAACAACTTAGTATAGAGAGCATCTATACTGACAAGACTGTGCTGGTTTGGCGATGTGGAGAAAATGAATAAGGATAATTGCTTGAAATTTGTTAGAAATCTGGATGTTGAGGGAAGGACAACAATCAGTAAACCAAGGATGACCTGGGAGGAAGTCCAGGGTTAAGGGATTTAACAGGGATTCTGCAGGGGAATTTGAATACCGCAGTAGGGCGACTTACTGTATATTGAGCGAAAATTAGGGGAAACACCCTGTAGAGAGCCACAGCCGTAGCACGGTTGGTAGAGCACTCGCCTACAAACCGTGAGGTGGAGGGTTTGAGTCTCGGGCCAGCCAGTGTGCTATTTGGCAGACACCAGTGTTGTTGGTGAATGGCACGGTCTAGCAATCTGTGGCAACTGTTCACTGAAGTCTCTGATCATCAAGGCTTAGCCCAGCTATTCAGTAGGGAGTGCATGGTGGTAAAAACTGTATCAGAGTGGTACAGCTATCTATAAGACCCTTTATTATTATTATTATTATTATCAGATACTACATGTGAGCCCCACCGAAGAGCCTTGGGGAGACTATATACCCCGAAGGGTCTCAGTGGGGGGCACAAATAGCCAGGAAGATATAACTAGCTAACTAAAAAGGCATTAACCCTCATCTTGAAAACCAGAGAGCTCTCCTCATTCACTACTTCATTAGGGAGAGTATTCCAGAATTTTGTGACTGATGGGATAAAACATCTTGAATATTGTGACATGTTGCAATGAACATGAGCAAAGGCCTGATTATTTAACTCCAAGGAATATCTAGTCACACGAACAGGCCGAAAAGGCGGTGCAGTAATTGTGTTAACCCCTTCATTACCGGTACTGTCCTTTTATCTTTATTCTGGCTACTATTAGGCAACTTTTTCAGTTTAAAAAGTGCCTCCAGCAATTTAACAGGCTTGGAACTATCTCACTTTCCCTTTTTACTACCACAGATCCTTGTTAAACTGCACAAAATAGTCTAAATATAGCTAGAAAACAAAACAAAAGTAGTCGTCGGTACAGAAGGGGTTAATGACATCGAGGTAAGACAAAACATTTTCCCAGGTATCACACATAATGGAGCTGCACGTGATAGGGTTTGAGTTTGTGGTACTGCCGAACGCTTTCATCGTCCACATGCCCCACGCTCCCAGCCTGGACATTGCCAAGTTCCGCACATCACCTCAGTACAAGAGGTTAGTACACAATTTAAGGGGATAGTGCTTGTTTTGGGGGCTATCTAGATGTGTGTGTGAATTTTTATTTTGTTTTTGTGTGTTCATGGTTTTCTGTTATGTTGTCCCTATTCGGGCTCTGTCTCGAGTCGGCCACCCCCAGTAAATAAAATAATAAATAAATAAAAATGGAAGAAATGGGGAATGGGCCTGAGCAAATAGACAGATAGATTCTTAGTAAAGGGCATCTGAAAAACAGTTCTACTCGCTACACAGGATCTTACCGTCATGTCTATTCAGTCAGGCTTGGTTTCTTGTCTCCTTCACAGCAGCACCCAAGAAGACATGTTGGGCTTATTGTCCTCTCGTTCGTTAGTTAAAATAGGACTTCACAGGCTATCAAGCTTATTGGATTATTAAGCCAGCACACTGTAAGTCAAGAATAACGTCAGGACTGGAGCCTTTCTTAATGTCCTCTCCCCACGGCCTCTAGTAGACAAGTGCCCAGCCATAAACAAACCCAGACAATCCCAAACCAAGAATGTATAACACAGACAATGAAGCAGCTGTACCAAGACAATGAACCATCAAATAAAACACAAGTCAACACAGAAACCCAACTGCTTCAACTATCTATCTATCTAGTTGCTCAGGCCCATTCCAAATTTTGTATATTTTAGTTTTTAATTTAATTTTTCATTTTTGTTCATTTTTTTTTCATTTTCTCTTTTTTTTTTTATTTTTTACTAGGGGTGGTGCTTCAAGTGAATGAACCAAATATATTACTGTAGAAACCAAACAAATGAACCACAAATCAATGAACACAGAAAATTTAAACACTAACACTTATGATAACAAAACATATTCATTGAACAAATTTATTAACTTTTAAGGGGCCAAAAGTTCCCAAAACAAGGGACTGGAGCATAGACTACATATAACCTAGACACGAAAGCGTAACGCCACACGGTTAGTTTGCTGCGCGTCCTAGGGATTTGGTGGCAGCACTATTGTACTGCACAACAACCAAAGCACCTCAGTGGCTTGTCCTTATTATAGATAGTCTGTGCGCCGCGCACGCCTTCCAGCTAGCTTGCTTGTTTGCTGCAGTGTTTCCAAAGTTAAGGGAATATCCGCAAAACGAGGGAGCAATAGATTAACCCTTCCAGCCCGGGTGTCCTATTAAAAGGCAACCGCGGCATATGGGCAGAAGCCCGCGGGTGTCCGTTTAATAGGCAGTAAGCTTGAAAGCATATTCAGCTTGGTCCGACGCATGTAAACAAAGCCGATCGTTGCGTCACCGCACCTCCGAAAACAAGAAGGAGACGTCGGATCAATGTTATTGTTGTGACGTAAGACGAAATTAGTGTCTGCAAAGCTCCGATATTGTCAACATCACGGAAATCGTCATCACAACTGAACCAGTTGACTTAGAGAGCTCTACTCAATGCCAGTCTACAGATTGGAAACCGCACTATGTTTATAGATGCGTGGGAAATTTGTAGCAGTTAAAATAAACAAAAATACGGTAGCCTAGGCCTAGACGTTTTTCGGCCAGATCGCCCGGGTAGCCCACACTGTCCTTTGGAGGACCAGCCCGGGCCACGAGGGTTAAAGAGGGAACGTAATTAAGAGTTAATTAATGTTGGTAAAAACACTTTTAAATTATTTAGTATAAATTAGATAATTTTTATTATTATATATACAGTACAAGCAAGATGAAAACATTAAGTATACATATACGTACACTATAAAACATAGGCTACTCATATATGATGCAAGCTGTATACCTTCAAGCAACACAACAAGAATTAAATTGTCATTTTGAATATATATTAGTATGTTACATGTTATGTAGATGTTAATTTGTCAAGTAGCACTAAAACTGGACATTTATACTTATGACATCAAGGGATATTTTGTCCTACCATTGACGTTGGCAACTCCCGAATCTCACATCAACAATGGCGGGTTTTGGAGGAGTTTTGCTTGTGTACCTCCTCATAATGACGACAATTACACAATGACTGGCCTTTACAGTAGCCTCTACTTATGTCTATTTAACTATGTCATGTCTGCAGAGTCTCTGGATAATGTTCAATTGATTATTAATAGCGTTATTAGTACAAGGTAGGGATTATTACGAATTAATGAGGACCAAGGACTAGGATAGTCAATATAATGTCTTTGTGGGGACCCTCCCCTCCCATTGTCCTTTGCGATCGTGCTGCCATCTCTCGAACGCGCGGATCCCCATTTACAGATTTGTGGCGTCTTCTTTCGTCTCTAGGTAATATGTACTCTATGGATTGGAGTTCTTGCAGAGAGGCTCCAGTCCTGACATTATTCTTGACTTACAGTGTGCTGGCTTAATAATCCAATAGGGTTGATAGCCTCTGAAGTCCTATTTTAACTAAAAAATTCCCAAAGCTATCCCACTGCTTACAGGCCCCTCCTAAACTCCAAAAAATTGTCTTAAACAGGTCAAATAAATTGCACATTACTGTACAATGTTCCAATTATATTAAATTGAATATAATCATCGCCACTTTTAAAGAGAATGTGGATTTACGACCTAACTTTATTCTTTTTCAGATGTGTGAAAATCCTGAAGAAAGAATTTGTGCACGACTTGAACAGGAAACACAACAGTGACATAACCCTTCAGTGAAAATTATCTGCAGTAGTTTGATTATTCAAGTAAGTATGGCATCTTTTAAACCCTCGTAACCTGGATGGACTTCGTGCGGGACATTTCGAGATAGCGCCGTGGAACCTGGATAGCCTTCATGAAGACAAATGGTTATAACATTGCTGAAAACCACTTATAACCGTACAAGAGAAACTTTTGTTGCCATGGCGGGTGGTCTGTGACACACACAGTCAGTCAGTCAGCTGACTAGTGCTTGCGTCACAGCCAAAGTCACTCGATTGATGATTTTCGGCAGTCCGAAATCGATGTAAGACTGCAGTGGACAGTGACTAAAGAATGGTTACAATGGTGAAATAAATCAATAACCAGTAATAATACATAATCCACAATTCATAGTTTAACCCTTGTCTAGCGGGGGGGGTTGTGGGCTATTTTGGGCATATTCAGGCCCTCCTGAATGATCAATCAAGTATCTGCATGAAAAGAAATGTATTCAGCAAAAAACTAGGCGCTAAAAGATTCAGAGACCAGAACGCCCTACGTAGCACTCGTCGTTCTCACGCAGTGGTACCACTAACATGGGAGTTTAGCGTATAGCGGCATATTTTTTCCAGCTACGCTCACTACTGGCAACACTGCCGGCCTCTCGAGAACAGAGGGAGCGTGAGTCAGTGGGCGGCGGTAAGCCCTGGGTGTCGGACGTGTGGCCTGCTGCGCTTCCAGCCATTTGCACTCTATTTTAACCCTTTAAAAGCCTTAATAATGCTCCTAACTTGCTGCAAATTGGAGCCCGACTTAAGGCGGGCCCCGCCAGTTAAGGGTTAACTAGTCAACAAGTTGAAGTCGTATGTGCCAGTCTGGCGGCCGCGCATATGAACATTTCATGGTCACGGGACCAAACCACCACATATTTTTTACCTCAAACAAGAACCACTTGGTGTACAATGTTCAGGTGTTCACTCTTCGCAAGATACAGTGAGTGCTGCCCCCTGATATATCTAACCTGGATTAGTCTATTTAATTGCCGAGATATGTATTTCGGAAGATGACAAAATTCTAACATTAACAGGGATGTTAAAGTAAGTTTGAAAAATTCACAGAATTAATATAAACAGCATATGATGAGGAGCACTTTATTGACGTTTCACCGATGAGTGACCTGATGAAGCTATATGTGAAACGTTGTCAATTAAGTGCTCCTCCTCATATGGTGTTTGTATTCATTCACAGTGATACAGGCTCGCGGCGGCCAAAACTCGCACATCTATTTTCAACCTCAAACAAGAACCAGTTGGTGGAGAGTGTTTTAGTCTTCACCATTAG
This sequence comes from Paralithodes platypus, assembly GCA_032716605.1. NCBI lineage: Eukaryota > Metazoa > Arthropoda > Malacostraca > Decapoda > Lithodidae > Paralithodes > Paralithodes platypus. The sequence goes on along the minus strand of CM064534.1, from coordinate 4,269,476 downwards.
CAACATAACACCGAGTGCTGCATTTTGCTATATAACTAACCTTGGATAAGCCATTTATTTGTGGAGTTATGAGTACTGTAGGCCTACAGAAAAATCATGAAGGTTCAAAAATTCATAGGCATCCAGGGAGGCGAGAATGTTCAAACCCGCCGAACGCAGAGTTTTAATATGCTTAGAGTATTTTTATATACACAAAACTTCAGCAAGATTAATTTAACCCTTTCACGCATTTATGACGCAGAGGTTGCCAGATTAGCAATAAGAAATAGAGTTCTCTCACTATTATAATTACCTCTCCAAAACTATTTTTCTGCCCACAGCTAACTCATAAGACAACTGCAGAGGTTGAAGTAACTAAACTAAAGGTTTCTACATACCCCTGATGGTAACAACGGTTTTAAAGTATCCCCAATAGGCTCAAAATTGCGTCTCATGTCGGAGAGGGTTAAGAGTTATAGGCTCGTTAGCATGTGTCAACTTTAACATACATTACCACATAAGGGTGACAACAACAACAGCCTCATATGGGTGAAATAGTTAGTGGACATTTTTAAAGTACTGTTCTGTATAACAAATTAACCACTAACAAATTAACAGACACTGCTGAGGAGACAGTACATAAATGGCAAATACTTTGTAAATGATGTGGAAGATAATTAAAGTATATTGAACTGTTTTGTGCAACGTAAATACAGTAGATGTTTCGTGGATCTCCTTTGTGTTGTAGGTTACTGGTATGTTGGTGATGGATATTATTTTAATTGTGAGGAAAATGAACCTCACAACGTTGGTTTAAATACCTGCCAAGTTGTAGTATAAATACATGGATAGTTATTATGTCATCTTTTAAAGTGCCAAATGACTGGGAAGATGTGTCCTTTAAAGTTTGTTACTTAACCCTTTGTTCTCCATTGGTGATTTTGTATTCTTTCATTTCAAAATGTTATTTTGCTAAATCGTTATTTTGATTGGTTCTTTTGTCTTTATATTGTGTTGTTCCTGTTTTGGTTTGTTTATTTTGCAAGTTTTACATTATAATTCCAAGATATAATGACTCGGTCCAGTAATGATGATGATGATGCAGTTTTTACCACCATGCACTCCCTGCTCAAAAGCTGGGGTAGGGTAGGTGCCGCCCTGATGATCAGGGACTTAAGTGAATACTTGCCACAGATTGCTAGACTGCACCGTTCACCAACAACACTGGTGTCTGCCAAATAACACACTGGCTGGCCCGAGACTCCAACCCTCGACCTCATGGTTTGCAGGAGTGCTCTACCAACCGCGCTACGGCCTATAATACATAAATACCCAGGTCTTAGAATCGCCAAATCAATAGGGCGAACGTCTTATAATCTCAATGGGGCTAAGCATGAGGGAGAAGGGGGTCTAGAAAAGCGACCCATCTATCCTTAAGAGAGTTAAACAAAGGACCTTGGAGTCAGATCACTGGGTTAAGCACTTACTGGGACACTGCAATAATTGTTTATACATCGAATTTTGAGTCAATTTAATTCTGACAATAAATAATTCAGCCAAAGATGAATAGTTCCATATTTATTGTTTTATCTACAGTATGTTTTATGTAATACAGGTATATATCCATTTGTATTATATTATCTATGCTTTATGGAATATATACTGTATATATGTATCCATTTGTATTGTTATATTTATGTTTTATGTATTTTATATATACACTTACATAACCAGGAAGGGATTGTATATGAATGCAATACTGTATGTAAGTCCCCAACATTTATATACTGTACCGGTACTGTGTAGGATGTACTGAATGAGGTCTCACAAAAAAGTAACGGTAGTGAATGGAGACGCATACGAAACGAACAGTGCCGAAGATATATTTCAACTCTTCCAATGATCTCCAAGACTTAAGCTGGTGCTACACTATACTTACTATGAATCTCTTGGATGAGGCCTGCAAAATTTGTGATTTATAAATATTGAAAATATTAACCCTTTCACGTACGTGTGGACGCAGGGGTTGCCGTTTAGCATTCAGAAATAGAATTCTTTTAATTTTGATTAGTTCTTTTGCATTTATCTTGTATCGTCCCAGTTTTGGTTTGTTTATTTTGCAAGTTTTACATTATAATCTCATAATTACCTCTCCAAAATTAGTTATCTGCCCACAGCTAACTCAAAGACAACTGCAGAGGTTGAAGTAACTAAACTAAAGGTTTCTAAACACCCCTGATGGTCACAAAGGCTTTTAAGTATCCCAGAAAGGGAGCAATTCGCGTCCTGTGCGTGAAAGGGTTAAAGTATGTGCAATATACTTACAAAACTTTTGGGAATATGTACTCTATTCTACATAACCGAATAAGTGATAATGGCAACTAAGAAACTATAATGTTGCTGTTACCGATTTGTGTGATTTGGGGTCCGGCCCATCGACTAAGATACTGTTCACAAGTAGCTTAACCCCTTCAGACTCATATGACGCAGAGGTTGCCAGATTAGCAATAAGAAATAGAGTTCTCTCACTCTTATAATTACCTCTCCAAAATTAGTGTTCTGCCCACAGCTAACTCAAAGACAACTGCAGAGGTTGAAGTAACTAAACTAAAGGTTTCTAAATACCCCTGATGGTAACAAAGGCTTTAAAGTATCCCTAATAGGCTCAAAATCGCGTCATATGTCGGAGAGGGTTAAGTGTGCATCAATTGTGCTTCTATATTTAATTTGTGATCTATGTAAAGGTTTGGGAACAACAAGGTCTTCCATTTAGCAATTATCTGTGCCATGGAGTTTAGGCTTAGAGCGGTAGTATTTTATTAGCCCTTTTTGTACTGGCGACGTTTTTATTATATGGTTTCGGCTACATTTAGATGATTTTGTGAAGCTTAGGAAGGATGTATGCTAGCTAAAAGGATCGAGATAGTCTGTAAAGCTTAAGAAGGATTAATGCTAGCTATAAAGATTAATTGAGATCGTCTGTAGCCTTTTAATGGGTAGGCCTAGTCGGCTGCTGATCAAAGGGTTGAGCCCGCACTGTCAAAATGTTATTGGTAGATGTCAAGCCCGCGAAACTTGACCTAGCGATTCGTGACAACGCCTATTGTTCATGGCCACCCCTTCTTGGGAATCAGTGTCTGGCAAAAAGAAAGCGAAGGAAGAATATATGGGAGCTAAAAGGATCAGTTGAAATAGTCTGTAGCCTTTTAATTGGTAGACATCCTTCCTAAGTTGAATACAATCGTCTAATAGTTCCCAGGATATATTAACCCCTTGAAGCTCTGATGCGTTTTAGCAGTTTATTTTGGCTATCATTAAAAGTTTTTATGCAGCTTAGAAAGGATCTGAGGGTATTAAAAGTGTAAAGACTATCTCAATCAACCCTCTGACTTCCATATACCCTTCCTAATCTGAATAAAATCGTCTAATAATGACCAGAAAAACAGAACAGAAATGCGTATAGGAGCTTGAGAGGGTTAAAAAGGACATCACCGGTACTGTATTGGTTATTCATACTGTATTTTGTATTTCCTGTATCTAGTGAGCTTTTATAATCTCCCTTCTCCATTTCATCATGGTTGTTAGGCTGACTACTCTCATATTGTTTTAATATATTATTAATAGTTGTAGTCTGTCTTAATTTTGCTACTTGTGTGTGCTTAATGTGTATTTACCGTTATATAATTTAGTGGTGTAGTGTATTGTGTAGGACTTATTGTCTCATCTATAAGTTGTGTCTATGGTAAAAAAAAAAATTGGGGGATGGGGGTCTTAAATTTCAACGCTACCCAGTAATAGATTAACTAATGTCTGTAAAGTTGGAGGTGGATGATATGGCAGGGTAACTCCTTAGTAGAGCGTCGGTGACCAGGAGTGCGGCAGACTTCCCCGTCTGCTCTGCAGCAAGCCTGCCGAGGCACTGGCTCTCACCCCAGGTATTGAACGAGACCTATTCATTTTTTTTTGGGGGGGGGGGGGGGGGCTAGACCTATTCAGTGTTGGCAAAGGCAAATGTAGCGGAACATTGCTAATTTTTAGTGAATATTGCTGATGTCTGCAGCAACACTGGGGGTGAACCACATAAGCTAGTGGGGTCGTTCTGGTGTCATTTGAAAGCTCCTTTCTTATAATTTTTTACTGCAAATATTATATTTTATTCAGACCCTTTTCTAAGCAAACAGGAATGTTTTAGTGAACCCTAATATAACGGAAAATCCCCCGTTCTGAAAGGGTTAAGGGGTACCACTTGAGAGATTTTATCATCAATTTCAATGGCCAACATATCTGGGAGATTTTTGCATTGTATTGGGTATTTCTGGTAACCTATCTGGGAACTTTTTGTATTGGTATGGGAAACTAAACTAAAGGTAGATTAATTATAGCAGCTGAATTCTCATTGAAGTTTAATGCCAGACCAGAATTGCCAATAAGAGTTGAGGGAAATAGTGCTCATGTGATACCTGCTTAGTGTCCTGTTATATGTAAAATACCTTAAGTTGAAGAGAATTACTGTATGGTCGTATTTTGTCTAAACGTTTTTGTTCAAAGGATTTTAATCTCAAACCAAAAGGGGCTAAAGCTTAAAAGATCTCAAAGCTGATCTTAAAATATTACAGTATATAATTATGTTTAGGATCAGTTTACGGTAGATCTCAAAGCTGATCTTAAAATAATTTGAAAGTTTAGGATCAGTTTATGAAGCCGAGTTTGACAATCTTTTTGCCAATACTGTACAGTCGCGCTAATAAGTGATGTCTCGGCACCAAGTATGTTTTGATCAATAATTAGTATCAGCAATAACTAAGCTTCATTTCTTCATATCGAGTTAAATATACAAACATGTTCCTACACTTACCCACCCTATTCAACATCTGACAGACACTAATACAGCACAGAGCAAGCCAAACGTAATGACAGCTGGGACATGACTTATTAGCGCGACCGTAGACTACAGTAGATCTGAACTTGACACAAAAATGGAACTTTGCAGTAAGGTACCCAAAATCGGAAAACCAACCCCTAAGTTCGAACCCTCGAAAATTTTATATTTTCGAGGTTCGAACTTGGGGGTTCGTTCTACGATGTTGGGTCCTTTACTGCAAAGTTCCATTTTCGTGTCAAGTCCAGATCTACTATAGTCTATGGCCAATATAATGCCAAAGAAAATTGTAACACTCTGTATGGACTGTAAAATGTCTTTATACAGTATATCCATGTCATTAATTTTAATACAAAATTTAGCCAGATAGAGTTTAAGTATCAAAATAGTAAGCTGAGGAGACTGTATTTGTTGACATAAAAAACAAATATGTTTAAATCCATTCAGTAGAGCTTACATCAAATTTGGCATATGGTAGGTTTCTAATAAAGTGCTAATAATGAAAACCAGTTATATTATAGCATACCTGTATTATTGTAAATGGTGTACAATGAAAACATTCAAAGAATATGTAATTGACATTTTCATATTTAATTAAGTAAAAGCATATATGTCACATTTGTATAGGTTTAGAATGAAACATATAAAAGTATATAAATACTTAAGATAAAGCACTTTCAATAAGTTAATGCATTAGTAAATATAATATACGGTATACTTAAACAACAACCTGTGTCTGGCCCCCTACTACTGTGTCCCTTGTCGCGGTTGGGGGGCTTCGGGGCCGGCGACTGGGACTTGATGGGGAAGGGTTATGGATATTTCCCTCTCCCTCTCCCCTCCAGCTTTTGTCGTCGGCTTGACTAATTTTGCGTAGTTTTTTATTCCTCTTTCTATGTTTTTCCCCTTCTGTCTGGTGCATTTTTTTTTGCATCTCGCTGTGATTTTTTTTTCTACCATATTTTTTGAGGGGACTGCACTTAAATAGTTCCTTCAATCACTTATATTAATTGTATTGGTTTGGTTAAGTCAATCAATAATAACAATCTTTCATCATTTTAATAATGTCAACAATACTATATATAATTTCCTTATTCATAGTTACCAATACTTAATTTATATTAAGAATAACTTTAATATATGTTTATCATTATATTATGCCTTACCAGAGTAAAGCTTTAATACCAATATGCAGAAAATGAACATGAAATAGACTACAATGATGTGACGAATCAATCTAAATAAATACTGGTAGGGCGACTAGCCAATTTGTACGCAGTGTTCCAATTATAACTATCAGTTAACAAATATAATAATTGGATTTATAAATTAGTTATCAGTTAACAAATATAATGCAGTAATTGGATTTATAAATTTATTATAAAATTGTACAGTAGTTAAGGTATTGTAAAGATAGTAAGGTATTGACACAAACTATTAAGCAAACTTTTTGGTGGGTATTTTTTCTTTGTGACAAGTTCTTTTGTCCCTGTTTCGGTTTGTTTATTTTGCAATTTTTAATATTAATTATAAATTTTGCATGCTAGTAGGAAAACAGTACACAGATTGGCTAGTTTACTCTATCTGTTTCACTTATATTTATCTACAGTTGATAAATAGTAGGCGTAGCAGCATCTGAACTTAAGAGTCACACTGGCATTAAAACACCACTCATCACTCTAAAATTAAAGTTGTACAAAAATATTCTTTCGAAGATACACTTTATATTTTGGGTCATATTTCGTTCACCTAAAGCCGGTATCACACGAGAGCTTTTTCACTCAACATTTATCCTCAACACTGGTCTGGCAGCTTATGTGGTCAACATTTATAATATTTCGGTTGCCTAAATTCATCTATCATTAGTCTAGTTTCCGATACCGTTGCAAAATATTCCAGAAATGTTGATCATCGAATGTCAACTATAAAAGCTCTCGTGTGATACCGGCTTAAATTAGCTACACCAAGAGAAGAGGATACAGTACTGTGGAGATAATGATTACAATACAGGTCTCCCTCGCTATCCGATGCCCCAATTTACGATATTATTAAAGTTTTTCAGCCGTTTGTGTTTTGGCTGGTCCGAGAACACATCCCCCTTTACTCCATTCATTTTAGAGTTTGCTATACATTTTTCTATTTAACCCCTTCTTTACCGGCGAAGTCTGTTGTACTTTATTCTAGTTATATTTAGATGATTTTATGTAGCTTAGGAAGGATCTGTGGTGGATAAAAGGGTTGATTGAAATAGTTTTGAGGCTTATAATTGCTAGAGATCCTTCCTAAACTGAATAAAATTGTCTACTAATTGCCAGAATATAATTAAAAAGACGTCGCCGGTACAGATAGGGATTTCAGGAACGTAACCCAATCGTATAACGAGGGAAACCTGTACCATTAATAATCCGGGTGTTATCTATTAATATTTATGTTTGCCTGACATTAGACAATTTTATTAGCCCCTTCAGCACAAGAATAAATTGTCACCATTAAAAAAAAATCTTTAGCTTATAATATACCTCTATGACTGAAAGGGATTAATACAATCTCAATATACCCTTTGAATTACACAGGTCCTTCTTAACCCTCTCACGACCATAGGACACAGAGGTTGCCAGATTAGCAATAAGAAATAGATTACTCTCACTGTTATAATTACCTCTCCAAAATTAGTTTTCTGCCCACAGCTAACTCAAAGACAACTGCAGAGGTTGAAGTAAACAAACTAAAGGTTTATAGATACCCCTGACGGTAACAAAGGCTTTAAAGTATCCCTAATAGGCTCAAAAATCGCGTCAGGATGTGAGAGGGTTAAACTGCCTAAAATCGTCTATCTTTATCTAGAATAAAGGGTAAAAAGGCATCATGCTGAAGGGGTTAAGCTCATAAAGGGCCTCTAGGAATCAAACGGGTACAAACTATCTAAATTGAATAGAATTGTCTAATGCTTGCCAGAACAAATATAACATTACTCATACTGTTCGTCCAAGTTTTGGTTTGTTTATTTTGCAAGCTTTACATTATAATATTATAAATAATAGTTTATACAAAAGGTTATCATTAGCTTTGTTCAATATTCTTTCTCTCGTAAAAGTAGGCCCATGTTACTAAATGAAGGTACAGTTGGCCAAATGAATTGTGTCGCCGCTGTATGCCGTATTAATGTCTGTCAGATGTTGAATAGGGTGTGCAAAGATATGAGCATGGTTGTATATCTCATTCTTAATGATGATTTAAACCTTAGATAGCGCTGATACCAATTATTGATCGAAATATACTTGGTGCCGTGACATCACTTATTTGGCCAACTTTACAACCATATGATTAAAGTAATTGGTGTCTGTAATACTGACTCTTATGCATAATATGACTAAGCCTTTCAGACAAATTTGACTATCTGAAGATATTCCAGTCATCATGTTTTGTCATAATCAGTTAAATAATATCTGTTAATGAATCCTATTAAAGATTAACAACTTCTAAAAGAGCAGACCTTAAGGCAGAATAACACACATGCGTTATCTGGCAATTTTTTTATTTTAAGGGGAGACGGGTCGTTTCTCTGGTCCCCTTTCACCCTCGTGTTAAGCCCCATTTGTTTTGAGATTAATAGACGTTCGGCCCATTAGTTTGCCGATTTTAACACCTTATTTCTTTGTCAATTTTATGGCCCTTCGTGCCATTTAGGTGTCGATTTTTTCCTGGCGAGCAATAGCGAGCCTGAAATTTTAGGAGGAACCGGCCGTTTGCCGGGAAATGTTCCTATCGAAAAATGTACACATTTATCTTAAAGAGGGGTCTAGGGTTTTTTGTTTTAAGCTTGATGGAGGCCTAGGGAGGAAATAAAGGAATGAATGACCAAACAAATGGCCCGTCTCCCCTTAAGGCAGAATAACACAAGTGCAATATCTGTCAATTTTTGAAAAAAAGTGGTAGATCAAAAGTTGCCAAAAAAGCTTGTGTAATCCCGACTGTCATGAACACTACATGGCCTGTCCTTACCGAGTTACAGAGAGACAACCAGAACCTACCGTGACATAACCCACAGATACTGACAGTTATCCCATAGCTACTTAGAGACAACCAGGACCTACTGAGAGATAACCTGGACCTACTGAAGAGACAACCTGGAGTTACTGACAGAAGCCCCGGACCTATAGGTAGCGCCAACAAACTTTTTACAATAATCTTGATCCTTGACTTATCTGTAACTCAAAAGGGCTTGAGCAAACTGGCTGTAGATATCCACACTTATTTTCTGGTGGACTCTTCCTAAATGATAAAAATGTCAGCCCGATTGCTTTCATTTATTTTGAGTTACAAGAAGTTACAGGGTCAAGATTATTGTCAAGTTCCCTGGCGCTACCTTTACTGACAGAAGACCCGGACCTACTGAGAGACAACTGAACCTACTGACAGAAGACCCACAGCTACTCAGAAATACCCCGGCACTACTGATAGAAAACTTGAAGCTGCATACAGTACTGGAGGAGTAACTTTAGGGCGGGCATGAAGGAGGATAGCTCTGAGAAGCTACCCTTGGCTATGGTCTCAGCATGGACGTTAAGGGCCCCTCGGTAATCCCCGCGCTGCACCTGGCTCACGATGCCATGGACGCCAGAGACCGAGTAGGATCCAAGCTGCAGAAAAATTATGTGGTAATTAACCTTACGTAACCTTGAGTATATAGAATTAACCTTACAAAATTAAATAATATTCATATTTGTTTTCAACCCAACAATTCATTTACAGTACAAATAAACCTAACTAGTGAACTCAATGCAAGTAATGAATACATGTGGTACTCCAAGGATTCGAACCTAGGATATTCATAAAGAAATTCTGCGCACTAACCATTATGCTATCAAGACAGTTAAAGGTTTATGCACACCAAAGTTACTAAAGTGCTTGTGTGATGAGAGCATTACTATACAGGTGAAAATAAACCTTGACATTGACTGACCTGTCCTGCTCTCAACTTGTCATAGAGACTCTCCAACTTGGGTCCGATGTCCTCCACACGCTGCTTCATTTGCTGCCGGAGACCAAATATCAACAATTAGACACAGTAGCCAGCTTATTGAGTGTTGTGTATTCATCTTTAAAGGCAATGTATCTTGAAGGATTATTGTATAATACGTATGACCATGAAAGGTGATAGGGAGTAACTCACTACAAACAGTTTTGCCTTTTGTCTCCCTCATCCACATTGAAAAAAAAATAAAAAATAAAAAAAAAATAATAATAATAATTATAATAATAATGAAACAAAATCATTATATCTATATTCAGGCACATATTTATTTATTTTTAAGCTGGGGGTGGCCGACTCGAGACATAATAATAATAATAATAAAACAAAAATTAACTGACCTGGTGTTGTACGACCTGCAGACATCGTGTGTGGACCTGAGAGAGCACATCCTGTATGACCTGGTGTTCCTGTGGTAGGGGACCTTTACTGGCCGGCTCTGGGGGTGCTGGGGTGGCCGCCGTCGGGGGGGCTACCCCTGCACTGGCCTCGGACCCGTACTGGGGGTGCTGGAAACCCTGGAGGGGGGAGAGGAAGGTACAATGTACATGCCAAGTCATGTAGTAGTAATAATTAAATATTCTTATATATAAATTTAACTCCCAAAACCAAACACCTCCCAAAGAAATTAATGAAAACGTGACGCCGGAACATTTTTCTACCGGAAAATGTACAAATTTATCTTGAAGGGGGGTCTAGAGGGTTTTTCTAAGTTTGAGGGAGGTCTAGCGAGGAAAATTAAAAATAAATTAATAAATGAATTAATATACCAAAAAAAAAAAAAAAAAAAAGCCACGGTCCCCTTAACCTGCCCAGGAATAAAATTACGCTGCAGTCCACTAACCATGAACTGTTGTGGCGGTTCTGGTACCAGTGTTCCCCCCGGCACGGGACACATGATGGGTTCGGGGGCCTTAACTTCTTCACCACTCTGTTGCTGTTGTTGTTGCTGCTGCTGTTGTTGTTGTTTAGCCTAAATTGGGGGAAAATATCCAGTTAGTCATATTTGTTTTCACCAACCCACCAATTAATTTACAAATAAACCTAACTAATGAAATTAATGAAAGTAATGAATACATGTGGTACTCCAAGGACTCGAACCTGGGATACTCGCATCGAAATTCCACACACTAATATATATGTTCACAAATCCTTAAATCGCAACTAGCCGTTTTTATTGCTAGCGTAGCACATGTTTGGAGTAATGAAATATTGTAGAAAAATATAAAAGATTTACATGTAAAAAGAAAATGAAAAGTGATACAAAGGATAGAATGATGATTGAGAGAAAGTGGTGTTGACGATGATGAATCATCATCAATAATTATCTTATGCCCCGCTTCCAGAGGAAGTGCCATGGCAGAGACTGCTTCCAGGCTCCCAGACATGCCCTCACTGACCCACTCCACAGTGCCATTTCCACTATGTGGATTATGACCCTTAGCACTGAAGGAGCAGACCCAGAGCAGTCCCTCACCCGGATGGCAGTTCCACCAATGTTTTGCTATTATATTTACCCCAGTGGGGCCCTGGCTGGAAGCATACCAAGCACAGGAATGTTCTGAAGATAGGAACCAGTGGTCCACTGCCCCAGAAGCTAATTGCACCACCAAAGTGGCGGGCGTTGGGGTCGTCGCATCCCTACGCCATGATCATGAAATATTGACTAATATCGTTCTTTACATCTTCGCCACCATTACGCAACTTTCATTAGCCTGGTTACCATTAGACTCTTTTCTTTAGTTTATAATCTACTTCTGCGACTCAAATGGGTAACTACCATCTCAATAAGCCCTCTTAATAACATCCTTCCGAAACGGCATAAAATAGTCTAATTTTGGCCAGATTTAACGGTAAAAAGGCGTCATGGTGCTGAAGGGATCAACACCAATTACTCCCAATGAAATTAATAAATACATAAGATCCTCCGGGGATTCAAACCCAGGACGCCACATACAGAATAGCAGATGAAGATTAAACAGTATAAGGATGTGCTTCAATTTGTTAGTTATAGAAGTAAACAAAGCATTAGTATAATGTTTATATCTGGTTGTAGAGTCGGCATGCAAAACCAAACGGAATAAATACTAGATACGTTAACTAATTCATGTAGGGTCATATTCCTCTGTAATAAAAAATAAATAAAAAGTTTACTAATTCATATAGGGTCATAGTCCTCTGTAATAATAAACATAATAATAATACAAAATAACTAACTAATTAATGTACAGTAGGGTCGTAGTCCTCTATAATACTGGTAATAAAAAACAAATAAATATATAAATAAACTTAAGTAATTCATGTAGGGTCATAGTACTCTGTAAATTAAAATGTAAAACTTGCAAACTAAACAAACCAAAATTGGGACAAGGACAATATAAAGTCAAATTAAATTATCAAAATCGCTATGTGGAAACAACGCTTACTAAAATGAAAATTATTAAATAAAAGAACACAATCCACCACATAGGGTGTACATCACTACATGAGCAAGTTAATCTGTTTCCCAAGCAAACATATATATATAATATATATAAATAAATAGATAAATACAACAAATTTATGAAGTACAGTATATACCGTATTCAACTGAAGTACCCAAATTGTCTAAAAACTATGAAACTACTAAAGAATCAGATATCGAGTACAGTAATGTCAAAATTATGGTTCCCAGATATCTCAACCAGGGCCAGTGACAATTTAAAGTACTACTTTAACTCTTCCCTTATAAAATTGACCTACTAGATGAGATAGAGCAAGGGGTGAAGGAACGTGAAAGTTGTCCCGGACCCTCGAGTCGGCCACCCCCAGATATAGGGTATGTGCCGGAGTATATACATACCGGTACATACTCTAACTCTACCTAACCTTACCTAACCTAACAGTATTAGTTGAGTGGGCACTGTTTGAGAGCTACTGGTTGAACTGTCTTGTTATCCAAAATTATAGTATTGATGAATCAAAAATATACGAAGGATCATAAATGGCATTGGTTAAAAGTAGTCTTGCTATAATATATAGCATATAAGTAACCAATATTTACAATGACAAAGATCATAATGTAAAGTTGTGAGTCAGCAGATGCTTAACAGTAGAAGTCCTGCAAAACAGAAGTACCGGAAAGCAAAGTATTTTTGGGACAAACATTTTGAAGCCTCTACACTGCAAAGAAATAAGTAGAACTATGAATTACATAAGGTTAGAAACATCAGTCTCAGCATGAGGTTGCGGGGTTAGAACGAGCTCCAGCCAAACTACAGCACCACTCCCATTATCCATATGACAGCATAGTATTTATGTATGTATGTATATATTCTGGCACCTTCCCGAGTTGTGTGTGTGTGTGTGTGTGTGTTTTTTTTTTTTTTTTTTTTTTATGGGGGTGGCCGACTTGAGACAGAGCCCGAACAGGGACATCACAACATATCAGAAAAACAAAACAAAACAAAAAGCATAGTAACTAAGTATTAATGGCATACAGTTTTATTGCGACATAGCCTTATAGAATACTGTACAGGTCTCCCTCACTATCTGAATCCCTGATTTACGATATTATAATAGGTTTTTAGGTGATTGGGTTTGGGTTTTGGCTGGTCCGAGAACGAATCCCCATTTACACCCATTAGTGTTAGGGTTTACTCTCAAGGAGTGTAGATTATGTTGTTGGCGTAAGTGATTGTGTGGAATGCAGTCTTCTATGATGTGTTTAATAGTACAGGGTGCTGTGTTACATCCTGGGCAGGTGTCGACGACGGAGTTATCCAGTCTCTTCTGATAGCTCGGAAGAGCTGGATGGTGCCCACATATCAGCTTGGCCAGGTGGACTCTGTCCTCGCGAGGAAGGGAGGATTCAGAAGGATGGATTTCGGGAGGTCGTGCCTGCAGCTGCGTGTTGTCTTTGAATTATTGGATGAAATGGCGAGAGAAACGAGTATGGATGTGCTTCAGGAAGCTTGATATCTACCAATGGCACGGCCTGAGATCGAACTGTCTATTGTTCTTTTTATGATGCTTACCATATTTTTCGGCTCATAAGACGCTTCCATTGATAGGACGCAAAAATACGGTATACTGTATTCTTATTATTCTTTTACAATACTTATATCCTTCCTATTCTTTTATGATGCTTGTATCCTTGCTATCAACTTGTGTATATGGATAATAGGAGGTGCGCTGTAGAAGGGTGTGGTGGTGGTGCCTCTCATGCGGACCAACCTGCTTCAGCATCATTAACTTCTTGTCTCCCGAGTGTCCGGTATGTTGGTGGTGATACCCCCTTCCACCCCCACCCTCCACCACCTCCTGATACACCCACAACCACAACCAACCAACCACTTTAGTCAACCAACACCAACAATAACATACAACTTAAAACACTGTACTGTACATAACCAACATATACTTATAACTACACCCACAACCAATAAACCACTTACAAAACAATAACACCACCATACAACATATGATACTGTAGGCTATAAGAAGGATGGCTAGCAAATAAGGAGCTAGTGCTTGTTTTTTGGTCTATATATTGATTCATTTATTTATTTTTCTATTTCTTCGCTAGACCTCCATCAATCTTTAAAACACACCCCTTTAAACAGTAAAAGTGTAAATTTTTTGTTAAAAAAATATCCCGGCCATAAGGCCGGTTTTTCCTAATATTAGAGGCTTGCTATCGCTCGCCATGAAAAATTTGACACCTAAATGGCACAACAGGTCTTAATATTGACAAAGAAATGGGGTAAAATACTGGATCTCAAACAACACAACTTACAAAATGTATGGGTACCATGCGTCATCATAAGATATACAGTACAGTATAGTGTTTTCCCTATCCCTTTACCTTAGAGAAAAAAATTAGTTTAAAACTAAAACACAAACTTTGTTCGGAACTTCGTCCTTTTGGCATTAAAGGACTAAGGATCTAAGGACTAAGGATCTGAGGACATGTAAGTTGTTCCCTGTGAGTGAGAAGGGTTAATTCTCACTAAATACATATTATACTCTATCAAAATACCAATATACAACTACAATTTATACATACAGTAGTCAGATCTTCATATATGCGCATATCGTATACTGTACATGGATTCGTTCGTACGCGGTAACCCCAAAAATTCCATGTCTGCTAAAACACGGAAAAAACTCGTACATCACGGATATTTGCGGGTGACGGGGGTCCTGTTGCAACTCTGGGTCGGTGCAGGACTGCGCGGATCGTAGCAGACAACACAAAACAGAAAGTGTTGTTTGTTTATGTTGCAGGATATTGCTTGCCTGACATGCAAATAGGTCAGTAGCAGGTCCAAAACAGTTCTTATTGATGCTGTTATTGCCTGCCTGACACGCAAATAAGTTTTTATTGGTGGTATAATGTTTAATGGGAGGTTAATTATAAGACACACTTATACTGTATATACACGGCAGGTACAAGGGATGAAATGATCGCGTATATGGAGACCTGACTGTAATAATGAATAAAAAGAAGTGACCTATAGATAAGTTTTTTCAAGCTGACGTTAAATTGCAATATCCACATCTTGATTATTCAGCTATTAAGATGATATTGTAATTAAATGTGCTGCTAACTATGGAAACTTGGCATTCACGCGACACAGAGACAGTAGTAGTTTCATATCTTTCCAGTAAGTATCGAGAATACTGATGCTAAGGGATGGAATTTACCGTCAGCTGAAAAGAAATAGACTACTGTACTGTATAGTTTTGGGACTCCGTATGAAAAATCTCTCATTTTACCCAGTAAACACCAGCACAATATTACCTTATGATTATCCGGCTGATTGCAAAAAGGGTCAATATCAAGAAATGTTAATAAAGACTTTGACCTATTAACCTATGTTTTAAAATATGACTAGAACATTTTACGTTGCATATATACAATCAATTTCTTCCTCTGCAATATGTACAGATATTCAAATAAACTAAAAATATCTATAAATATATAAATAAAACAAAAGGAAAGTACTGTATATAGTAAACACAAATATCAGCACTAAATTTCATAATCTTAAGCTCTAAAGAAACAAAATAATGTGGTAAAAACAAGAAGTAGAGCAAATCACCACCTGACATTAAATAATCTTAGGCTCTACATAAAATAATTCAATGTGGTAAAGACAAGAAGTAGAGCAAATCACCATCTGACATTAAATAATCTTAGGCTCTACATAAAATAATTCAATGTGGTAAAGACAAAAAGTAGCGCAAATCACCGCCTAACACACACATACACAATATATACATGCACAAATATAAAAACCTACCTTCCGTGATGAAGAGATAGGCGGGGGATCGTTCCAGCCGCGGGGAACGGACGCATCGAGTGCCGCGGGGGGCTTGGACGGTGGCTGGAACTGTTGTTGTTGTTGGTCGGCGTACGTGGGTGGCGCGGCACTAGGGGGGGCTTGGGCGGGGGTGAAGAACTGCGGGGCTGGGGCAGAGTTGGAAGGGGGGAGGTAGGACGGGGGTGCGCTGGAGGGGGCTGACGAGGGGAGGAATGAGGGGGGTGCGGCGGAGGAGGCTGATGGGGGGAGGTACGACGGGGGTGCAGGCATGGTAGGGTTAAGCATGTTAGGGGGGGCGGGGGTTGCGCGGGAGGCATCTTGCACATAGCGGGTGGGACCCCCCCGACGTAAGCCTGTGGGAGAATACCTGTTAGTTAGCTTTGCCTGTCTCGTAGGCAAGGTACACAGGTTCATTTCACCTGGTATGCAAGCCAGTGGTTAGGTGGCAGACCATGCATTCTTATCAAAATACAGTGTATTTTGTTGTGTGTTTTTTGTATTTTATAATTTAATTTTGCTAAATCATCATCTTCATCTCCGACGCCTTGTTTCCCCCTGGGAACCCCCGCTAAAGGATGGCAAGGACAGAAACGTCTCCAGGCTACTTTGTCAAGACGTGCTTCCTTTGCCTGTGCCACAATGCCCATTCCACTACATGGAAGTTTTTCCTCAATGCGTACAAGTAGACAATTGTTCAGCAATTGTTCCGAGGAACTTGCTTCAATTGTGCCGCCTCTCCACATCTTTCCCCGTAGAACTAGGGCAGCTGAGAGCGCCCATGAATTTACACTTTCTCCTCCACAATGCAGAACTTCTGCTTATCAGAATTCATTTATCCCCAGAGCTACTACTCTTTGGAATTCACTTCCCTCGAATTGCTTTCCACAAACTTACAATCTACAAATGTTTAAATCCAGTTGTTACAAACATTTTATGAATGGAGGATGCCTTTAGGCACATGGACCCTTTTGTTTTATCTGTGTTTTTCTTTCCTCTGTTCATTGTCTCTTTTAAAAAAAAAAAAAAAAAAAAAAAAAAAAAAGACTGGGATGGTATGGACATGTGGAGAGAATGGATGAACAAAATTGGGTGAAAAAATGCAGGTCTGTGATTGTGGAGGGAGCTGCACCAAGGGGTGGACCGAGGAAGACCTGGGATCGGACTATACGCGCCGATCTCAAATCCAAGAACTTGACAAGTGAAGCAGCCCTTAACAGGGTTGCCTGGAACGCCGCCATTAGGACAAGAGACTGAAACTGCACTTATGTGTGGAACACTCAGTCTTAAAATTTGATGTATGTATGTATGTAATAGTTTTTAATTTTAATTTCCCATACCATAGGTGGTTTTCCACTACTAGCTGCTCCACTCACCTGACTCCAATATATCTTTCTTGGCATTCTATGTTCATCCATTCTCTGAACATGACCAAACCACCTCAAAGTATTTCTCTTTATCCACTCAACCACTACATCTTGAATGCGTTATTTCCACACAGTGATGTTGATAAGGTCTGTATTTATATTGTGTGCAGTACCTGTTTTGGTTTGTTTAATTTGCAAGATTTGCATTATAATAAATATTTAATACAAGAGTAATTTATCTCTACACTATGTCTACCACATGGGTAGAGACCCCCCTAACCCATATGTTTAAAAATATAGAAAATAATTATGTAAATTTGTAATAAAATTATCAAGTTTTATAATTCTAAACAAATAACACTATGTCAAAGCTGGTAGTTATCATATAGGAGCACCGACTACATAATGTCAAAGCTGGTAGTTATCATATAGGAGCACCGACTACACAATGTCAAAGCTGGTAGTTATCATATAGGAGCACCGACTACATAATGTCAAAGCTGGTAGTTATCATATAGGAGCAACGACTACATAATGTCAAAGCTGGTAGTTATCATATAGGAGCACCGACTACATAATGTCAAAGCTGGTAGTTATCATATAGGAGCACCGACTACATAATGTCAAAGCTGGTAGTTATCATATAGGAGCACCGACTACACAATGTCAAAGCTGGTAGTTATCATATAGGAGCACGACTACATAATGTCAAAGCTGGTAGTTATCATATAGGAGCAACGACTACATAATGTCAAAGCTGGTAGTTATCATATAGGAGCAACGACTACATAATGTCAAAGGTGGTAGTTATCATATAGGAGCAACGACTACATAATGTCAAAGCTGGTAGTTATCATATAGGAGCAACGACTACATAATGTCAAAGCTGGTAGTTATCATATAGGAGCACCGACTACATAAGATTGTAATATGTTTAGCCAAGTCAGGATTTTGCATATAAGCTGAGTCTAGCATAAAACATATGAAAGGTTAGTTATCAAATTGTTATGATTAAAGCCGGTATCACACAAGAGCTTTTATAGGCAACGTTCAATGATCAACATTTCTAGAATATTTTGTACTACTATCGGAAACTAGACTGATGATGGATGAATTTAGGTGACGGAAATATTTTAAACGTTGACCTCATAAGCTGCCAGACCAGTGTTGAGGATAAATGTTGAGGGAAAAAGCACTCAAGGTACAAAGGCACTTTTAGGCACCTTTATACATTATTCCAATCATTAGTTGAAAGAAGTAGGCTATTATACACTTAGTAACTGTTTAGTTTATGCCGCTATCAGTGAGACAGTTTAATTCCGTTGAATCATTTAAGAGACAAAAACGTCTAAATATAGCTAGAATAAAATATAGCACGAGGACCTCTAGCAATAATAAGTCTTCAATATATCTCAACCAACTCTTCTAACTACCACAGATCCTTCCTAAGCTGCACAAAATTGTCTAAATGTAGCTACAATAAAAAAAATAGCACATGGACCTCTAGCAATAATAAGTCTTCAATCTATCTCAACCAAACTTTTTAACTACCACAGATCCTTCCTAGGCTGCATAACAACGGACCTCTAGCAAAAATAAGGCTTCAATATATCTCGACCAACCATTTAACTACCACAGATTCTTCCTAAGCTGCACAAAATTGTCTAAATATAGCTAGAATAAAACACAGCATACATCACTGGTAGTCAAAGGGCTAAGGGGATATTCATAGCTAAAATCTCGCCTTTTACAGCAGAAATATACGGAGCGCTCAAATATATGCAGCCAAAATAATTTACCGTTACTCTCATCTTACCATCAACTTCCTTCTCATACGTCACTTCTAGATGGGAGTGGGAGTTTTAATAATGTGTTAGTGAATTTGTTAAGTAGCTAGGCTACAAGTATAAAAAGGATCATGGTGACTTATACGAAGCACAGAATCATGCTCTTATTAAATGTCAACATATACGAAGAACAATAACATGCTCCTTTGTTAAATACGAAGGACAGAATCATGCTCTTTTGTTAAATATGTCATAATCATAGAATCAAATACAAAGCTTCATCTGTGGCGGCGATGATGGCATGTGTGTTTATCATATCATATCTTGCCATGATATGAGTCAAGATACTATTGTCTAGCTACTCTATCTGTGAATCATAGATAAAAAAAAAAACTACAGTAGTCTCACAAGTAGTTCTGTACATCCATGATAGCAAGGTGTAGCCTGTGTGATGCAGTTTTTAACACCGTGAAGTCCCTTGATTGACAGGGATAGGGCATGGCTGTTCGGCCAGGCAGCCTAGGGAACGACAACAACAGGGCTAGGGCGTGCCCTTGTTACAGGGACTTGATTGAATGTTTGCCATGAATCGCTAAACTGAGTGTCCAAACTCTTGACATCTACCAATGGCACGGCCTGGGATCAACTGCCAACCCTTAGATCAGCAGCCACACACGCTACCGACCATGCCACGGCCCGTGGCTAAAGATAATTCTCCAGGTGGCAGAGTCAGCACCCTGGTGGCCTGGAGTTACCATGAACCAGAACAGTACAGTACAGCAAGTTTTTTTTTATGGCAATATACCTTACCTTATCTCAACCCCTTTTAGTTCCCTCTCATAACACACATAGCATGTTTATCTACCTATCTATATACTTTGGAACATACCTCTCTCTCTCTCTCTCTCTCTCTCTCTCTCTCTCTCTCTCTCTCTCTCTCTCACTCTCTCTCTCTCTCTCTCTCTCTCTCTCTCTCTCTCTCTCTCTCTCTCTCTCTCTCTCTCTCTCTCTCTCTCTCTCTCTCTTTTTTTTTTTTTTTTTTTTGAAAGGGTGGCCGATTTGAGACAGAGCATGTGTGGGAAGTAATTCCATACTCACTATACATTAGGGCACAACAAATAAAACAGTTACATATGTTGAAAATATGGGAGATATAATATAAATGTTGCTTCTTACCTCCTGATCCAATAGGCTGTGAGGATGGGGGTCCCATGGTGGGGGGTGCTGGGGCGGGGGGCTGGTGGGGAGTCAAGGGGGACATGGGTGGAGGGGCGCTGGTGTAAGGAGTCATCATCCCTGGAACCTGACGGAGGGAAACAAAATGTACAGGTAAATTCATTAGTTAGACATAAACTTTAATGATAGTTATACTCATTTCACTTGACTCGTACAATAACTAGGCGAGGGTTTAATTACATAAAGTTGATATAGTTTCATAATTAACACATGGACTACTAATTATAATGTAAAACTTGCAAAATAAACAAACCAAAACATGGACGACAAAAGGCAAAATAATAGGTCAAGTTGAGAGAGTGAGGGGTTAATAACTTCTCTTGAAACAGGAAGTAAACTGATACAAACAATAAAACTGAGTAGGTATAAGAACTGTGAGGGCATAAATACATAATAAATAAATAAATAAATACAGCTGTAAATAAATAATAATAAAGATCTATCTATCTATCTATCTATCTATATGCTCAGGCCCAATCCCCACTTTTCCTATTTTTTTTTTTTTTTATTCTCCTCTATTTTATTTTATTTTTTTGGTATTCTCTTGGGGGTGGCCGACTCAAGACAGAGCAAGAACACAAAACACAAGACAAAACAACGAACAAACGCAGACAAAACACAAAATTCACACACATCTAGGTCACCCAGGGGAATACCCAGAGACCAGGGTCACCAAGGTCGCTCCAACACTTAATAATATTAATAATAAAGCTACCTGTGAGTGTGGTTGAGCCTGTGGAGTGTAGTAGGAAGGGGACTGCACGGTGGCTGGTTCCCCGTAGATGGTTCTCTGCTGGTCCTGGACTGATGGTGTGAACTGGCTCGGCTAGAGGGGGAGAAAGTAATAATATAATATACAGTGGCGTACGATATATACAGTATATTCCAAGTTATAAGACCTTCCATCCACACCTCCATTATACTTTATACTATTTATCATATTTCCTTGATAACCCTTTCACTGCCAAAACCGTACAGGTACATCCTGGTAATTTCCTGCTATTTAAAGCCCATTGAATCCTGTGCGAGTGATTAGGAACGTGACAGGCCTCCGTCCGCTCTCCGGCACGTCTGCTGCGGTACCGAGACTCATCCCATGTCTCGTGAGATATATTTAGCGTTGCCAAAGGAAAATGTAACATGACATTGTTAATTATTAGCGAATATTGCCGATGTCTGTAGTAACGCTGCGGGTGAACCCCGCGCGCTATACAGCTCGTTCTGGTGTAACTTTCAAGCTATTTTCTTCTATTTTTTTATGTAAACATTTAATTTCATTCAGGCACTTGCTTAACCTATCGGATCTGGGGGGCCTCATATGATCCCGATCGCTGTGTCCGGGGGCATTTTCGTACAGTCAAGCTTCATAATTCGGTAGCTACTGATTGAGACCACCTAGAGCAGTCAATTTGTTTTGCAAATTGTAGAACGTTTTGTTGTCTGTAGACTGCCGTTGAGGTGACATCGCTACGACACGTGGTTGCCGAGTTGTGATGATTTTAGCGGCGATTTTTAGCCGCGCATTTTGCCTCATATGAAGCCTCCCGGATTCCTGCCAATATTTTTGTTTGCCTCATATGAGACCGCCCGGATTCCGAGGGTTAATTGAAGCAATCAGGAGTGCCTGAATGAGCCATATTATAGCGGAAATATGGTCGCAGTAATTGGGTTAAATAAAATAAATTAAATCACGACACACACACACACAAACTTAAACAAATATTTTAAAAAGGTACCCAGTAAAGTAACAGCTACAGAATACAATAAAACAAATAAATATATAGTGCATAAATGTCAGAGAAGGTGCAAAACAAACCTCTAGCTAAGCACTCTGTATTGTGCTCCAAAGTCAGTCTAGAAAAACAATTGCTTCTTGAAACAACTCATACCAGTAATAGAACTGAAGATACTCATTGTACAATAAAACAAAAGTAAAAACAAATATTGAAATGCACCTTGATGTGCATAGGTTTTGTGTTGCATTGATTTAAGTGATTTGTGGGGGGGGTTTTCGAGCGCGGAAAAATTGGCGCTTGTGAGAAATAAGTAACATGCTTATTATTATAATTATTGCACTGCTCTTACTACAGATTATGTAAATGTATACGGTGCTTAGAATGTATACGGTGCTTAGAATACTACAAGTGTTTGAAACGCGACCAAAACCACTATAAGCGTATTTCACTACAGTACAGTACATCAAATATTTCTACATACAGTATTCATATATTTTAATAATCACCACCCCACCAATTTACTTACAAATAAGCGAAAAGGGAAATTTGTCTACCGAATAATATATAAATATATCTTGAAAGGGGGTCTAGAGGGTGTAATTTTAAGCTTGATGGGAGGTCTAAGGAACAAACTAAAAACCTCCCCTTAAATTAACCCTTTCGTTGCGGGTGACGTTCTGGAACGTCCTGGCAAGTTACAGCAATTTCCAGGCTTTAAAAGCCTGTAAAAAATGTAAAAATCGAGTGTCAGGGGCCCACCTCCGACCCTCAGAGCACCGAGCGGCTCACTGACATACACCGTGTCTCGCGCGGGTCTCTCTCTGTGTCTCACAGCAGTGTAGCCAAGCGAGCGTGTGCTACCAAATAGCGGGTTTCCCGCGTTTCACTGGCACCACTGCGGGTGAACCAGACCTCGTACGGGGCCCGTTCTGGTGTCATTTTGAAGCTATTTTCGTCTAGTTTTCGGCAGAATAAACTTCATTTAATGCATATGCTTGATTTATCATTCAGGAGTGCCTGAATATGCCCTAAATAGCCCAAACATAGATGCAGCCAATGGGTTAAATCATAGGAGTAATTGTTAATAATGTAACTTGTGTAAATAAAGTTACCTTACATTATGCTAAGATTCTGTAATAGTTTGATGCTATATATCAACATGATAAACTCTACCTTAAATCATACACTAATGGACATGTACAGACACATGGATAAATAATTATTTTTGTTCAATTCTTATAACTAAAGTTCAATGATCACAAACACATACAGTATATCCCTTACAAAACCACATGATTCACATCTATAGTATTCTGTCTTAAAATGTAAATAAAACACTTTCAGAAGATTAGGACAAAACTACCGCTATAGAATTGCCTTCCATATACAGTACCAGGAAGGGGATCTAGGTCTTAAGATTAGTACTGTAGGCTTAAGGGACAAGAGCTTTTACAGTACATACATACTGTACAACTTTAAAGACCAATTCGTCCACAGAGTGTGGTTATAGTGTCACGTCCTAAATGGTGGCATTCCAGGCAACCCTGTCAAAGGCTACCGGTGTTGTCAAGTTCTTTATCTTCAGATCGGATCGGAGTACCTGATCCCACGTCTTTCTAGGTCTACCCCTACACGCAGCTCCCCCCACGTTCAGAGTCTGGCATTTCTTCACCCAGTTCTAATCACCCATTATCTCCACGTGCCCAAACCAAGTTGGCACGAGCGCGCATTTCACTGATACTGTACAGTACTCTTAATGTCCAGATGCCTTCATATTTTCTCACTCGATACCCGGTACCAAAGGTTAACTTGATAACAGAGGTTGCCCATGACAGGGTCGCCTGGAATGCCGCCATTTTCTAGCTTGTACTTGTTCATGGGGAAGGGTCACTTGAGCCCAACTGCCCATTGGTGAGTTTAGTGTGTGGGGGAGCATGTGGAATATTATTGTACTGTTAGAATGGTTGTGAATGTAGTCTGTAACCAATGTAATCAGTTCGAGCCTGCTGATCAGTTGTTGTTGTTCCCTAAGCTGCCTGGCCGAATAGCCCTGTTCCAGGGCTGTTCGGCCTGCTGATCAGTAGCTAGCATATACATATGTACAATCAGGGGTATTAAGTGTTGTCATAAATTCCAGTGGTTTTCGCTCAAAATGTGTTGTTGGTATCTTTATAGTTACTGGGAAAAGTGCTTATCCCTCAGAGTATTAGTCAGTGTATGAAACTTTGTGAAATATCTGACAACACTTATTAACCTCGACTGTACATGCGATGCTGGTCTACCGCACTTCTACTCTCTGCTAATGCAGCTAAGAGTATGGAAAGCCCTAGCCCACGGTTCTCCTCGGGCCTCTCATGCATACACCACTTAACCACACTGGCAAGGAACTTACAATAATATTTACCGGTACTCATTTTTATCATCCTCTTTGACATTTTCCTTCCTCCCATTAAGTCTTTGTTAAAGGTTTTAAGTACAAGAACTTATGTGGTGCAGAATATATATCACTCCACACCAGTGCCAATCACAAGGTGCTAGTTATAGGACTGACACACTAACACTATCAACTATTGCAAGACGGGCGGGTGCCCAACCCCGAAAGGAGTTGAAATAGGGGAGCTATCCCCCCGCCAAAGGCGGCTTTCTAGGGCCTTTCCTAGCTGATGCCGAGAGGATTGGGTTCTAGTCATGTGGTGATGGGCTGGTCTATCCGAGTGAGAACTGAGCGATCTCTGCCATACCCATAGCTTACTCTGACTGTTCCTTTTACTTATATATCTTCTAGATCTCAAGTGGCGGCGTCTTTTCCGTGGATTGACCTCCCTACTGCCAACCTAGAAGTTGGCAGATTGGGAGCCAAAGCGTCACATTTTTCCCTTACCCCTCAACTTTCCCTTCATAATTGCTGAGGGGCACAGGGCCTTGGGTGGGGCTTTGGTTTCCCGGGCGTTTCCGCACCCTCCTCAGCTCCCTGCCTTGGAGTGGCTTCGGTCACCCGGGCTTTGTTAGTGGTAAGCAGGGAGGATTTTGTGGGGGCGCTCGTTTATGGCCTTGGCCTTGCTCGAGACCTTGGGGCTGTTCGGCCAGACAGCCTGGGGAACAACAACAACAACAACTATTGCAAGACTCAGCAAATCCTCAGAACAATTACAGCAGCAACTAGCGTAACTGAAAGTAATGGTGCATTAGTTAGACTTGGCAAAATATATCCAGTTTTCATTCATTCTAGCAAGCATTTATTGTTACTGCAGCTTAAATCCTGGCATAAATATAGGAAATAAGATTGTAAAAATGCCAGTTCTAAACAGACATGGGCATGATTATGATTATTAATCAAAAAAATCATAATCAAAGGCTGTGATTACATAATCAAATCATAATCAAAGGCTGTGATTACATAATCAAATCATAATCAAAAGTTAAGCAACAGGTATAATCATAATCAAATTATAATCAAATATGAAACTGCAGCTTTAATCATAATCAAAATCATATTTTTCTTCATAATAATCAATGATTAAAATGTGATTATTGTGATTATTTCATTGTATTTTCCATGTAGCAATTATATTTCTCCTAAATAAATTAGCCAATTTCATATACTGTACGTATGTTCCAGGTCCAAGCATGTTTGCAAAGCATGACACTAACTAACATGTTTGTACATGTTTGTCTCCCTTGATATATCAGTCAAATAGGCCTACACACAAAGCATATACAGTAGGGTCCCGCATAAAACGAGTCTCGATTAAAACGACCGGCCTAAAATATTAATATTTAATTTTCGATCAGAACGAATGTGATCACATAAAACGAGTCCACCGCCAAAGTGGGGCAAATCCGAGGAGTTTTCATATAGAGCGCCGAAATATCGTACAAAACGTACGAAATATCGTACGCTCCTGACGGAAATGTACGCTTCCAGTGAACATTGACGATATTGGGCCACCAAAATGCTGTGTTCACATAAAACGAAATCGCATAAAACGCCCTCGTTTATCGACCATATACTCGTTTTATGTGAGACCCTACTGTACTGTTATTTATATTACTCAAATATAAAGAAGCAAAATGCACCAATTAGATGTGGTTTCCTTTAAGCTAGTGTCAATTGCAATACAAAACACTGTTGACTAATGTATAACTGAACAACAAAATGACCTTAATAATAATAATAATTATATACTGTGTACAAATAATCACAATAAAATGTGATTATAATCATAATCTAATCATAATCAAGCAATAATAGAAAAAATCTAATTATAATCAAAATTACGTAAAGCGAAATAATCATAATCATAAAAAGGATAAAACTAGTAATCATAATCCAATCATAATCAAAAATTATTCCGGATGATAATCAAAATCAAATCACAATAATTTTTTATAATCATGCCCATGTCTGGAACTTCTAAAGCAGCACATCTACAAAGTTCACACAAGACTCACCAACAAACGTGAGCGGGTTGAAGACTGTTGGACAAGAAAAGAGAACCCGAGTCATCAAATCAAATAGAATATTATGTTGCACTTTTGCACCTTCCATTTTGCGGCTTTGTATTGGACTCAACTGAGAATGTTGTAATAATTTATTTTAATTTTATTTTTAACATCATTCTTAAAACCAGTAACCCCACAAATGAAATTAATGAAAGCATGTGATTCTCCCAGGATTCAAACCCAGGATACCACATACATAACTTACACGCTCTAACCATTAGGCCTATACCATCTAGACGTAACACCTTCCCCTTCCTCCCTTTATTCTTGCAGAGTTTAATAAAAATTTACCAGAACGTCCCCGACTTCCCAAATTGACTAATTCCTTGAACGTGACGATAGTGCGTTGTTATGTATGCGATTAGTTTGCTTGGGAACAAGATTAACTTGCCCATGTAGTAATGTACACCCTATGTGGTGGATTGTGTTCTTTTATTTCAAAAGTTTTATTTTATTAAGTGTTATTTCCACATAGCTATTTTTGATTAGTTCTTTTGCATTTATATTGTGTCGTCCTAGTTTTGGTTTGTTTGTTTTGCAAGTTTTACATTAAAATAAAATAAAATATACTTATGTTGGGATGCAGGTAAGTATTTGAAAGACGATATACTTTTCGTCCTGTTTTGCGAAAGTCCTATTTTTGGCGACACTGACGCAAAAGTGATGGTCGCCTTCAACCCCCTTAACGCATTTGCTGGGTTAGAAGAGTACTGTACGTTAGTTAAGTTATCATAAGTAATTGAACAAAAATTTAAACTCTGAATATCAAGGTAAAAAAAAGGCCCAGCAAATACTATCAATAAAGTCAACACACTACCGTAGATAAACTTTACTAGTACGGTACAGTCGGATACCATAGTCTCTGGCACACTCACAAGTATTCCTGGACTTCACCTATTTCTAATTATGGAAGTATATCTCTGGAAACGAATAAATCAATCTAATTTTCTATAAATCAACTACAAAGCTATACCGGTATATACTATTTATTGAAAAGCAAATTCTATCCAAAAATCAATCCAGATAGTTATAATTGCATAAAGAAAAATATAGAGGGTCCACAAATTCTTATGAGTGGGCTAGAGACTATGGCATCCGAGTGTACAAACTATTTAACAATATTGAAGCCCAAATGAAAAAAATATATACCGACGATTCCAAAACAAATACTGTAGTAATACAAAAAACACAGTTCTGTGATAGGCTAACAGTAATAAAAATATTAGTTTGCAGTACTGTATATATAATTGTACTAACTACAGTACTGTACTGTACTACAACATTTGTCTACGATGACTAATACATTACGACCGGACTAAGTAACTCAACAGCCTTACTTAGGGACTCGGGGGCTGTTCGGCCAGGCAGCCTAGGGAACGACAACAACAACAAACAGCCTTACTTAGCTATTCAGATCTAATAAAGAGTGATGGAAATACTAAGGACATAAAGCCAGTGTCACACAAGCCATTTTTTTTGGCAATTTTTAATCAAGTTATTCTCGCACTGTACCATTTTGAGGCTCTTTTACATTAGCATCGGAAACTAGACTCGAGGTAGATTATGTTAGGTAGTTTATTTCTTAGATTTTGAAGCTGCCAGGCTACAATTGCTCAAAAAAATTGATGGAAAACAAGCTAGTGTGACACTGCTTTTAGCCAACATATACAGTACAGAATTTACCCAGTAGCCACTTACTCCTATCCATACTAATTTATATTATATTAAACTGATTTCGATCATAAACTATTTGAACAACTCTAATAAACAGATTCAACAACACAAAGAAGAGTTATAAGGTACTGAGAAGGTTGTTTTCAATGCCCCGTGGTAGCGCTACAAGAATAACAATATTTCAAAGGTACGGAGGTTAATTTCTACGCCCCTGAACTAGCGCTACGAGGATAACAATATATCAAAGGTACCGGAGCTATGAGGGTTAATTTCTACGCCCCTGAACTAGCGCTACGAAGATAACAATATATCAAAGGTACCGGAGCTATGAGGGTTAATTTCTACGCCCCTGAACTAGCGCTACGAGGATAACAATATATCAAAGGTACCGGAGCTATGAGGGTTAATTTCTACGCCCCTGAACTAGCGCTACGAGGATAACAATATATCAAAGGTACCGGAGCTATGAGGGTTAATTTCTACGCCCCTGAACTAGCGCTACGAGGATAACAATATATCAAAGGTACCGGAGCTATGAGGGTTAATTTCTACGCCCCTGAACTAGCGCTACGAGGATAACAATATATCAAAGGTACCGGAGCTATGAGGGTTAATTTCTACGCCCCTGAACTAGCGCTACGAGGATAACAATATATCAAAGGTACCGGAGCTATGAGGGTTAATTTCTACGCCCCTGAACTAGCGCTACGAGGATAACAATATATCAAAGGTACCGGAGCTATGAGGGTTAATTTCAACACCACCGAGGTATGGCTCCAAGAATAACAATATTTCAAAGGTACTGAAAAGCGAAATTTCAACGCCCCCTGATCTAGTGCTACAAGAATATCAATATATAAACAGTAAGGTACTAAGAAGGTTAATTTCAAAGACCCTGAACTAGCACTACAAAAATAAAATTACCCTATATAAACGGTACTAAGAGGGTTAATTTCAACGCCCCGGAGGCAACGTTACAAGAATATCAAAATATCAACGGTACCAAGAAGGTTAATATCAACGCCCCCGATCTAGCGCTACGAGGACCAACAACGTGACAAAGGTACCGGAGCTATGCTGATCTGTGCCGGCTGCCAGCGCGGGGTCACTGCCAGGGCCGGGCTGCTAGACAATTGGTTGCTGCCTACCCACACTCTCTTCAACACGTAAGTATCACAATAAAAGTAATATAAATTAATTAATTAATGTGATCTACCAATAATATTATAAGTATTACCACGTTCTTAACATTAATCATCAATTACAAACACCAATGTACTTGAATATAAACTAATGATGAGGAGTTCCATATGGAACTCAGTGGTCTGGTTAATCTGCTTTACAGAACCCAAATATGGTCTTCCCGGGATTCAAACTCGGGACACCACACCCAGAACATAGCACCTAAACCATTACACCACCAACACAGTTAAATAAAATAACATTTGTAATCTGTATGTAAATTCAATAAAATTTGTATTTTGTAACTAAATTCAATAAATTGCACATACGAACACTACATATAGGCCTACAAAGACTGGATGAGAACAGAATGCCAAGAAAGGCATATATATACTGTAGGTTACTTATACTGTATAGCGCTATTTCTCTCTAGCCCTCGCTCCGAGATTCAATAGCGCTCGACCAAAGTTTATTACCAGACACTATTACCCATTTTCTTGCTCAAGGGAAACAGTACCTGCTACCAGTGTATGCGAAAAACCTTCATGCCTGAGCGTGGGATTGAACTTGGGTCACCCGTGGTGGGAGGCCGAGACGTTTTCCATTACACTATCGAGCTGGTGGTGTACTAAAGTCTGTTCATTCTAGGTTGGGAAGAAATCGTAACCCCTAAAGTCTCATAACTTTAAAAGGACTAGAGTAATCGAGCTAATATTTATACCAAATAGGAACACTTAGCTAGGGAATATGTGTATACATTGACAGCTCATTTGCTCTAGCCCTTTTTGAGTTACAGAGGTTAGAGATTACGATTTCTGCTCAACCTAGAATGAACAGACTATATCATACACACTCATGCCCCGTTCCCACCCTGCCCAAAGTGTACAAGATCTCCGTACCTGACTGTGGGGGAAGGTGTGGTGCGTTGTGGGGACGTGTGGTGTGGACGTACGCCTGGCAGCAGCAGCGGAGGAGAGGTTGCCGTGATGGTGGTGGGGTGGTGGTTGTTGTTGTTGTTGTTGTGGTGCCGTAGTTGTCACACCCGGGCCGCCTGTGTTGTACCCTAGTGCTCGGTACAGACGGTTACGCAGGTCCATCATCTCGCCCTGAAATGACGGAATGTATGTATGTATACAGTATACTCAGGCACATAACACATAGCTGGGGAGGCCGACTCGAGACAGAGCCGTCAACAATGAGGCATAATGATACAACAGAGAACCTTCATTCAGGTTAGATGTACGACCAACAGCACACAATACACAAAGATCGCTGGTGGTGGTGTGGTGTAGATGATGATTGTGGTGATGGTGATGATAGTGATGATGGTAGTAGTGGTGGTGGTAGTGATAGTAATGATAGTGAACAAATACTAATAATGGTGTAAAACTGTAAACAAACCTGAGTGGCTGAGTTGAGATAAGAGACGGCTGTGTTGAGTGCCCCCTGAGCTGCCAACAAAGAGGCATATTGACACAACAGAGAGCTGACTACGTTGCCTTCACTCAGGTTACATGTACGACCAGCAGCACCCAGGGATCTCTGTACACCCATGATGATCTCCACTAAGTCCTGAAAAAATGTTGGTAATTAATACGTAACCAATCATAAAGGCAATTAAAAGTATGTAAATAAGTTCTAAAGTGACATACATGAAATAAATACAGTACTATGTTTAGCTTTAACGGTATTTCAACATGTGTACAAAAAATTACCTTCAAATACCGTGCCAGTGCCTGGGAAATGTCTCAGTCTTCAACTGTTTTTATTTTTATTTTTTTATATGGCATAAATATGAAGGAAAGTAAGAGAAGAGTAGATGAGGAATTTGGAAGGAATCTGAGTGTAAAATGGAGGGAGAGTAAGAAACTGTTCTGGAAAGAAGTCAAGAAAGTTAGGGAAGGTAGCAAGGGAAACAGTAAGGGTGTGAAAGATAAGAATGGGAGAATGCTAGCCGAGAAGCAAGAGAGAGTCGAAAGATGGAGGGAGTACTTCAGTGAGTTGCTAAATGAAAGGAATGAAGAGCCAGCAAACATAGCTGGATATGGTATGGGAGGGAGAAGAAGAGAAGTAGTGGAGGAGGAGGTGGGGATCAGGAGGTCAGAAGTGTGGGAAGCCATGAAAAGAGTGAAGTTGGGGAAAGCACCAGGAACAGATGGAGTGTGTGGGGAAATGTTGAGGTATGGTGGTGAGATAGTGATAGAATGGGTATGGAAAATGTGCAAACTAGCATGGGAGAAGGGGAGTGCACCCGATGACTGGAAGACTGGCATAATAGTCCCCCTATATAAGGGCAAAGGGGAAAGAGGAGTGTGTGGTAACCACCGAGGAATATGTCTTCTAAGCGTAGTAGGGAAGGTATACAGTAGGGTAGTGATTGAGAGAGTGAGAGTGAGAACGGAGAAATGGATAGGCGACGAGCAGGGAGGTTTTAGGAAGGGAAGAGGATGTGTAGATCAGATTTTTACCCTGAATTGTGTTGTGGAGAAGTATCTGGAGAAGAAACAAAAGGTGTATGTTGCCTTTATGGACTTGGAGAAGGCCTATGACAGAGTGGATAGAGAAGGTTTGTGGAAAGTACTTAGAATATACGGAGTAGAGGGCAAGTTGCTGAAAGCAGTGAAGAGCATGTATGAGGGTGCAAAGGCGGCAGTACGTGTGGAGAGTGAGCAGAGCGAGTTCTTTGACCTGAATGTTGGTTTGAAACAGGGGTGTGTGATGTCCCCGTGGTTGTTTACTGTATATATGGATGGAGTCATGAAAGAAATACTATCAAGAGCAGTGAATGTTGGTGTATCGCTGAAAAGGGAGGGAATTGAGTGGAAGCTACCTATACTGCTGTTTGCGGATGATACAGTTCTGATGAGTGATAATGAATGGGAGTTGCAGGGTCTGGTAAATGAGTTTGGAACAGTGTGCGAAAAAACGGAATTTGAAGGTAAATACGGGGAAGAGCAAGGTTATGGTCTTCGAAAGGGGTGAAGTCACAGAGTGTGAGGTGAAGCTGAACGGTCAGGCTATGGAGATCGTCAACTCTTTTAAGTATCTGGGCAGTGTGTTGAGTAAAGATGGGACTATGGATGAAGAGGTGCGGGAGAGGGTACAACAGGGGAAGAGGGTTGTAGGAACGCTAAAAGCAGTAACAAGAAATAGGGTGGTCAGTATGGAAGTGAAGAAGTCCTTGCATGACAGTGTGGTAATCCCGACACTGACTTACGGAAGCGAAGCATGGACGTTGGTTGAGAGACTCAGACCAAGAGTGAGAGCAGTGGAAATGAATTACTTAAGGAGTGCGTGCGGAGTTACATGGAGGGATAGACAGACTAATGAGGAAGTAAGAAGGAGGTGTGGTGTGGAGGTAGATGTGCTGGAAAGTGTGAAAAGGAACAACTTGAGATGGTTCGGCCATATGGAACGTATGGAAAGCGAGAGAATGACTAAGAGGGTGTACGAGAGCGAGGTGGAGGGACAGAGGGGGAGAGGTAGACCGAATATGAGGTGGAAGGATGGAGTGAGGAACTACATGAACGAAGGCGGTGCTGGTTGGGGGGAGGGGCGTCGACTGACTGGGGACAGAGGTGCATGGGGGCGGTTCGTTCGTGGCCACCCCTTCGGGGATCACGGCGTCAGGCAATAGATAGATAGATAGAAATATTCATATTTTTTCACCAACCAATTTTGCTTCTAAACTCAATTAATGAAATCAACGAATACATGTGGCACTCCAAGAACTTGAACCTAGGATACTCACACCGAAATTCCAGATAAAAGGTCCTAATAGTGAAGCGGTCTAATTAATAGCTTAATAAAGAAAGTACGGTACTGCACATACCTGTAGGTCCGAGGGTTTGTGAGTGCTGGGGTTCATCTTAATCCAACACGACACAAACTTATCCAGGCTGCCGGCACACACGTAGCACACCATGGCCGACAGTAGAGCATCGCCGCCACCTTCCCCCTCCAGTCGCTCTCCCAAACTCTCTGAGGAACAAGCGAGACCATAGATGCTTTTTTACCTATCCATAGATTTTTTGTCTTAAGTGTATGAAGGAAACATAAGGCAAAATTTGATCAAGAGACAAAAGGCAAAATCTTATCAGGATACAAACAGCAGGCTATTGATTATTACTGTATCACTAGTCGATGTCTCTGAAGGTCCAGACTGATGCACTTACCAGCCAGCGCGGGGAAGTGCGCATCATCGGAGTAAGTGAGGACGGCGGTGAGGGCCTCTTTCCAAGTACTGAGGTTACAGTTAGCAGTGATGGAGGCTAGGTCACCCCTCACCACCGCTCCAACCAACGCACCAACACCGCCGGACATACCACGCAGCACTGTGTCTCGAGTCTGGTACACAAACAAATGTACTAATTAATTGAAGTTTTTATGTGTGTAAGAATGTACAATTGTCCACATACGTTCTGTTCCTCTCGGTGATCTTGGTCATAGAATATAATTTGCATGATTGAATTACGATGGTTAACTCATTTGACTAGTCAACTAATAATTAAAAAAAACACACTTGCATTTCATTCATACGATTTTACTTTCACATATAAGATTACGACGAGGAACAGAACTTACGTGGCCAACTGTACATGTATACTGTACAACTCAATCCTGACTGGTGATGGGCTGGTCTATCAGAGTGAGAGCTGAGCGATCTCTGCCATACCCATAGCTTACTCTGACTGTTCCTTTTACTTATATATTTTCTAGATCTCAAGTGACGGCGTCTCTTCCGTGGATTGACCTCTGAATCTACCATGATTGGAAGCCAATGCGTCACATTTTTCCTTTGCCCCTCAACTTTCTCTTCATAATTGCTGAGGGGCACAGGGCCCTGGGTGGGGCTTTGGTTTCCCGGGCGTTTCCGCACCCTCCTTAGCTCCCCGCAATGGAGTGGCTTCGGTCACCCAGGCTTTATTGTGGTCGGCAGGGAGGGTTCTTTGGGGGCGTTCGATTATGGCCTTGGCCTTATTCGGGGCCTTGGGGCTGTTCGGCCAGGCAGCTTGAGGAACAACAACAACAACAACTCAATCCTGATCTGAAACTCAACCCTAGGTTTCTTAACTGTATGTCACTATCTGGGGTGGACCCTACAATGGTACTGCTGTGCCTAACTATTACCTTAGCAAATAGATCCTGTGATGCGTGTGCGGCCAGTGCCAGGGCGTGAGGGTACAGTTTATCAGCCAGGCAGAGCTCCACGGCACTCTCCAGGTCCCCTACTAACAGAGCCTGAGTTATCAGACCGCGATGACTGCCACCACCTTTACCATCACCACCTTCAGCTTCACCCTCTTCCTCATCCTTCACATCCAGACTCATCACACTCGGTACGCTGGTCCCCTCGGCTTCACCATCTCCCTCGGCTATCTGGAAAATGCAAGTAATTATTATGTAAAACTTGCAAAATAAACAAACCAAAACTTAGACAAACCCAGTAAAAAGACAAAACAACTTGTCAAAATCGCTATGTGGAAACAACTCTTAAGCAAAACAATATATAAATAAAAGAACGCAATCCACCACATAGGGTGTACATTACTAAATGAGCAAGTTAATCGGTTTCCCAAGCAAACTAATCACACATATAACAACGCACCATCGACACGTTCAAGGAATTAGTCAATTTGGGAAGTCCAGGACGTTCTGGTAAATTTTTACTAAATTCTGTATAGGAAGTTAATAATTAACACCCCATTTTTAACATTAATCATCCATTACAAGCTCCAACGTACTTGAGTAAACTAATGAATGCATATGGTCCACCCGGGATTCGAACCCATGGACTACGAAGGTCCTCTTGGAAGTGATGGTATTTAAATATATAAAAAGAACCCATGTCCCCTTAATGTTCCCAAGATAATACATACATAACTCACTCACCTCTGTCTCTGGGGTCTTATCAAAGGACTGACCAGAAGCAATCATCTCAAACTGCTCGCTGGGGTCAAGGGAACCAGTGCTGCCTTCCTGCATAACAGTAAACAAACATTATTAGTAAAAACAGAAGAGATATAACTTTTATTAAGTAATCCATATTATATTAACCCGTGGAGCCCCGGCTAGTTTTGTAATGTTTGTTCACCAGAACCCGGCCGGTTTTCAAAAAATGGTTTTATTCCAGAAACAATAGCGAATGGGTTAGGAATGAAGGAAAAACCACGAAAAACCGCTCAAAAAGCTTAAAGAATGGTCCTACAGAGCCCCCGAAAACGTATTTTACAAGAGTAAAAAATTGAAGGCAATTACCCCAAAAAAACAGGTTATTGCGCGCTTACGCGCACGCACGTGGACTTTGAGAGTTTTCAACCATCGGCATGGTTGCATGGCATACGTACACAGTTCCCATACAAATCTGAGCCCTCTCGAGTGGCTACACCTGAGGTTACGGTCGGAGCAATTAGGGTGACTCGTCAGACGCGTCGCTGGGGCTGTGCGTTACATACATCGCCGATGCGTCAGACGCGTCGCTGGGGCTGTACGGGTTAATCTAATTAATTAATTTAACTCCCAACACCAAACACCTCCCAATGAAATTAATGAAACCATGTGATCTTCTCGGGATTCGAACCTGGGATACCACATACAGATCTTAACACTAACCATTATACTGTACCATCAAGACAGTTAAAAGTTTAAGTAAATGACTACGATAATATATCTATCTATTGAATACTGGATATCAATCTAATAATGTACTCAGATCCAACTGCACACTGAACAGCATGAAGTTTATGTGAGTGGAAAGAACAATTTATGAGATCCAACTGCACACTGAACAGCATGAAGTTTATGTGAGTGGAAAGAACAATTTATGAGATCCAACTGCACACTGAACAGCATGAAGTTTATTTGAGTGGAAAGAACAATTTATGAGATCACAAAAGAGCAAACCTCAAATGCAGTTAAAAATCATTCATAAAACAGAATCAATCATTAACATAATTAAAAAAAATAAAAAAGCCACTGGGGACTACAAAGGTTATCTAAAATTTGTATATTTTACTTGATGTCGTTTTACTGCAACAACTCACCGGTACAAAAAGCCACTCATGATTGGTTGACAGGGGTCTCCTCTGGATGATTGCATGAAAGTTTAACAAACCACAGTAGATAACAATTTATAATAATCTGGTACAGCATAGTATAATAACCCTTTCACACACAGGATGCGATTTGAACCTATTCTGGGATACTTAAAAGCCTTTGTGACCATCAGGGGTGTTTAGAAACCTTTAGTTTAGTTACTTCAACCTCTGCAGTTGTCTTTGAGTTAGCTGTGTTGAGCCTATTGGGGATACTTTAAAGCCTTTGTTACCATCAGGGGTATTTAGAAACCTTTAGTTTAGTTACTTCAACCTCTGCAGTTGTCTTTGAGTTAGCTGTGGGCAGAAAACTAAGATTGAGAGAACTATTTCTGATTGCTAATCGGCAACCCCTGCGTCCACACGTGCATGAAAGGGTTAATGTATAAGTTTAACTTACTGTGTATCTCAATTTATAACA
Organism: Paralithodes platypus; assembly: GCA_032716605.1. Classification (NCBI taxonomy): domain Eukaryota; kingdom Metazoa; phylum Arthropoda; class Malacostraca; order Decapoda; family Lithodidae; genus Paralithodes; species Paralithodes platypus. The sequence continues at coordinate 4,232,281 of CM064534.1, read as the reverse complement.
AACAGGATCAGGATATGAATTACTATATTATAATATAAAACTTGCAAAATAAACAAACCAAAACAGGGACGACGCAGTATAAACACAAAAGAACTAATCAAAATCACTACCGTATGTGGAAATAACAATTCAGCAAAATAAGGAATAACATTACCCGACACACATATTCAACTAAAGTCAAAGTAAAGATAGCTGAACTTTGTGATTTCATTTTTTTTTTCTGTGAGAACAACAAGTCCTATAAACCCAGCCTTAGATAGGGATGAAAAAAAATCCTGCAAATAAACAGGAAATTATGACATACTGGTACTGTACTTATTTTTCTTTTTATTGAATATAGGACTGGAGCAAAAATAGTGTATCTACTAACGGTTGTTCCTAGACCGGCCATCTTATCAGCCAGAACCTCAGCACTGACCCCGTCCGTCTCCTGCGGTGATGGTGCCGGGGGGTGGAGACGGGAGGACACCTGGGTCCCTGTGTACCCCAGTAGCTCCATGTACCGGGCTCGTGGGGATCCCTCAAAGTTGGCGCTGATGTACTGCCACAAGATCTGAAACATACCAAATTGTAAACCTTGCAAAACAAACAAACCAAAACAGTAATCACACAATATAAAGACAAAAGGCATTGTGGCACGGGCAAAGGAGGCATGTCTTGACAAAGTAGCTTGGAGACGTTTTTGTCATGGCCATCCTCTAGTGGGGGTTTCCCAGGGGGAAGCAAGGCGTCGGAGATGATGATGATGATGAAAAGAACTATATGGAAATAACCAATTGAAGATTTAGAAAAATAAGATGGACAAAAATAAAAAAAGATAGGGTAATGAAGGCCTATACACCCAGCCATTAAAGATGAATGTACTGTATGTATCATGGCATAAATGTAATCTCAGTAGATTTGCATACATACATTGACAGACTGGGTGCTACATACAAAGTACGCTTTCAGTTTCACGTCCTAATGGTAGCGCTCCAGGCTATTGAGCCTTTAACGATGGTACGGTAAAGTCAACTTTGAGTCTTTGTTTACTAGAACTTGTTTAGTAAATAATATGGATGTTACTAGATTTCTTAATCTTCATTATCATTATCTATTATTGCCGTGGGCCGTGGCATGGTTGGAAGCTTGTCTGATGGTCTGACTGCTGCTCAAAGGGTCACCAGTTTGATCCCAACCCTGCCATGGGTAGAAATCAAGAGCTTGGCCACTCAGGTCTGGTGATTTATGACAAATGTCCAGTAAAGTCCCTGTAACAAGGGTACACCCCAGCCCTGTCAATGGGGAGTGTACGGCGTTAAAAACTGTACCATTACCTATTATTGGTTCACAGCGGTTTAATTCAAAATTAAGTTACACCCCGTTCTTAACATTAATCATCAAAGAAAAGTGAGGATTGGGCTTGAGTATATAAATAGATAGAATAGATAGACAAACCCCAATGCACTTGAATCAAACTAATGAAAGCATATGGTCCTCCCGGGATTCGAACTCGGGACACCACACTCAGAACATAAGTATCTAAACCATTACATCACCACCACAGTACCCAGAACATAAGCATCTAAACCATTACACCACCAACACAGTTAATGAAACACAAATCTTATAACAAACCTGGTCTTTGGGGTCTTCTGCAGTCTGTGCCTTTTGTTGACAGTATGGAGCAAACTGTTGTTGTGTGAGAGCTTCCTCCAGCTGTGTGCTGCGCTCCACCAGGTCTGGCTCAGTAACCACCTGGCCTATCGACACACTCCGACTCTCACTGTTCCACCACACCAGACGACCTCCAAACTGGAACAAAAACAGTGTAGGGTGACGCACAGCACTATATCAAATTAAAAATCTATCACCAACTACAGTCCACTTACTTTCTGCTGACAATGTACTGATAAATCACTATTTCAATTATTGTACTTGGCTATTATGAGAAATTATCAAAATCACTATGTGGAAATAACGATACGTAAAAAACAAGTGATATCTTACAGCACAAGATACTCCGGCAGTAGGAACACACCACTTGGGAGGCTTCTTAAGTCTGATAGGCTGCGGTGTGGCTCCCTGTGGCACTACCGTTGGCATCTCCATACCAGGGAACGAATCAGCTATCTGGGAGAACTGTAGAAAACACTTCATTAGTAAAATCAATACATTAGGCTATTTTTTAACAGTAGAATACTTAACCCCTTCGGAAATATGACGGCATTTACCTTTAATTCAGGCTCAACTTTAGACGATTTTGTGCAGTTTAAGGAGGATCCATTTTATTCAGGGGGTTTATTGAGATCATATTTACCCCTTTGAGTCCTAGAGGTAGATTATAAGGTAAAGAAAATCATCTAAAGGTAACAATATGATGGTAATTACATCATGGTACAGAAGGGGTTAATATCTTCTATCATCCTTTGGGGGTATAGCATTCGTTCTTGTAAGTCTGAAAGTCTTATGTTGAGTTTGGTTCACATGTTAAACTTGCTACTAGAGCCAAAACACCCTATGAACCATGCCAAAGATGGGGAGTCAGGGAGGCAAAAACCCTAACTAAAGGCAGGAAATTACAACCACTATATTATTATTATTATTATTTTTTTTTTTAGTTGGGGGTAGCCGACTCGAGACAGATACAGAAGAGGCCAATAACTTACTTTATCAGACTGAGTGGGAGGTATGCCAGCCCCCATGATGGAATACACACTAACGCAGCCATCCACAGACGCCGCGGCCACCAAGGAAGGGTCACGGCGGCACCAGTCTACATCAAAGCTCCACTGGTTGTACGAGGGGAACTCACCCACCACCTCCTGCCCGCGCTGGGTCTCGTTAGGGTTCCACACGTAGATTCTGAAACACAAAAATAAAATCACTTCTATTAGCAAAAGTCTATTAAACTATCATGGGATTCATTATCAGATTACAAATAAACTCATTACAGTAAAGTATTGTAGTGATATTTTTCAGAGGGTGTCTTTTTTTCACTATCTTTTATATCTCTGTCAGGCCGTAGCGCAGTTGGAAACTTGGAAGAGCACTCGCCTGCAAACCTTGAGGTCAAGGGTTTGAGTCTCGGGCCAGCCAGTGTGCTATTTGGCAGATGCCAGTGTTGTGGTTGTTATTTGTTAAGTAAAGCAGATTAACCAGACCACTGAGCTCCATACGGAACTCTCACAGGTCTGGCCCAGTGCTGTCTAGCAATCTGTGGTAACTGTTCGCTGAAGTCCCTGATTATCATGTAGTGATGTACATCCTATGTGGTGGTTTCAAGGTTATATTTTACTAAAGCATTGTTTCCACATAGCAATTTTGATAGGTTCTTTTGTCTTTATATTGTGACGTCCCTGTTTTGGTTTGTTTGGTTTGTAAGTTTTACAATATAATCAGGGCACCCTATCCTCCGAACCACCATATTACTAACTTGTTATCTTTGGCGGTGGTGATGAGTAAGTTAGGATCGTCAGCGCACCAGAGAGCCTTGAGTATCCCGCGCTGGTGGCCCTCCAAGGTGCGTAGCGGGGCGGTGGCATAGCGTAGGTCCCACACTTGAGTCCAGGGGGTGGCGTCGTCCTCACTAGCCAGCACTAATTGGGTCGCTACACGGGGGTGCCAGACTATACTGCTCGCCTTCATCTGGTAAATAGCAATTGTATCGTTAGTTCACAGTATCATCACATGTATGCATAGCAGTATAATGGACCACTTGCGAGTTTTGTTCTGTAAGGAAGTTGGAGCTGTGGCCATCAATATTTAGCAGAATTATCGGCTAAAATAGTCCTAATACATAATATAAACACATAAAACCAAATTAACCATACTTTTTATCCATCAGAAACCCACATTATTATTGCATTTCTCTTTAATATCGATGCTCACCACTCCAACTTCCTTATAGCCTAAAACTCGCAAGTGGTCAATTAGCTGACGGTACCATCACAGTAAACTATCAACACTATGTACAGGCTTCCCTCACTATCTGATGCCACAATTTAAGATATTATTATTGGTTTTTAGGTGTTTGAGTTTGGGTTATGGCTGATCTGAGAACGCATCCCCATTTGTCCCATTAATTTAAAGATTCGCTACACGATTTTTCTATTTAAGATCGGGTTTTCAGGAATGTAACCGAATCGTATATCGAGGGAGACCTGTATGGAGATCGTTTTTACCCATTTGAGCCAGAGGTAGATTACAAACTAAAGAAAATAATCTAATGGTAACCAGAATATGATGAAAATAAAGAAAGAGAATCATATTTACCCATTGAGTAGTAGAGGTACAGTAGTCCCTCGAATTTTGCGTCTTTCAAATTTGCGAAAGGGACCCAAGAATTTACCTTTTTTGCGGGACTTGATATGTGCGATATTACTTGAGTTTTGCGGGTGGCGCCAAATGATACAGGGTTTCCGCACTAGTTTTCGGGGGGGGAGTAGCAGGGGAGTGACGTCAGGCCGCCCTGCCGCCCATTGTTTACTGTTTATAGATTCTCCCACGCTCCTCACGCTCTCGCATAATCGACTTCCTTGGGCAAAATTGAAGTGTTACCTGTGCCCTGGGTCCCCTGAATCTGTATTTCTGTGTTTTTCTTTATTGTAGGATGTATAATTAAGTGTATGTGTCATAATGTGTGTACAAACAAGGACGAAAATCACCAAAAAATAGGCCCTCGATGATGAGATGTCGACCATATTCAATTAATCCCATAAGGTTAGTTATTTGAAATTTGCGATTTTGAATTTTGCGGCCTACAATGTCGACCATATTCTCGCAAAATTCGAGGGAGTACTGTAGATTATAAACTAAAGAAAATACTCTAATGGTAACCAGAATATGATGAAAATTAAGAAAGAGAAAGTATAGTTTGCATTATATTTACCCTGGAGACAGTGTCAGAGATGGTCATGATGGAGGCTTGTTTCCTCAGGTCTCCCTCACTATCCGATGCCCTAATTTACGATATTATTATATAGGTTTTTAGGTGTTTGTCTTTGGGTTATGGCTGGTCCGAGAGTTAATAGTTAGGGTGAAGGGGTTAAGGAAGATAAAGTATAGTTTGTGTTCTATTTACCCTGGAGACAGTGTCGGAGATGGTCATGATGGAGGCCTGTTTCCTTAGGTCGTACACCACTGAATGTCCACCACAGGTTGAGGCAAAGATATGTTCCACCTGTCTGTAAATAGTATACACAGGGTTAACTCAATATTAAGGAGCAACCCGTTCTTAACATTAATCCTCCATTACAAACCCCAATGCACTTGAATAAATAATGAAAACGTATTGACAGGGATCTGCCTTGCTTAGGCCAATCGGCTTTCTGCAGACTCCCATTTTCTTATGTTCTTATGTTCTTATGTTCATATCTCAGCTGTCATTACATTCGGCTTGCTCTACGCTGTATAAATGTCTGTCAGATGTTGAATAAGGTGGGTAAGTGTAGGAACATGTTAGTATATCTCACTCAAAAAGAAGAAATCATGTGTAAATATTGCTGATACCGGTACCAATTATTGATAAAAACATGATTGGTGCCGAGACATCACTTATTAGCTCGACTGTACATATCCAAAAGCCAGAAAATAAATCAATGTTATACCTGTTAAACTGGACACAAGAGACGTCGGCCCCCAGAGAGAGCTTCTTGCCGGGGATGATGGGGTTGGCCAAGTTGGTCACGTCCCAAACAGTTACCTCAGAGTCAGACGAACCACACACCACAAAGTTGGACTGAAACAAAATGGCAACTAATAGTCTCATCATATATCTTTCATATATGTAGATACTGATATATACAGTACTGTACACTCGGTCCAAGAAGTATCTGCACCCCCCTACACTGATCATCTGGTGTGTACAGCTCGGTATGTTTGGCAACTCTGCCTGCAACTATATCCATGTGTCAGAGACGATCCTCTCTGACACATGGATATAGTTGCAGGCAGAGGTGACAATCATACCAAGCTGTACACACCAGATGATCAGTGTAGAGGGTGCAGATACTTCTTGGACCGAGTGTACATGAAAACATAATAATACAGTATAGTACTTATACTGGTAATATTAAAATATTTCGGGAAGGATGTAGTATCCGGGCGTACGGTCGCCAAGTCATGGGTGGGTGAGGGCCTCCCCACAGCAGTCAAAATAGACGGGAACATGATCACGAGCGTGCGTGTAGTGTAAACAAGGCGGGCGGTACGACCGAAAACTACATCCTTACCAATATTTCTTTGCTTAAATAGTTTAGGATTACAAAAATAATATACAGGTATCTACAAAAATAACGATAATGAAAAAATATATCATATTACCTTGAGTGTGTTAGCGCTGAGAGTAAAGACTGGTCCCGAGTGTCGGCCTTGTGTATTACCCAACAGACTGTCCGAGCCTTTTAGCAGCTTGTCCGCATCATAAATATACATGCCGCCATTCTCACAACCGCCGTAGATCACACCGGACGCCTCGCTGCCAACACCACTCCACTCCAATGCATGAAACCTAAAGGCCAAAATAAATAATTAAAATGCTTTGTATAGGCTATAGGAGGAATATTATTCAAACTGATGCACTGCAATGTAAACAGGTTGTCAAACCGGAGACTTGAATATGACAGGGAATACAAGAATTAATCAAATTGAAAGTTCAGGATACCGGTACTGTATTCAGGTAAATTCTGCAGAAAGAAACTAAACTTTAAGCAAAAGCATTCTATTTGAACTAGTTAAAACTATAAAATGAATAACCAAAACTGCTGCGCAGCTGCGGTGAAGTGAGTAGAAAGCTTATAGTCGGTTTCATATCAGCTGTCAAATTGAATCCTTTAGCAGCTGATTCCTCCATACCTAATGGAACATTGCGAACCTACTGTATCTCTGCATCATCTCATTGCCAAGTTTTCATAATTAGCAACACGTTTCACTACAAAATCTTTGTAAAATAGCTAAGTAATTAAGACGAAGATATGGCCACTTACCATCAGCTGGAAAAAAGAGACTATAGAATCATATATTATACAGACAATACAGTACTATACCTTGCAGGGGCCTCTAAGGATGCAACAGACTTAAGCTCCAGGTTCTGCTGTCCCAGGTTAAGGTGGTAGAGAGAGAGTGATGCCGCAGTGGTGAGGCCGGCATCCACCTGTTTAGCCGTGGTGCCGCAAGCCAGGATAGTCGGCTCCACTCCTCTCGGTGACCACGACACATTGGCCAGCGTGTTCACCTCCTTCACCTTCATCTTGAATTATTATGTTTCAATCTCTTGTACCTGTAATATAAGGGAAACTATAATAATTATAATGTAAAACTTGCAAAATATACAAACTAGGCTATTACTTATCAACTTTCTTATACCAGAAATATGAAATAATGAAGGTCAAGTTAGCCTATACAGTATTGTCATTATCATAGCCTATATATTTAAAGCAGGGGGTAAATAAGAGCCTGGCCGTGGGATAATTTAAAAAAAAAAGCCAAATTAAACGTACGGTAACGATCATGACCACAAGCGTGCTGCGTGCAAATGTCACCATCAAAGATTGCCTAACCAAAATAATACAAATCCATAAGGCAGGAATCCTGTAATCGAGGAGTACTTGTAGTGTAGAAATTAGAATATCATGTTTTAGGTGCGCTCTGTTTTTAGTACACCTGCAATAGCCTAGGTTGGACTGTGGACATAGCTTATCACAATAATATAGCAACCTAGCCTAGCCTATTTATTAAACCAAGGACTTTGTGAAATAGGGCAAAGGAACATGTAATACCAATACTACACACAAAATAAGGGCTAAAATCCACCCACGTCAGAATAAAATAACTGGCACATCTGCAATATCAATCAGTGCCACCCTATTTACGATGACCCTCTTCCGTCCTAAGCCATCTGGGCTGACACCTATCTCTGGTATGGGTGATCTGGGCCACCTATTAACTTTATCACCTACTCTAACAATTACACGGTCACCTCTACCTCTATAATGAGCAGGGGTGCCACAATACTTACTTCAATGTGTTTGTTGTGATAGAAAATAGGCGAGATCGGCAGCCGCCCCCGATCTACCAAGTTCAGTGTCAACAGTTCCTACGTGGCCACTTGCCCGTCGCTTACAGAACCAATACATATGGCATATAGGCATATAGGAGAAAGAGAGGGGATATGATAGAGACTTTTAAGATAGTGTCAGGAAAGTACGATGAGGATGTGTGTGAAGGTATCTTCTTGATGCGGGAGGGAACAAGAACGAGAGGACACTCTAAGAAAATTTACAAAGAAAGAAATAGGCTTGAGAAGGCGAAGAACTCATTTTGTGATAGAGTGGTAAATGAGTGGAACGCACTGCCCCAGTATGTAGTCGATTCCGAATCAATAAGGGAGTTTGAAAGTAATCTTGATAAAGCATGGGGAAGACAAGATTTGAAGTTTGATTATAAAACAAAAATACAGAATAGTAAAAATGTTGCGTCTGCTACCGCCGCCGCCAACACCGTGAACGACCGCAGCAGTGCAAGTACTGGTACTGAGCTGGATACACAGGCATAGTTTGCCTTTTTCCAGAGGATCTACTGTAAGAAACTGTAAGAATACGGGTTTCGAGTAATCCAGAAATTTATGCATTCTGACTAATAGATTCGGCGAATAGTACGATTGATATCATGCCTGTATATTATATACACAGTGGAAACCACTGTATATATTACAATAGTATTTTAAAGTTTGGAATGGTTACTCCTGCATTGAGCTAGTACTTAAGCGGGAAGTTTGAATTATAATTCAAGGATTATTCATGGCTCGGGTTATAATACTGACGGCATCATATAGGCAACCTGGAGACCTTCGATCACTCTGCCACTACCACCCACACCAAACCCTCTTCAGAATTCCCGACATTACCATACATGTGTAGGCTACATTACCAGGAAAATAATAATGACTATGTGGACGACCTGACACACCACAGTCCCACTTGGCTGACACAGGATAGAGCCTTGTAAACAACCTTTTAACACACACATGGGTTAGCCAAGTGGTCCAAGGCACTGTATTCTAACCGCGAGGTCAAGGGTTCAAATACCCATGAATCCTAAAGGTTTTAGAGCCCCGGCGGGCGAGTGGATAGTACGCTCACGTGTGATTCTACTTGACCTGGGTTCGATCCCAACCAAGGCAGACATATTTAGTGGGTTAGGTAGGTGGTCAGGTTTTCTTATTCAACATCAGAGCGTAAAGTCTGATCCCACGTCTCTCTTGGTCTGCCCCTTGGTGCAGCTCTCCCCACATTCACCCAACTTCGTTCATCCATCCTCTCCACATGTCCAAACCATCCAAGCTTACTAGTACGCATCTCATCACTGATAGCCAACCGTCTCCTCAGCTCTTCACTAGATATATATATCCTATCTTGCATTTTGGCACCACACGTCTATCTTACCATTCTCTTCTTGTTATGTTCCATTCTGTTGATATCATCCTCTTTGACAAGCCACATTTCTGAAGCTATTGCGTTTTAACACATGAAGTGTAGCCTAAACCTTTCGCTTCATAGGGAGAGGGAGTCTTCTCTTAGTAAGTAGTGGCAACAGTTCTCTAAACTTTCACCAGCCGCATTTAATTCTGGCAATAGTGTCAGCCTCGGCCCCACCCTGGCAGATATGGTATCTCCCAAGTAGCAAAACTTGTCCACCATCTACTGTATAGTGCCTCATTGCCAGAGTTAACACTCTCGGGTCAGTCATTAAACACAGACTTACCTTTGCATACTAGGCAAGCAAATTCCTTCGGATTTCTTCCTCGGTAAAGGTTCCTTTATTCCAGTGTAGCGCTTCTTCCCGACGGGTACTCAGCAGCGGCAGATGCTACACTGAATTGAGTTCGCGCCCACCCCTTTTCTGCATACTGCGCATGGGTATCCAACACTTTTTATGCATTTGCAAGCCCTAATCTACTGTGTAAAACCTTAATTATATTTATATTAGCTCTTAATCCTTTACTCGCCACGCCTTCTCTCCATCTTCAAAACTTTGCCTCAGCATCCCGAACACTTTCTGCGGTAAGTATTACGTCACCTGCGTATTACAGTCCCCAGCTCTGAAATATCCAGATAGTGCCTCCAGAACCATAACAAAGAGGAGGGAGCTTAACAGAGCCTTGGTGGACTCTCGCAAACTGTAAAACTCCTCACTCAGTACACCTTTCACCCAGTGTCAGTGAGGGTGAAATGAGGTCTCATGAACGGCAGGGAGTCACTATCATTCATGGGTCCTTGTACATCTTCATTGTCACATGCATCAGCCACACATCTACGCCCAATTTCCTCATAGCCCACTGTGCAACATCTCTGGGCACCTTAACAAAGACCTTCTCCAGCTCTACAAACACAAGGTAGGCCAACAGATCTTTATCTTTAATTAGCTGCCTGACTATGAAGATCGTATCGATTGTACCTCGTACTGCATATCATCGATTAGAGATGCTTTCCCTGATCGTACCTTCAAAAGACTCTCTCACAGACCTTCATTGTTAGTACAGTATATGTGTTTGATTGTAATTTTACGTATGTATTTGTTTGAACATAAGTTTCAGATTTTTCTTGTATTATTCTAAATTACTCATTTGTCTGTATTGTTGTAGTAATTTTTTTTACAATTAACGTATTAATAGTTACATGTTTTTTCAATATAACATTGCACCTTAGTACAGTGCTTCTCTATGATCCACCCGTCTGAATTTCTCTTTGATGTGGACAAGAGCGCTTTGGTTGGTGGAGACCATTTCTATAAAATTGGTTTAACCAGACCATTGAGTTCCACAAAAGAACTCTCATAGGGCTGGCCCGAAGGATTAGATCAAGATGGACAACTAATCAAGTCAAGATAGATACGGAAGGGCAGGAAGACTAGAGTTAGAAAGTTCAGAGCATTTGGTATTAATAAAAGAGTTTTGGGCAAGTCAAAGAAGAGATTTGGCTTCATTCTGGGGAGAAACAGAGAGCGTACAAGATTCTCGAGTTTGAAGGTGATGGTACTTAATGCGAACAGCAGTAGAACCAGCGTGAGAAAACCAAGATTCTTTTGCATTAGACTGATATAGGATTGTGAGAGTGTGTATGAAAGCTTGTTTCTGCTATACATTCGTTCAAGAAGGGGAAGAGATATACAAGAATATATAAATAATAATAATACAGTACAAAATGGATTAACAATAGAAACCACAAACACAGTACATTATAGTATCATGTATTTATTTCAGTTCACAAAAATCACCGGCACAGTATTAGGTATTTTTTATAAAGCAGATCATTAGTTAATAGACACCAAATGAAAACAAAACCATGGTGAACATAAACTACAGACCTTGGTGATAATTTATATAAAGAGAATATAATTTATAAATTTTTGGAGAGCAATGCAAGACCAAAGGATGTTGAGTTTGTATTTCAACTAAATATTTACCCTTCTAGTACTGGTGCCGCCCTTTTAACTTTATTCTGGCTGCTATTAGACGATTTTATTCAGTTTATAAAGGGCCTCCAGCAATAACCAGGCTTCGTACTATCTCACTTAACTTATTTACTACCACAGATCCTTCTTAAACAGCACAAATTTGTCTAAATATAGCAAAATTAAAAAGACGTCGCCGTGACAGAAGGGGATCAAAGAACCTAAGACACCCCCCCATATAATTCTACCCTACATCAGCCAGCTGCTCCTTAGTCTGTGTCCATAGAGTCACCCTGTGGAAAGAACAGATTGTGGACATTAATAATCGGCAGAAAAGAATAAACAAAACATCTTATCAAATTCACATTATCACTAACCCACCAATTAACTTACACATAAACCTAATTAACCCTTTCACGCTTATGACGCGATTTTGAGCCTATTAGGGATACTTTAAAGCCTTTGTTACCATCAGGGGTATTTAGAAACCTTTAGTTCAACCTCTGCAGTTGTCTTGAGTTAGCTGTGGGCAGAAAACTAATTTTGGAGGTACTTGTAAGAGTGAGAGAAGTCTATTTCTGATTGCTAATCTGGCAACCTCTGCGTCATAAAAGCGCGAAATAAATGAAACATGTGGTACTCCAAGGATTCGAACCTAGGATACTCACACCGAAATTCTGCACACTAACCACAACGCTATCAAGGCAATAAAGACAATTTACAACATTGCCGATATCAAAATGTATTACTTGCAAAACAAACAAACCAAAACAGAAAATGCACAGTATAACTTGATAGCTTCATGAAGTTGTACAATATCCTTTAAAACAAAATTCAACAATTGATTACTATCAAGATAATCTGTATTCTGTAACAAACTGAAATTTCTCTAGCATTGAACCAAAAGCATATAAATAATTATCAAGGTACAAATATAGTGTAAAACTTGCAAAATAAAATAAAAAAAAACTTAGACGAACACAGTAAAAAGACAAAAGAACTAATCAAAATCGCTATGTGGAAACAACGCTTTAGCAAAATAATATTATGAATAAAAGAACACAATCCAGCACATAGGGTGTACATTACTACATGAACAAGTTAACCCTCTCCGACCTATGACGCAATTTTGAGCCTATTAGGGATACTTTAAAGCCTTTGTTACCATCAGGGGTATTTAGAAACCTTTAGTTTAGTTACTTCAACCTCTGCAGTTGTCTTTGAGATAGCTGTGGACAGAAAACTAATTTTGGAGAGGTAATTATAAGAGTGAGAGAACTCTAATTCTTATTGCTAATCTGGCAACCTCTGCGTCATAAATGAGTGAAAGGGTTAATAATATCTGAATAATTACCTGTTGTGCTGGCTGTGGGAGATAAACAGTGGAGATAAATACTTTTGGCAACAATCAAATAATCTAATTTATTATTTTCACTCCCAACACCAAACACCTCCCAATGAAATTAATGAAAGCATGTGATCCTACAAGATTCGAACCTGGGTTATCACACACAGATTTTAAACACTATAGCTAGTGCCAACGAACTTGACAGTAATCTGGACCCCTTAACTTCTTATAACTCAATATAAATGAAAGCAATCGGGCTAATAATTCTATCCTTGGGAAGAGTCCACCAGGGAATAGGTGTGGAAATTTACAGCTAGTTTGCTCAAGGTCCTTTTGAGTTACGAAGAGGTCAAGGATCGAGATAATTGTCAAGTTCGTTGGCGCTACCTTTAACCATTAGACCATCAAGACAGTTAAAGGTTCAGCACATGACTATAGTCAGCTTTATTTTAGCTGATGGTAAATTGAATCACCGAGTAGCTGATTTCTCGACACTTATAGAAAAAATATGAAACTTACTATGTCTCTGTATCATATAAATACCAAGTTTTTATAATTAACAACATACTTCGCTACAAAATCTCGGTAATAGCTTGAGTAATAAAGGCGAGGGCATGGCAATTCACCCTCAGCTGGAACTAAACAGGGTATAATTAGTCTGACAAACTAACCTGTGGCTGGTCTGCAGAAGCCGGTGGTGGGTCAGCATCAGAGGGTGCGGCAGCGGGAGCATCATCATCAGCAGCGGCGGGTTGTGTGTCTGGACGGCTGGCACTACCACCACCACCACGACGCTCCTCCTGGTCCAGGCCCTCCAGGTAGGAGTTCACGTCGTCGTCCTCGTATATGCTCAAGTCATCACCCTTCCCAACCACCGCGATGCTGCAGTTCTGGTAGTACCAAAATAAAGTACAGTAGAGTAGTAGTCATTCCCTAGGATGCCTGTCCGAACTCCTACAGAACCACGGCCGAGACCGGGTTTTCCCACAAAGTATTTAAAAAGTGTGTAATTCACTTTCACTTACGATCTTGAGGATCTCTCGCCAGCTATCATCCTCCCGGAATTGAGCTTAGAAGCTCGTATTGTCCGATCATTGTGTAAGCCTGAGACCTTTTCACACACCACACACCCGGGCAACGAGATCACAACTCTCGAATTAGTCCGGTACCTATTTACAGCTCGGTGAACTGAGGCTACCACGTGAAAAGTGTGTTGTGTTGTTGACGTAAGTGGTTGTGTGTTATGCAATCTTCCATAGTGTGTTTGATAGTGTGCGGTGTAGATCCTGGGACTATAGTACAGTTTGTGATAATGGTGTGAATGCATACAGAATAAATAAGCTACAGTCAAGAATATCTGTCATTGTCATCATTATGCTCTAGTTTTCATCTGCATCTACCACTGCGATGCTGCAGTTCTGGTAATAATATACCGGTAAGTAATTGCAGTCACAGTTAGAAATAACCTTTATCATATTAATACATGCTAAAGTCTTCACCAACACCAAAGACTAAAATGCTGTTCTGGTAGTAACAAAATAAAGTATGTGATAATGCCAACAATACACACAGAATAATCTAATTCCTTAACCCTTCCAGCCCGGGTGTCAGTGTGAAAGGACACCGCGAAAGAAGGGCAGGAGCCCGGGTGTCCTATTAAAAGGCAGTAAGCTTGAAAGCCTAATAAGCTTGGTCTGAACGCCGTGCGTCCGACGCATGTAAACAAAGCCGATCGTTGCGTTTACCGCACCTCCGAAAACAATAAGGAGACGTCGGATCAATGTTATTGTTGTGACGTCAGACGAAATTAGTGTCTGAAAAGCTCCGATATTGTCAACATCGCGGATAAATTCGCTCCACTGAATTCGTCATCACAACTGAACCAGTTGACTTACAGAGCTCTACTCAACGCCAGTCTACAGATTGAAAACCGCACTACGTTTATAGATGCGTGGGAAATTTATAGCAGTTAAAATAAACAAAAATACGGTAGCCTAGGCCTAGACGTTTTTCGGCCAGATCGTCCGGGTACCCCGCACTGTCATTAGGAGGGCTAGCCCGGGCCAGGAGGGTTAATCTCACTCCCAATACCAAACGCCTCCCAATGAAATTAATGAAAGCATATGATCCACCCGGGATTCGAACCTACATAATAACATAATCAGTGTGGTGTATGATTTGTCAGTACAGTTCTATCTATCTATCTATCTATATACTCAGGCCCAATCTCCACTCTTCCTTTTTCTTTGGGTGGCCGACTCAAGACAGAGCCAGAATAGGGACAACACAACAGTACAGTTACTCATAAAAATTGGTGTGACAGGTCCATTTGTCCTCACTTGTACACATTATATTACCTTGCTTGTGAGCTCGACATCATTAGGTAGTGTGTCCCTGAGTGCTCTGAGGGCATGACGTATAAGTTCCTCGCGTGTGGCCGCCCCAAACTCCTCCAAGTGGCGCTCTAGGTAGGTTCGGGCACTCTGGGACCGCGCCCCGATGGCCATGGCTTGACAGTCGTAATAGTTGGCTGAGGGGCAGGTCTGGTAGATGTGTGGACCATCACCCTAGACCAAGACATAAACATTAATACTGTATACAGACACTCCATACTTAAAAGTCTTTTAATTCTTACACAAAATAATCTAAATAAGTAATTTCAAACCCAACACCAAACACCTCCCAATGATATTAATGAAAGTATGTGGTCCTCCTGGAATTCGAACCTGGGATACCACATGCAGATCTTAAATAGTCTAACCATTACACTACCAAGACAAGATAAATATACCTACCGTAGTACTTTAAAACAAGCTAATATAACAATTTGATGTACTCTTGATAGAATAATGTTTGAATTTCTGTTCATGGGTGTACATTCAATAGCTAGAAGTCTAGTTGCCAGGCACTCTGTACAAGCTTAAGTCATATCCTGTAAATAGCAAAAATGACAGTTCTGGCTTACACAAAGGTAAGCAACATTTTGTTAAGTCAGCAGTTCTTGTCCTCCCCTTAACTGGCTTATTAACTAGGCATTCACTGACTGCATATACAGTATACCGATAACCTCATCATCCTTAACGACATCCATCAACATACCCATATTCCTCACCAAGCCCTCTATAACCCATCATCTCCTGACATCACCTTTTGCTCCCCAGAACTCGCCCCCACAACATCCTGGAGGGTGGTCAGAACCTTAGGCTCTGACCACCTCCCGATCATTATCACCACCAAAACCAGACTCACCCCAGCTAGCCACAAACACACATACACCAATTATAAAAGAGCTAACTGGGAAGCATTCACAAATGAGACAGAACAACACTTCACAACTCTAAACAGTACACCCATCACTAACATCAACAATGCTGTACACATACTCAATAAAACTATCCAAAACGCTGACAAGAAACACATTCCAAGAGGTAACAGGAAAAGACACAACCCCAACTTCACACCAGAAATTCAAAACCTCATCAGACAACGCGACATACTGAAACACTCCCTAGCACCCCACACACAAGACATCACACAACAAATTCAAGCACTCAACACCCAAACTAACAACAAAATACAAGAACAACAAAAACTAAATTGGAATAACTTCCTACAAACACTTGATCACAAAACAAACCCCAAAAAACTCTACAAAACACTAAACAGCATCACACTTTCCAACAGCAACACAACACAATCACATGCTGCAATCACAACAACAGACTCTACTCCTTCATGTAAACAACAAGCAAACACTCTCATCAATCACTTTTCACATGTCAGCCACCTAAAACCTCACAAAGACGACCGACGTGTCATCCGACGTAAGAGACAATTCCCCACAGACCCTGACTATACACCCTTCACCAATCACCAGACAAAGCATATCATCAACAATCTCAAGCACTCACCCGCCTGTGGCCTAGACAACATAAGCAACATACACCTCAGACACCTGGGACCACAAGGCATACAAGCACTCACTAACATATCAAACTACAGCTATTCACACAACACAATACCAGACATTGGAAGCATGGTATCATCATCACATTCCCCAAACCCAACAAAGACCCCACGCTACCCTCCTCGCACCGCCCCATCACACTTCTTTGCTCCCCCTCCAAAGTCATGGAACGCCTAGTATTACAACTAATTACACCTGACCTACCCCTAGCTCCAACAAACATGGCTTTAGGCCACTGCACTCCACAAACACTCTTCTCACAGACCTTACACAAAGAGCTTTCGACGGCATCAACTCAGCTAGACCACCACACAGATCACTATTAGCCACACTCGACATTAGTAAAGCCTTCGATGCCATCCCCCGCCACAACCTAACAAACAAAATCTACAACACAAACATGCACAACAACACAAAAAGGTGGCTGGCCAACTTCCTAGCAGGCAGATGTGCACACGTATCTTTTGCCGGGCAGTCATCTAAAATCAGAAACTTTCCAAACGGAGTCCCACAAGGATCCGTCCTATCGCCCGCACTCTTCAATCTGTACATGCACGATATAACTACACCCAATACGCCCCAAATAAACTTAGCCTCCTATGCAGATGACATAACACTCACATGCACACACCATGACCCAAAAAGAGCAACAGATCTCCTTCAACCCTATCTCAACACACTACATGGTTGGTGCACTACAAACAGACTTAATCTAGCCCCAGCCAAATCCACCGCAACCCTGCTCACAAGTTGGACAGGAGAACACGAATACATCCCTCAACTCACCATAAACAACACACCCCTAACACATACACACACACCCAAAATCCTAGGAGTAACATATGATACTCATATGACATTCAAACAGCACACCACAAACATTAAAAGAAACTGACACCCAGACTTAACGCCCTCAGGTCACTTGCTCACACAAAATTTGGACACAACAAAGAAACTACCACCACAGTATATAAACAATACATAAGATCAGTGATGGAATACGCAAGCCCAGCCTGGGCTTCTAACCTAGCTGAAACACATCATAAGACCTTACAGACTATTCAAAACAAAGCCCTGAAGATCATTAAACAACAACAACAGTATATTGAGTTACTGTTTGATATGTTTTGTAGGGTTGTGTAGTTGGTTAACAAAATCTCTGATTAACAATTTTACAAGTTCAACTCTGACCCACCCAAAAATATCCCATTCTGACTCCACAACCGAATTCAATGGTACAGCATTATGGCATAGGCCTATACCGGTATCGGTAGTTATTTATTCAAAATCTTGTATGAGAGAAAGTGGCATACTGTATATTACTAACATCATGGCCTGCAACGAGTAGACCAACACCATAGGGCCTCTTGTCGTAGCGTTGTGTGGCCACCTGCATCTTCACCCCGATCCTCTCCATCAATTTGTCCAGAGAGAGTGCCTGGTCGTGGGCAAAGTGCTCGTTGAGGCACTCCGTCCTCATGTACCGGATCAACACACGGGCGTCAGCTGTTAGACCTGTGGGGATGGGGGGGGGTGGGGGTCACTGTTAGTACTATGCCCTGTTCCAAGTAAGTAACTCAGAAATTGTGAACCCTAACCTCTGTAACTCAAAAAGGGCTAGAGCAAATACAATGCAAATTTCCACACCTATTCCCTGGCTGACCCTTCCCAAATGGTACAAATGTTAGGTCGATTAGTCTAGTGGTTTGTAAGTTATAGAGGTTAATGATCAAGAGTTTTGGCCTACTTACTTCAAATAGGGTATAGTACAATACAAAAATTGGAATGAGTTGTTACCGGGCGTACGTCGTGTAAACACGTAAGTTGATGTCAAACCGCGGGGTGTGGGGCAGCAGCCCCCACCCATAATACTAGGATAGGTTAGGTAAGGTTGTTAGGTTAGGTTAATGTCCTTTCAAAGGGGTATAGTAAACACTAGGATATACCCGGTCAGAGGTAGGTGATTGATTGTGGTGTGGTTGAGTGGATAAAGAGAAGTACTTGGAGGTGGTATGGTCATGTTCAGAGAATGGATGAAGACAGAATGCCAAGAAAGATATATGGGAGTCAGGTGAGTGGAACCGCTAGTAGTGGAAGACCACCTATGGTATGGGAAAAGAAAGTGGAAAAATATATTGAAGAAAAACTTCCACGTAGTGGAAGGGGCATTGTGGCACGGGCAAGGGAGGCATGTCTTGACAAAGTAGCTTGGAGACGTTTCTGTCATGGCCATCCTCTAGTGGGGGTTTCCAGGGGGAAACAAGGCGTCGGAGATGATGATGATGAGGTAGGTGATACGCCCGATAACACAACTCTTGCCCAAAATTTTAGTACAGTTTAACTAATGGAGGCCGGATGGCCGCTCTCATGGCCATGGTGAGTTTGCACCGTGCAGCCCGGATAGGCTCATTTCAAGCTTGAAACCCTGCTCTAGAAAGCCTTGCGTGTCAAGCGGACAGTACAGAACAGCACACCCGCAGTCAGTCTGCCAGCTGACACCGTGTTGCAAGCACTGCCCAAGTTAGCCAATCAATGATTTTTGGTGTACAGTGACACCTGGTTAGGCTATTTCATTGCAGCGATATGTATATGTGAAGATCATAAATCCAGTGAGCACCGTTAATCAATGTATTGAGCATAAGTTAACATTGAAGTGTACTATGCCCAAACATGAGCTGAGCAAGCGGTTATACTGTATCAATATTTTCAGTAAAAATATAAGACTTTCAGCGACAGGTTGGCATCTTTCTACCCAATCATCCCAATGTTACCTCTGACTTACCTGAGATGGATACTGCAATGTGCTTGTCAAGTGGCATGATCTTCTTCTGGTGAGCCGCTAACTCTGAGGAGGCCCGCTTGAGAGCCACCAATACTGCATGGGTGGAACTCTTCACTCCCACTGTGGCTGATCCCTGCTTCACCGCCTCCATGGCATACTCCACCTAGTATACCACATAACATATTAACCCTTTGAGGATCATGACGCGTTTAGCAGTTTCTTCTGGCTATCATTAGATGACTTTATACAATTTAGGAAGAATCTGTGGGAATTATATGAATAAAGACTATCTTGATTAACCCTCGGACTTCCATATGCACTTCCTAATATGATTAAAATGGTTTAATAATAGCCAGAAAAAGAAAAGAAATGCGTCATCGGATCTTGAAAGGGTTAAACATAATAATTAAGATACAGTAGGCCTATGTGTATTTATTATAGAGCAGTTATAAGTACTGTACATCCTCAAGGCAGAGATCTAGATACCGGTAGGCTATATTTGTTAACTTTTTTTCTTTCTAAAATTTAAATGCCAACAAACTCTGACAATGAGCTACCGCTATATCACAAACTGAGTGTAGAAAGGCTTACCTGGTGGAGACGGCCCTGAGGCGACCACACAGTCACATCGTTGTCGTACTGATTCCGAAACTGCAAACAGGGAGCTTATGTAATCATATATAATACAGTACAGATGAATGTGTGGGACTGTGGGTTAAACTGAAAGACAAAATATCGGTAAGATCCTGTATAGCGGGTGGAACTGTTTTAAGATGCCTATTTACTAAGAAACATTGAACAATATCTTTACCCTAACCTAACCTAGTATATTAGTGGACTATTTATGAATGTAAAATGTAAAAATATATTGCAACATTACCAAATTATTGAGATATATGTACAGGTCATCCCGCTACACAGGATTATACCAAGATATCTAATGAATTATGAAGAGGAGGTTAGGTACCAAGAGTATCAGCAAAGCGCTGAAGAGATGTGCACATATAGGCCTAGGCTTGGTTGGTTTGGCCATGGGGAGAAAATGGATGAACCAAATAGGGAAGAGATGCCAGTTTGTAAATAGGTATATGGTGGAAGCTGCATGGAGGGGTAGACCTAGAAAGACTTAGGATCAGGCCCTCCAATCAGGTCCAAAAATGACAAGTGAGGCAGCTCAGAAGAGGGCTGCCCGGAGTGCCACCATTAGCCTAACCCCTTCTCTACCGGCGACGTCTCTTTTAATTCTTGTTACAGTACCTGTACTATTAGACGACTTTAATCAGCATGAAAAGGCCTCCAGCAATTAATAGGCTTCGAACTACCTCACTTAACCCTTTTTACTACCACACATCCGGGATGGATGTAGTTTTCGGGCGTACGGTCGTCATGTTTACATAGGGCGATCGCCGCTGTAACTTCGCGTCAATTTTGACGCGGTTATTTTTCGGTTATTTGCCCCCTGCTGTCATTATATATGACGATGACACTATGACATGGGGGGGGGGGGGGGCAAAGCCCAGCCTTAACATATTACTGTATCCAGTGGCATTACAAATAGGGAATTATAGACCAGTCAGTTTGACAAGTGTTGTGTGTAAACTAATGGAAACGGTAATTAGAGAAGGAATAATGGATCATATGAAGTCAAACCAACTTTTCAGTGGGAGACAGTTCGGATTCTTGCCGGGGAGGTCGACGGTACTACAGCTAATTAAGGTGGTAGATGATTGGATGCAAATTCTAGATGATGGTGATGTAATAGACGTGGTATATTGCGATTTTATGAAGGCCTTCGATAAGGTCCCACATAAAAGGTTAATAGAGAAAGTTAGAAGCTATAATATAGGGGAGAAATGTGTGAAATGGATAGAAGCCTTCCTGAAAGATCGGAGACAGAGGGTATTGGTGAATGGAATAGGCTCGGGGTGGAGGGAAATTACAAGTGGGGTACCTCAGGGATCTGTGTTGGGACCATTGCTGTTCGTTATATTTATCAACGACTTGCCTGAAGTTATAACTAATGGAAGTGAGGTATACCTGTATGCGGATGACACTAAACTGTATAGAAGAGTGAGGAGTAAGGAAGATATGGGTTTGCTTCAAGGAGATGTGGAGGGCATGAAGGGATGGTCTGAGCATTGGTTAATGCCTTTTCATCCAAAAAAATGCAAGTACATGCGGATTGGGACCAGCAAGATAGACAAGGTAGGATACAGTATGTATGAAGCGATGGAGGAAGTGAGTGCAGAAAAGGATATAGGAGTAGTGATAGATAATAAGTTAAATTTCTCAGAACATTTAGCGGAAAAGATAAACAAAGCCAATAGAATTGTAGGGCTGATAAGGAGGACATTTGTGTCACTTGACGAAGAAATCTTCAGGAATCTATATACAGCGCTGGTTAGGCCACACCTGGAATATGCAAACCAGGTGTGGGCTCCATATATGGTAAAGGATATAGAAGCAGTGGAGAAAGTGCAGAGAAGAGCTAGCAAGCTGGTACCAACGTTGAAGAACGCGGGCTATGAGCAGAGGTTGAGGACACTGGGACTTCCGACACTGGCATATAGGAGAAAGAGAGGGGATATGATAGAGACTTTTAAGATAGTGTCAGGAAAGTACGATGAGGATGTGTGTGAAGGTATCTTCTTGATGCGGGAGGGATCAAGAACGAGAGGACACTCTAAGAAAATTTACAAAGAAAGAAATAGGCTTGAGAAGGCGAAGAACTC
This sequence comes from Paralithodes platypus, assembly GCA_032716605.1. Taxonomy (NCBI): domain Eukaryota; kingdom Metazoa; phylum Arthropoda; class Malacostraca; order Decapoda; family Lithodidae; genus Paralithodes; species Paralithodes platypus. The sequence goes on along the minus strand of CM064534.1, from coordinate 4,210,022 downwards.
ATTTTGTGATAGAGTGGTAAATGAGTGGAACGCACTGCCCCAGTATGTAGTCGATTCCGAATCAATAAGGGAGTTTGAAAGTAATCTTGATAAAGCATGGGGAAGACAAGATTTGAAGTTTGATTATAAAACAAAAATACAGAATAGTAAAAATGTTGCGTCTGCTACCGCCGCCGCCAACACCGTGAACGACCGCAGCAGTGCAAGCACTGGTACTGAGCTGGATACACAGGCATAGTTTGCCTTTTTCCAGAGGATCTACTGTAAGAAACTGTAAGAAATAGACGGAAACATGATAGCAAACGTCCGGCATCATCGCCACCACCGCCGTCATGTTTACATTTGTTGATCGCCATAGTTAAGTTCGTGTCTATTTTGATGGCGATTTTTTTCGGTTATTTGCCCCCTTCTGGCAATATATATGATGATGACAATATGTGAATGCCCCCTCAACATATTATTGTATCGAAAGGCAGTCAAAATAGACGGGAACATGATGGTAAGCGTCCACTACCGCTCCGCATAGTGTAAACAATGGTGGCGGTACGCCCGCACTTACCATTCTTGCCACACATCCTTCATAAACTACACAAAATCGTCTAAATATAACTAGAATAAATTTGAAAAGACGTCACCGGTACTGTGCACAGAAGGGGTTAAGACACCAGACTGAAACTGTGCCTTGTGTGAAATGTGGATCACCCAAACCCTGTCTTTAATATTATGTAGGCTACTGAGTATCATTGAAGGAGCCTTTGCCAGTGGTTTGCATGCTCTCGGTCACAACCGTTACATATGCTTCTAATTTGACCGCTTTTTGGGTTGAGGGGAGCCTCTCAGCCTCAGCCTTTCCCCCCCCCCCCCCAACATACTGTATTGTCATAATTACATATATTGTCATCAAGGGGCATTATAACCGCTAGCCGCGAGATAATTTAATATAAACGATCAAATTAGACGAGTAACAGACGTGACCATGAGTATAAATTAGAAATCACTTAGATATGTTCAAGTTAAGAAAACCCTCTCAACATGGTTTCAATCCAGGACGATCCTGCCTAACAAATTTACTCAGTTTTTTCTCCGAGGTTTATGAAGCGGTAGATAACGACAAGTCATATGATATAGTTTACTTAGACTTCAGTAAGGCCTTTGATAAAGTTCCACATGAAAGGCTGTTAAGGAAGATAGAAGGACATGGTATTGGGGGGATGCTACTCAAGTGGATTAAGTCATGGCTGACTGGTAGGAAACAGAGTTAGTATAAATGGTGTAAAATCGGACTGGGGATTAGTTAAAAGTGGGGTCCCCCAAGGGTCGGTTTTGGGGCCCCTTCTGTTCATTATCTTATAAATGATCTTGACTCAGGCATAAAGAGTAGGATCAGTAAATTTGCTGATGATACTAAAATAGGTAGGATAATAGAGTCAGCTAGCGACAGGGAATGTCTTCAAAATGATCTCGATCACTTGCACGAGTGGTCCATAAATTGGCAGATGAGTTTCAATGTAGACAAATGTAAGGTATTAAGGATTGGAAATTGTAATTTAGATGCAAAATACAAACTAGACAATGTAGAATTGGATAACTCAGAGTGTGAGAAGGATCTGGGGGTGCTCGTTAGTAATGATCTGAAACCCAGAAAACAGTGTATAAGTGTTAGGAATAGGGCAAATAGAATTCTAGGATTCATATCTAGGAGTGTTAGCAACAGGACTGCTGAAGTTTTCTTAAAACTATACTTAGCTCTAGTAAGACCCCATTTAGACTATGCTGTTCAATTTTGGTGCCCTTATTATAGAATGGATATCGACCCTTTAAAGGCAGTCCAAAGAAGAATGACCAAAAAGATACATAATATTAGAAATTTATCGTATGAGGAGAGGTTGAAAGTCTTAGGCCTGCACTCACTAGAGAGACGAACAGGGTGTCAAACGACGCTGTTTTTTTGAGTGATAACGCAATGAACTTTTTGTATAATGATAACAGAAACTCCCCCCCCCAAAAAAAAAAAGGTAGGCTAGGCTAAATTGACACAATTTTGGTATCCATATTTTCCATCTTGATTGTTTTTTTATTGCAGGAAATACTGTTTTAGACACCTAAATTCTCAAAAAAAAAATCTGGGGGGCATGCCCCCGGACCCCCCTAGAGCTCGCACCTTCGCCGCGCTATAATGATAACAAAATAATAAACCATAATGATAACACAATTCATATTTTGTGGATTGACACCCTGGAGACGAAGATGTAGGGGAGACATGATAGAGGTATTTAAATGGATAAAAGGTTTAAATAAGGGCGATATAGATGAGGTATTAAAGCTAAAGAACGGTGACATAACCCGCTCAAATTGTTTCAAGTAAGATAAGTTTAGATTTAGGAAAGCACTGGTTTGGAAATAGAGTTGTTAACATGTGGAATGCACTGCCCAGAACAGTAATTAGCTCAGAAACAGTTGAAAGCTTTAAGCATAACTTCATAAGTTGGATTCCCATATGGGTGATATGGGCTGGGTGTGAATGGGAGCTGCTTCATGTGGGCCGCATGGCCATAGGCTATGCAGTTTCCCGCGATCTTATGACCTTATGTTGTTATGTAATTGGGGTTGGGTGTGACAGGGATCTGCCATGTGTGGGCCGATCGGCTTTTTGCAGACTCCCATTTTCTTATGTTCATATGTTCTTATGCGAATATCAAAGCGAAAGTCTCTTTCAATATTATCATGTACTGTATATAGCCTAGGTAGTAGGTACCCTATAAGTATGTTACATTAAGGGGATATATCAGAGTTATTTCAAGCTTTATGTCAATAGCCTATTTGATTGCCAAAATATTTAGAAATTTCTGGGATCTTTTACATTGGTATCAGAAACTAGACTTGATGATAGTGGAGGTGGGAGTGTAGCCTAATAGGATCATAGTAATGGTGTGATGGTAATGGCAAATTTTTTATTAAATTTACAAAAATATATATTTACCCTATACTACCTACTATACTATACTATACTGTAGGCTACCCTAGTTTCTCAAAAAAAAAAAAAAAGCCTAGGCTATATGAAATTGGCAATTTCACACAATTCTACATGTTTTACCAAATTAGGGCATAGGCTAGGACATTTAAATTTCAAAAGAAAAACAAAATAGGTCAAATAATCATATTAGCCTAGGTCAATATTCAAGGACACTAGCCTAGTGCGACGTTATGAGAAACAATTTATTAGTGAAAATAGGCACCAATAGATTCGCCATATTTTTCTCCATATAGTCCGCATGGAGGATTTTCGTTATCAACAAATTGAAAAATACCCACTTCACAGACAAATACACCAAAAATCTAAGTCAAAGCGGGGGTGGCAGCCCCCACCTATAATACTAGGATAGGATAGGTTAGGTAAGGTTGTTAGGTTAGGCTAATGTCCTTTCAAAGGGGTATAGGCTAGTAAACACTAGGATAGCCTATACCCCGAGGGAAGAAGGGGGGGAAGAAGAAGAGTCCTGCAGTAGTCTCCTTGAATGTTACCTAGCCTAGACATAGGCCTAGATATATATATTGCTCACATCCAAGCAGGGCGACATCCAACTCGATCATAGGCCTAGCCGTCTAGAACAACTAGCCTACAGCTATGTACGCCAAGATCGAGAAGAAGAGTAGGCCGCCGCCTAGGCTAGAGGCGGCGGACGTCAAAGTCGACCGTAGGGACTAGGGAATCAACCAAGATTAGGCTAAAGTACATCTACGACTCTGACCAGGTAACATAACATAGCATAGGCTAATTAAAAATGACTAGGCTAAATTTATTGATTTAGGCCTAGGCTACTAGGCCTAGCCTAAAACCAACTGGGTTCCATCATGGTCATTCTGAATCTTACCTTTTCTTCAGAATGTCCAAGTTTAAATGCCTAATTCCCTTCACTATCATGCTTGTATGATTATGGTCTTATGGTAGTTTAGTTATAACATTTATATAGATTACAACTTGGTCAATAGGCCTATAGGCCTATTAAATTGTTGCAATGAAAATCAACCCAATCAAATGACAAGCACATCAGATTCCGAAACAGGCCTCCATAGCCCAAATACATGTTAATAGATACTTCTGCCTTACACATGATACATATATGCTCTTATACAGTCCTTGTGGTGCAGTGGAAGGCATATAACTCATGTAATACTCACCATAATGCCTTAGAAGTGAGAGTTGAGATGACGTCCACCCAGATCAAAACAGCACCGGGTAATGTTTGGGTTCCTAAAACGTCGACTTCAATATTTGACAGCACATTTACTTTATATACTAGCGTTGTACATATATAAAACAATTATATTAATAGTTAGATATTGTTTTGTCCACCTAATACGGTATAAAGTCAGTATTTGTTAATTTTGAGGAAGTCGACAATTTCTACTGTGGGTCATAGAAACGATAGAATAGAGTCAAGGGGCTGACGCCAAGTTCGAAGCCAGCGGCGGCCATCTTGGATAGCACACGTTCATGGGTTGGATTCCATAATTACACAGTATGTTATTTTTATGAACGCAAAAAAACTAAGTAACGAATTTGTATATCTTCAATGTTTTTAAAATCAATGTAGGAACATAATAATTATATACTGTATGCAAGTTCATTCTTCATTCACAAATCTTAATTTACTCTCATTCTCCATGCACTCACTAATGCACTAACTTTCATTCTACATGCACTTACTTGTTCTTCATATACGATTATATCACTGCCTACTGAACAGAGCCACTATATAGTGGCACTATAGAGCCACTATAGCTCTGTGGTCAGTGAGTGGCCCTACCTGGTAAGTAAACCTGGTAAGTACTTAATTATTCATTCTTCCTGTACTACACTAACTCATTCTTCCTGTACTACACTAACACATTCTTCCTGTAATACACTAACTCATTCTTCCTTTACTACACTAACACATTCTTCCTGTAATACACTAACTCATTCTTCCTGTACTACACTAACTCATTCTTCCTGTACTACACTAACTCATTCTTCCTGTACTACACTAACTCATTCTTCCTGTACTACACTAACTCATTCTTCCTGTACTACACTAACTCATTCTTCCTGTACTACACTAACTCATTCTTCCTGTACTACACTTACTCATTCTTCCTGTACTACACTAACTCATTCTTCCTGTACTACACTAACTCATTCTTCCTGTACTACACTAACTCATTCTTCCTGTACTACACTACTCATTCTCCTGTACTACACTAACTCATTCTTCCTGTACTACACTAACTCATTCTTCCTGTACTACACTAACTCATTCTTCCTGTACTACACTAACTCATTCTTCCTGTACTACACTAACTCATTCTTCCTGTACTACACTAACTCATTCTTCCTGTACTACACTAACTCATTCTTCCTGTACTACACTAACTCATTCTTCCTGTACTACACTTACTCATTCTTCCTGTAATACACTAACTCATTCTTCCTGTACTACACTAACTCATTCTTCCTGTACTACACTAACTCATTCTTCCTGTACTACACTTACTCATTCTTCCTGTACTACACTAACTCATTCTTCCTGTACTACACTAACTCATTCTTCCTGTACTACACTAACTCATTCTTCGTGTACTACACTAACTCATTCTTCCTGTACTACACTTACTCATTCTTCCTGTACTACACTAACTCATTCTTCCTGTACTACACTAACTCATTCTTCCTGTACTACACTAACTCATTCTTCCTGTACTACACTTACTCATTCTTCCTGTACTACACTAACTCATTCTTCCTGTACTACACTAACTCATTCTTCCTGTACTACACTAACTCATTCTTCCTGTACTACACTAACTCATTCTTCCTGTAATACACTAACGCATTCTTCCTGTACTACACTTACTCATTCTTCCTGTACTACGCTTACTCATACTTCCTGTACTACACTAACTCATTCTTCCTGTACTACACTTACTCATTCTTCCTCCATCACACTAACTCATTCTTCCTGTACTACACTAACTCATTCTTCCTGTACTACACTTACTCATTCTTCCTGTACTACACTAACTCATTCTTCCTGTACTACACTTACTCATTCTTCCTCCATCACACTAACTCATTCTTCCTGTACTACACTAACTCATTCTTCCTGTACTACACTTACTCATTCTTCCTGTACTACTCTTACTCATTCTTCCTACATTTACTCATTCTTCCTTTACTACTCTTACTCATTCTTCCTACATTACTCATTCTTCCTGTACCACACTTACCCATTCTTCGTGTAATTACTCATTCTTCATACATTTACTAATTTTTCATACTCACTCATTCTTCATACACTCACTCATTCTTCATACATACAAAAGGCAAAACTGCCTGTGACGAGTGCCTCCCCCTGAGTTGAAAGAGTGACAGGTGCCACAATCAAGGAATGCATGAACCAATTAAAGTACCTGGACACAGAGTTTGAAGCCATTTTAAAGGTGAATTACACAAAGATGAACAAAAAAGTGAGATAAGTTATTCAGCAGAATGTTAAATGCTCTAGTAATACATTATTATTGGGAATATCCTTAAATTTGTCCCTAACATATAAAATAAATTGGGTCAAGTTAAAGGTAAATTTCTGTTGCCTGACAACTATCGGAATCTATGACGTTATCACAATACTGGAAGGCGCGAAATTTGCAAGACAGTCAACTACCAGATGCCGCCAGATATAAAAAAAATAAATATTTGTTTTCTTTACTGACGTAAATTTACTTTATTATACACAAACCTGAGCATCCTTAATATGTTTTGATGAATACAAAATATACATCTTACTTGGTATGCAGCTTATATAATTCACCTTTAAGTCATATAGGATGAGAGAAAGATGGATTCAGGGGCACAGTGCGTCCATGAATTGAGTATTGTTCGCATGTGTGGGGAGGATCTTTGCACACAGCACTTCTAGACAAAAGAACGCCTTTCATAATACATTAACTCACGAGCCGCAGCCATATATAGGCCTACTTTCAACTGAAAGTGGGCATTTGAGTAAACTCGTGGGTATATCATAATACTTTATTACATTAATTAATCTAAACTATTATAACTTATGCAATATATTCGTATTCTAACATTTACTGACCTATCCTAACCCATAAATGGACAATCTCTTGGTGTGTAGTCTAACCATAATATCACAGGATCTAGTCCAAGAAAAGTGCCTTTTTTCTGGGTAGTTCTACAATCTACAGTATCCGACACATAAAAATACGACCCATGGTGTCACCAATTCATAACACGATGATGTCACATGATTGTATGTATCATTTTACAAAATCCTGTCGTAGTAAATAATAATATGAATGGTTTACAGTCAGAATGATAGTAATGAGCGCTACTTGCAACAAAGTAGAATATTCAAAAGGAAAGTTAGGCATAGAGCTAGTGACTATTGATTGTGTTGCCTCCAAGCTGCCTTGGAGGCTGACAGGACCCATCCTATATCACATGGCTATCACCTCAGGTCAGGTGAAGGTATTGAGGGATAAGCCTTTACAACGGCACCTCGTAGCTACTTTCTACTTTTCCTATTTTTGTGAAGAGTGTTGAGAGGGGAGAAGGGGTGTTGGAGAGAGAGGAAGCTGTTGGAGTGGCTTTGTTGTGTGTGTTATTAGTCTGTATACGTCGTCAAGGTGTCCCCCGACTGGGTGCAAGCGTGTGAATCAAGCCAGGACGTACTACCACACCCACTAAATGTCCGCCTTGGCTGGGATCGAACCCAGGTCAAGCAGATTGATACGTGAGCGTGCTTTCCACTCGACCGCCGTGGCTATACGTAGCAGTCAGAGTGATCAAGGTCTGGCGCGCTCGTCTCTAAACGACTTTGTAGGCTGACAGGACTCTTTGGCCCATGCACGTGGGCAACCCTGTTAGGCCTCGGTGACTGACGAGGTCTCATACACGTCCTTGCTTTCTGTGTTCTATCTTGAATAAATAATATTTAGTATATACTCTGGACTTCTCAAATATTCACCAACAGCTAACGTTTCTGGGCACTACTTGGCAGCCCTGTTGGGTCTCGGAGGCTGACGGGATTCGGTTTATGATACTCCTTGTGTCGAATGCCATCATACAATCTGGACCACCCACCCTATGCATCTTGGCCTGGGTAGATTTTTTTTTTCTTTTATGAAGGAGACAAAAGACAGGTTGCCTGTAGCGACTGTCTCCCCCAAATCCAAAAATGTGACAGGGAGCCAAATTCAAGGGACGTTGGGGTCAAAATGCCTGGACACATTAAGTTTAATACCTTCTGAGCGGGCATATTCCTGCTATAATAGGGCTCATTCAGGCACTCCTGATTTATTAAGCAAGTGACTGAATGAAATGAAATGTTTGCAGCTAAAAACTAGAGGAAAAGAGTATTCAAATGACACCAGAACTAGCTCTGTAGCGGGCAGGGTTCACCCGCAGCGTTACTATAGACATCGGCAATATTCGCTAATAAGTAGCAATGTCGCGCTGCTTCATTTGCCTTTGGCAACACCGAATATATCTCGCGAGGCCCCATCACAGACCCTCAGTGCCGCGGCAGACGTGCCGGAGAGCGGACGGGGGCCTGCCGCGCTCCTGATCACTCGCACTCATCTCCACAGGCTTTAATGGGCTATAAATTGCAGGAAATTGCCAGGACGTGCCTGTATGGTCCCCGCAGTATAAGGGTTGATGCAGTCAAAATTGAAGGAAAGATCGATTGAGAGAGAGAGAGAGAGAGAGAGTTATAGCGCACAAAGAAACAGACAGACAATGACTAATGATATAGATGCACACAAATGAGAGTTGGATGCATAACAGTATCATAACCTACCAAGTAGCCTACCACACTCTGTATACCTTCTTTGGTCAAACAGTGGGGTTGAATGAGTTAATTAAGACTCAGGGGAAAAAAGACTCTTGTTGACTCAGTGGCGTCGTAGCAGCCTAACTTGTGTCTCATTACAACCATTCACACCACCTATACACACACACACACACACACTCACACACTCCGAAAAAAAAAAAAAAAAATCTACATGAAAAGAGACACCTGTGGTAAGACGTGTGTTCGGTTAACCCCTTCTGTACCGTCGACATAATGGTTTGTATCTCAATCTGGCTACTACTCATCGATTTTATTCAGTTTAGGAAGGATCTCTAGCAATTATAAGCCTTCAAACTATCTCAAGCAACCTTTCTTAAATGAGATATTTCGAAGCCTTATAATTGCTAGAAGGTTGAAGGTTGAAGGAGGAACTAAAGAAGATATTTGCAAAATACATAAATTACCCCTTATATTATACATTAGGCTATTCAGTGTGCAGTTGGGTCTGAGTACAGTGGCGCTAATAAGTTATGTCTCACCTGTTTGGCTCGCTCTGTGCTGTATTAATGTCTGTCAGATGTTGAATAGGGTGGGTAAGTGTAGAAACATGTTTGTATAATTTCACTCGATATGAAGAAATTAAGCTTAGATATTGCTGATACCTATTATTGCTCGAAATTAAGCTTAGATATTGCTGATACCTATTATTGCTCGAAATTAAGCTTAGATATTGCTGATACCTATTATTGCTCGAAATTAAGCTTAGATATTGCTGATACCTATTATTGCTCGAAATTAAGCTTAGATATTGCTGATACCTATTATTGCTCGAAATTAAGCTTAGATATTGCTGATACCTATTATTGCTCGAAATTAAGCTTAGATATTGCTGATACCTATTATTGCTCGAAATTAAGCTTAGATATTGCTGATACCTATTATTGCTCGAAATTAAGCTTAGATATTGCTGATGCTGATACCTATTATTGCTCGAAATTAAGCTTAGATATTGCTGATACCTATTATTGCTCGAAATTAAGCTTAGATATTGCGGGCTAGAAATTAAGCTTAGATATTGCTGATACCTATTATTGCTCGAAATATACTTAGTGCCGCGTCATCACTTATTAGGCCGCCTGTACATGATTAAATTGATATACATTATTCGATAAATGGCTACAAAATCATAGTCATGCATTTAAGGGGAGGTGGAACTGTTTTCTGGACCACTTTCTCCCTCGTGTTTAGCCTCTTTAAGTTTCATATTTTAAGACGATTGGTCCATTAGTTTGGCGATTTTAAGACCTTTCACCCCTTTTCTTTGTCAATATTAAGACTTTTTGTGTCATTTAGGTATCAACTTTTTGTGTCATTTAGGTATCAACTTTTTGTGTCATTTAGGTATCAACTTTTTGTGTCATTTAGGTATCAATTTTTTAGTGGCGAGCGATAGTGAGGCTGTAATTTAGGAGGAACCGGCCTTCGGCCCAGACATTTTTCTACCGAAAAATTTACAAATGTATCTTGAAGGGGAATCCTGTGTGTGTGTGTATGTTTTTTTTGTTTTTAAGTTTGATGGAGGTCTAGGGAGGAAACTAGAAAACTAGAAAAATATATAAATGAAAACATCGACCAAATAATGAACCATCCCTTAAGGTTAAGGGGAGATTTCCACTTGAGGGATTTTTTTCTTGACTCCTTTCTCCCTCGTGTTTAGCCCCATTGTTTTTCTAATTTTAAGACGTTTGCCCCATTATTTTGACGATTTTAAGAACTTTCAACCCATTTGTCAATTTTAAAACCTTTCGTGCCATTTAGGTGTCGATTTTATCCTGGCGAGCGATAGCGAGCCTGTAATTTAAGAGGAACCGGCTTTCAGCCGGGTAATTTTTCTACCGAAAAATGTACAAATTTATCTTGAAAGGGGCTCAAGGGGGTGTAATCTTAAGCTTGAAGGATATCTAGGGACCAAACTAAAATCCTCCCCTTAACCTTTAACTGTCTTGATGGTGTAATGGTTAGGGTGTTTAAGATCTGTATGTGATAACCCAGGTTCGAATCCCAGGAAGATCACAGGCTTTCATTAATTTCAATGGGAAGTTTTTGGTGTTGTAAGTGAAATTAATCAATTATATTATTACTCATTGATTTTCCGTTTTACAGCAATTATTACACAATTTGATTCAACTCTCTCCCAGAATCAGTCTTTCCCTCTTCCTATGACTTAAATTGCTTCAAACTCCGTGTGTCCAGGCATTTTGGCTCAAACGTCCCTTGATTTTGGCCCTGTCACTCTTTCAACTCTGGGGGAGGCACTCGCTACAGGCAGTTTTGCCTGTTCTACCTCACTCACATAGCAAAAAAGGGCCTCAAGCAAGTAACAGGCTTCAAACTATCTCACTTAAGGGGAGATCTCCACTTGAGGGATATTTTTCTTGACCCCTTTCTCCCTCATGTTTAGCCCCATTGCTTTTGATATTATAAAATGTTTCCTCCATTAGTTTAGCGATTTTAAGAACTTTCACCCCATATTAAGACCTTTCGTGCCATTCAGGTGTCGATTTTATCCTGGCGAGCGATAGCGAGCCTGTAATTTAAGAGGAATCGGCCTTCGGCCGGGAAATTTTTCTACCGAAAAATTTACAAATTTACCTTGAAAGGAACTCAAGGGGGTGTAATTTTAAGCTTGATGGAGGTCTAGGGAACAAACTAAATACATCCCCTTAACCCGTTTTGCTACCTTAGATCCTTCGTAAACTCCAAAAAATCGTCTAAATATAGCTAGAATACAATTCGTCAATTCAAAAGACGTCGCCGGCACAGAAGGGGTTAAGCACTGGGGTACACACTGTCAGGGAATGTCCGACAAATATCCACTGCCTAAAGAAAACGTAATCACACACATTTTAACATGAAAAGCATTTGAACAAACAACACCAGTGAATGTCGTTTCAAGGGGAGATGGGTCGTTTTTCTGGGCCTCCTTCTCCCTCATGCTTAGCCCCCTTAGTTTTCAAATTTTATGACGTTCGGTCCCGTAGTTTGGCGATTTTAAGACCTTTCGCCACATTTCTTTATCAATATTAAGATTTTCTGTATCATTTTAGGTGTCGATATTTTCCTGGCGAGCGACAGCGAGCCTGTAATTTAAGAGGAACCGGCCTTCGGCCGGGAAATTTTTCTATCGAAAAATTATGTCAATGTTTATTGCAATAGCAATGCCCTTGCCGTGGTGTCTCACGTTTTGGTTAACTGTGTTCGTGGTGTATTGGTTTAGGTGCTCATGTTCTGGGTGTGGTGTTCCGAGTTCGAATCCCGGGAGGACCATATACTTTCATTCATTTATTCAAGTACATTGGGGTTTGTAATGGAGGATTAATGTTAAGAATGGGGTGTTCCTTAACATGACCTAAAGTAACCCAACCCTGCAGAGTGTAGCACTCGTACAACCCCGACGTTCTACCAAGCAGGAAAGGAGGCATATTTCTATCTATCTATTGCCAGATGATCTGATCCCCGAAGAGATGGCCACGAATGAATCGCTCCCATGCACCTCTGTCCCCCATCAGCTGACGCCCTTCTTCCCATCCAACACCACTTTCACGCATATACCTCTCAACTCCATCCTTCCACCTCACTCTCGGTCTGCTTGTCACTCTCTGTCCTTTCACCTCCCTCTCATACACACTCTTGGCCATTCTCTCGCTTCTCATATGTTCCACATGGCCAAATCATCTCAAGGTGTTCCTTTTCACACTTTCCAGGACATCTACATCCACACCACGCTGCTCTTGTACTTCCTCATTCATCTGTCTATCCCTCCATGTAACTCCGCACACACTTCTAAAGTACCTCATTTCCACCCCTTGCACTCTTGATTTGTGTCACTCCAACAAAGTCCATGCTTCACTCCCGTACGTCAATGTCGGGATTACCACACTATTATGAAAGGACTTCTTTACTTCCATGCTGACCACCCTATTTCTTGTTACTGCTTTCAACGTTCCTACAACCCTCTTCCCCTGTTGCACCCTCTCCTGTACTTCATCCTCCTTACTCCCATCTTTACTCAACACACTGCCCAAATACTAAAATGAGCTGACATTTTCCATAGCCTGACCGTTCAACCTCACCTCACACTTTCAAAGACCATGAACTTGCTCTTCCCCGCATTTACCTTCAGGTTCCATTTTTTCACACACTGTTCCAAACATATTTACTGGACCCTGCAACTCCCATTCACTATCGCTCATCAGAACTGTATCATCGGCAAACAACAGTAGCCTACAGGCAACTTCCACTCGTTTCCCTCCCTTATCAGAGGTACACCAACATCCACTGCTCTTCCTTGTATTTCTTTCATGATTCCATTCCATATATATAATGAACAACCATGGGGACATCACACACCCTTGCTTTAACCCAACATTCAAATGGTTGTACGAAAACTAAATAGTCTTCGACAGCCTCCCTCACGTCCTCTCCCCAGCAGTCAGTAGCAACAAGACTGCTGCCATTAATGGATCAAGCACATATTAAACACTATATTATGGGTCCTCACAAGGTTATCCAGCCCCCCATCCCTCCCCCCTTCCAAGTAAAAAGAATATATACAGTATATAGAGTGGCTTGGTAGGTAAAGGGGGCAGCTGAACAAACAGTGAGTGGGGTGCTGTTGTAAAGGCTTATCCCTCAATACCTTCACCTGACCTGACATAGTGGATGACGTAGAGGGAGGCTGGGGGTATATAAAGAAGGGAGTGGAAGGGTTGGATAGGGCATTCCTCAGCTTGTAGCCAGAGTAACAACACCTCAGTGAGTAGTACATCTAAAACAGTCATCTCTATCTCTCTTTCTCACTCTCTCTTAGTTTGATTAAACATTGGGATACATATGATGCTGGTCAAAGTGAAAAAATATGTTATACAATATCACTCTCTCTCTCCCTCTGCCTTTATATTCTGGGTGTGGTGTCCCGAGTTCGAATCCCGGGAGGAACACATGCTTTCATTAGTTTATTCAAGTGCTTTGGGGTTTGTAATGGAGGATTAATGTTAAGAACGGGGTGTTCCTTAATTTGCTACCAACAAGATATAGACAAACTAGAATTAGTTCAACGTAGAGTTACCAAATGATACCTTGCCTAAAGAACAAACCATACGAGGAGCGCCTTAGAGAATTAAATCTATTTCCTTTAACCCAGCGCTGATTAAGAGGCGACTAAATTATAGTGTTCAAAATCATCAAAGGCATCGACAATATGAACTGTAATAATTACTTCACGATCGACCAATCAAATTACACGCGGGGAAATAGTTTCAAAATTATTGGTAACTCTTTTAACTCACAAGTCTAAGAATGTCTTCATAAACCAAGTTGTCAACTTGTGGAATGGGCTTCCCCGAGATGTTATAGACTGCAGCACCGTTTATTATTTTAAACTTCGCCTAGACAAACACCTTGCCTTAAATCCGCGACTGACTGCAATTGTAAATGCATAACTTTTGTTTCCCCTCAGATTTATCAAGGATTATTGCATTTATATATAAAAATCTAAGATGTTACTCGCTTTGCCTTAGATACAGGAAAGATCACTTATAACTGTGGTATGTTACTAACCCAACTGTCCAGTACTAACATCTCCTAATCCTACCACGGACATTAGTACCAGGGCAGTACTTCCCTTTCCAATTTTCCCTTACCCTCTCTAAGCCACTGTTTGGACACTTGAGTATTAGATATGTTGTTGCTTGATTTCCTTTGTACTTTGTACTATTCATATTTTTGTTTTCACAATTCCACCAATTAATTTACAAATAAACCTAACTAATGACATCAATGACAGTAATGAATACATGTGGTACTCCAAGGACTCGAACCTAGGATACTCACACCGAAATTCCGCACACTAACCATTAGGCTATCAAGACAGTTTGGTAGAGTGGTCTAAGACGTATACTTTGTGGGGTACCGGTATGCTATTTGCCAAACTCACTGGCCTGAACCAGGTTCGGAACCTTGTCAAGGCCAATATAGTGCGAAACCAAGAGTGAAACGTTATTCTCAATCTTTCTTCTATTCAACAGCTGAGCTTTGGAACTCACAGAATCAGTATTTCCCTCTTCCTATGACTTAAATTGCTTCAAACTCCGTGTGTCCAGGCATTTGGGCTCGAACGTCCCTTGATTTTGGCCCTGTCACTCTTTCAACTCTGGGGGAGACACTCGCTACAGGCAGTTTTGCCTTTTGTCTCCCTCACTCACATAGGAAATAAAATATATAGACGCTCCAATTGCCCCTTGTGGAGAATAGCTGGCACACACCTTTCAACGCATGCTGATCCCTATTCTGTCCAACTCTCTAATCCAAGAGTGAACCGCTTATTATTTTTTCTTTCAATCAACAAGTAAATTATGGAGCTCCCTTCTACAATCTATCTTTCCCCTTTCAATCAACAAGTAAACTGTGGAGCTCCCTTCTACAATCTATCTTTCCCCCTTCCTAAGACTTAGATCAAGCAAGCTCCGTGCGTCCAGCTATTTTGAATTCATAAGATGTTGTCTTTTGGCTGGTTCCCGGACATCTCAACCAGTAGACCATTTCAACCAGTAGCTCTCAACCAGTGCTAAATCAACCAAGACCAACCAAACCAGTGCCAAAATATAGTACTAACCTAACCTTACCTAACCTAAACGTATTGGTTGATTTGGACTGGTTGAGAGCTACTGGTTGAAATGGTCTGCTGGTTGAGTTGTTCGGTCACCATTTTGGATTATTTATTACCATTATTATTGATTCTACTATTATCACTTCACCCTGTTCCATATACGTAGGTTAGAAATCGGTAACCCTAAGCACTGTAACTCAAAAAGGGCTAGAACAAATGGGCTGTATATTTCCCCAACTATTCCCTGGCTGACTCATCCCAAATGGTGAAATGCTAACACGATTACTTTAGTCGTTTGTGAGTTATAGAGGTTAATGTTCAAGATGGTACCTCAACAATCATTACTACTATTACTATCACTATAACTATTAAGACTACTACTATCCTTTCCAGCAGTCTCGCAGCCAAAATGATGTACCAGAGAACAGTGGTGATGGTAGCTAATATTTTACCTAAACAGACATTACTACTACTATTACCATTCCTACTACTACCACTACTATTACCATTCTTACTACTACCACTACTTTTACCATTCCTTCTACTATTACTACCACTATTACTATCCCTTCCAGCAGTCTCGCAGCCAAAATGATGTACCAGTCAGCAGTAGTGGTGGTGATGATGGTGGCAGTTGGAGTAGGAGCCAATATTTTGCCTCAACAAACCCGAGCCACGTGTGAGGATATCACCATCACCCCCAACACCAAGGCTACTATTGAATCTCCCAACTACCCCTCCAACTATGGCGACAACTACAGGTAGATATCATTACGTTTACGTTGAGGGACCCTCCCGGCGGCATGTTGTTGTTGCTGTTCCCCAGGCTGTCTGGCCGAACAGCCCCAAGGTCCTTAGCAAGGCCAAGGCCATAAACGAGCGGCCCCACAAAACCCTCCCTGCTTACCACTAACAAAGCCCAGGTGACCGAAGCCACTCCAAGGTAGGGAGCTGAGGAGGGTGCGGAATCGCCCGGGAAACCCAAGCCCCACCCAAGGCCCTGTGCCCCTCAGCAATTATGAAGGGAAAGTTGAGGGGCAAAGGAAAAATGTGACGCTTTGGTTCCCAATCTGCCAACCTCTAGGTTGGCAGTAGGGAGGTCAATCCACAAAAAAGATGCCGTCACTTGAGATCTAGAAAATATATAAGTAAAAGGAACAGTCAGAGTAAGCTATGGGTATGGCAGAGATCGCTCAGCTCTCACTCTGATAGACCAGCCCATCACCACATGACTAGAACCCAATCCTCTCAGCATCAGCTAGGAAAGGCCCTAGAAAGCCGCCTTTGGCGGGGGGGGGATAGCTCCCCTATTTCAACTTCTTTCGGGGTTGGGCACCCGCCCGGGCGGCATTATATGCGGGGTTGTGCTTTAGGACTAGTGGTTGTGCACAGGATCAGGATTAGGGATGTAATGATTGGTGATCCTAGTTCTAAATAATTCAAGGGTGGGCTATTAACTACATGAAATGGAAGGTGATTCCACTCTTGGATGCTGCGGGGAAAAAATTATTGTCTAAATATGACCGTGCTTGCCTGATAGGTGTGGTATTTTAGGTTGTGGCTGCGTCTCGTAAATCGTATACTTGTAGGGTGTAAATATATATCTTTGTCTATGTCTACTAAGTAGTTAGTGATTTTATATAACATCTGTTGTCTGCGCATTTGTCTTCTTTTTGCAAGTGGGTCGAGTCTAATGTCTTGCTTGAGCAAAGTGACAGATGTAGTGTGTCTGTAATCAGGTCTGGTCCATCTTGCAGCTTTGTTTTGTATGGCATCTAGTTTATTTATATTGTTGTGAGTGTGTGGATCCCAGACGGTGTATCAGTATTCTAAGTGTGGCCGAACAAGTGTTTTAAATGCTAGAATGTTGATGTTTGCGTTACACTTGGTGAGATTCCTGCGCAGGATGTGGAAGCCCAGGGCTTTATTAGCCTTTGCTCTGATGCTGCTAACGTGAGTGGTCCACCTCATGTCCGCTGAGATGTGGACCCTTAAATATTTGTGGGAGGGAACAGTATTCAGAAAAGTGCTATGGAGTTTGTAGAATGGGATGGTTTTGTTTGAACGGGTGAAACAGATATGGTAACATTTGTCCGGTCTAAATGTCATCTGCCACTTGGCTTCCCACTCTAACCCTTTTCAAGTTCAAATTACGCATTTCTTGTCTGTTTTCTGACTATTATTAGACGAATATATTAACACTTGAATGGGTATGAAACATAATATAATCACTCAAATAATTCGGTGAAATGTCTTACAATCGACAAATCAATGGGACGAAACAGCTAGTATTAATATTTACCACCTCCCCCTGTACAGATGCCAACAAGAAATCACCTGCACCACAGAGTCAGAGACCTATCTGGAATTCGTGTGTGCCGACTTCGTGGTGGAGAACTCGGCCAGCTGCACCAACGACAAACTCATCATCAAATACAGAGATGTTGATATGAAGACGTAAGTTGATGAGGATTTTTTTCAATTGTGCCACCTCTCCGCATCTTTCCCCGCAGAACTAGGGCAGCTGCAAATACCAATTAATTCACACTCTCTCCTCCACAACGTAGAACCTCCGATTATCAATATTAATTTATTCCCAGAACTTCTACTCTCTGGAATTCACTTCCTCGGAGTTGTTTTCCACAAATTTACAACCTACAACAGTTTAAAACTTACGGTGTGTTCGTATTTCTGCCTTATTAGGACTCATTCAGGCACTTCTGATTGATTAGGCAAGTGTCTGAATTAAATGAAATGTATTCAGCCGAAAACTAGAAGAAAATAGCTTCAAAATGACACCAAAACAAGCTTCATAGCTCGCGAGCTTCAGCCACAGCACTACCATAGAAATTCGCTAAAATTAGCAATTCTTGCTAATGTCTCGCTACATTTGCCTTTGGCAGCACTGTATATCTCGCAAGACTCTGACTCAGAGCCCTCAGTGCCTCAGCTGGCTGGCTGTCGCGTTCCCGCTCCCTTGCACTTGATTTTACAGGCATTTAGAGGCTTTACAAGCCTGTAAATTGCCATGGCGTTCGGGAACGTCTCCCGTAGCCAATGGGTTAAGTCCAATTGTTACAAAAAATTTATGAATGGAGGATGCCTTTAGGCACATTGATTTTTTGTTGTTTTATCTTTGTTTTTCTTTCCTCTATTTATTGTCTCAAAAAAAAAAAAAAAAAACACAAAAAAACCATAAAAATTAAGTTAGTTATGCGCATTGTACACTCGGTACCATAGTCTGTAGCCCACTCATAAATATTCGTGGACTTCACCCAATTCTAAGTATGGAAGTATATTTCTGGACACCAATTTATGAATATAATTTTCTATACATCAATTACAAAACTATGTATACTATTTATTTAAAAGCCAGTTCTATACAAAAATCAATCCAGATAGTTATAATTGCATTAATAAAAACATAGAGGGTTCACGAATACTTATGAGTGGGCTAGAGACTATGATATTTGAATAAGTCAAACGAAACATTAGATTTTAGACGCATGGCAGTTTTATGTAAATACTAACTAAATATAAACTATCACAACATATCTAATCAACCTATATTTGCATGTAAATATTGCAAAACTGACAACCCTGGACTATACCTAATGAGGCCACTTCTTATAAACTGAAGATCAGGAACCTGCTAAATCTATCAATAGAAGAGCCAAATGTACACACAGTAAGATAAGAGACTTCCTTTGCTATCAATACCAACTAAAGACTATTTACTAAAACAACTTACAACTAAAAACTTACTGCTAAAACACAATCTTGAACCTCCTTTTCTCGCTTGTAGGCACTGTGGCACCGACAGTCCAGCCGGCACAACCACCACCACTGGCTGGGTCCGTCTAACCTTCTCCAGTAACGGTAACTTAAACAACAAGGGGTACCGTTGTAATGTGTGGTGCAGATCAAAGACCACCACTGCTGCGCCTACAACTGTCGCGGCCACAACTGTCGCGCCTACTACTGCCGCACCTACAACTGCCGCACCCACGACTGCCGCGCCTACTACTGTCGCCCCTACCACTGCCGCGCCTACCACTGCCGCGCCTACCACTGCCGCGCCTACCACTGCCGCGCCCACAACTGCCGCGCCCACAACTGCCGCACCTACTACTGCTGCGCCTACAACTGCTGCTCCCTCAACCCCTCTGTGCTAAGGATCCAAGCTACTGTATGACCCACTAGGACCGACCCAATAAACCCCTCTGTGCTAAGGACCCAATCTACTGTATGACCCTCTACGACCGACCCAATAAACCCCTCTGTGCTAAGGACCCAAGCTACTGTATGACCCTCTAGGACCGACCCAATAAAACCCTTCCGTACGATGGTGATACCTTAACCCTTTTGGTGGCATGGCACATTTTCCCATCCTATTCTGGCTATCATTAGAAGATTTTATTCATCACAGGAAGTATCTTAAGATATCAAAGGGGTAAACATCTATCATAATTAATAGTGTGCTTAATAGCAGGCAGAACAACATGAAATAATCTAGTTATACTGAAAGGGATATATACAGTATATATATATATACATATCCTGCCGAAAACTAGACGATTTTATTAAGCATTAGTTATTATATAGGACCCTCTGAATTCCACACAGGTCCTTTCTAAGCTTAGTATAGCTATCTAATGGTAGCCTGAATATAACCATCGTATTGAATGGGTCTCTCTCTCTCTTGTGGAAAACGTATATTGAAATTAGCAACAGACCATTCTATTACACTGTCAAAATCCATGGGTATAAAAAAGGTATATTAAATTAGTAGATATATTGATAGTGATCGACCTTTCCATCCATATTTATATAGGTTGATTACTACCCATATACCTATATAAGTGAGTGTTGTTATATACATCTCAATTACCTTTTTTCATACTTTTCTTAAACCTATAATATATTTGACGGTGTAATATCAACTCTACCTAAACAAAAATGGCTCTTCTATGTTCTAATTATATGACTGTGAAACCCCAAATAACATCATTCATAAAAAATAAAAATAAATAAATAATAATTATGGCGCGAAAACTATATGAAAACAAAAACAATAATAATGGCGCGAAAACTAACTAAAAACAAAAACAATAATTATGGCGCGAAAATTACCTAAAAACAAAAACAATAATTATGGCGCGAAAACTAAATGAAAACAAATACAATAATTATGGCACTAAAACTAATTTAAAGCAAGTACAATGATTGTGGATCTTAAACTAAATAAACCCTATAATGGTCGATTCTTTCTGACACAATATCATTAAAATTTCCTCTTGGATTTCACAACGAACCTAAAAATAAATATAGCAGATTTTGACGTTCTAATATATAAAAACGAGTGTTCGAAGGCATCAATAGCACTATAACAAATATATCTATGTCAGAGGACCTTCATAACATCTTTAAACTTTCTCTATATATATATGCCCAACAGAAGGTCTTAGTGACATATTGATATTATACTAGTGTTGTTGATAATAGTGATGATGTTCCCTTAATAACATTACACATTGGTTGTTCTTAGATCCATGTTATGCGGCTAACTGGTATATAATAAAATATAACAAAAAACGGATTTATTATTTCTCCACGCAAATATAAATGTTATAAAGTTCTTCAATTACTTAGTTACCTCTATGTAAAACTCAACGATTTATCACAGGTAAATCAAAATTAGTGGTATTATAAGTACTGTATATATATATATATATATATATATATATATATATATATATATATATATATATATATATATATATATATATTATATATATATATATGTATACATATTTATATACAATATATATATATATATATATATATATATATATATATATGGAGGTAAAATCACAAATACGTGTGATCAAATTATGTAGTAAAACAGGGTAATACGATTACCCTGAAGATGTCCCTGAAGATTACCCTGAAGATGTCTTGAGAGAATAGACGAAAGCTTGGTGTTCCATTGTTTCAATTTTCCTAGCGAGATTTACTACATATATATATATATATATATATATATATATATATATATATATATATATATATATATGTTTAGACGATTTCATGCAGTTTAAGAAGGATCTTTGGTAGTGACAGGGTTAAGTGAGATAGTTCAATACGTGTTGATTGCTGGAGGCCCTTTTTAAACAGGATAGAATCGTCTAATAGTAGTCAGAATAAAGTTAAAAGGACGGCACCGGTACTGAATGGGTTAAGAGAAAGAAGGTCCTATTGTAAAGGATCTAGCTCAAGCCCCAACACCACCATCCTCCACCACAACTCATCCAGCTGTGCCAGTCGCCCGCCAGCCATCGGAGTGAGAGGACGCACGGCTCTCGAGTCAGCCTCCTCCACTCGAACCTCGAATCTCACTTTAGGTTATACATTTCCCAGATTTTACTTACGATAACCCACAAGGATTTACGAAGAACAATTATATATGGTGTTACGAAGTTGTAGAAAAGTGTATCGGTATTATTATTAACATTATTAACATATTATTAACATTATTAACACCAAAAAAAAAATAATAATAATGAAAGCATGTGAGTCTCCCAGGATTCGCACCTAGGATATCACATACAGAACTCACACGCTCTAACCATTACACCATCAAGACAGTTATAAGAATTTGTGGATATCATATGATCAGAGTTTCGATTTTTGTGAACATAATATTAACCCTTTCTGTACTGGTGACATATTTTGCATTATATTCTGGTAACTATTAGACGATCTTATTCAGCTTAGGAAGGACGTCTACCCATTAAAAGGCTACACACTATCTCACGTAACCCTTTTTACTACCACAGATCCTTCTCAAGCTGCACACAATCGTCTAAATATAGCTAGAAGAAAATTAAAAAGACGCTGCGGTACAGAAGGGGTTTAATTCCTGTAATAATGAACAGTGCAATCAAATTAAATTGTATCAGTGTAATCCAATAGACGTTTGTCCTGTGTAATTGTTTGTGTTTATCGAGTGTGTTTGCCTTTGTTGACGAAGGTAAGAAAATAATCCCTCTGTTTATTTCATTGTAAAACACAAATATATATAGATATATGTGTGCATATGTATATATATACTGTATATATAATTGATTGATAAAGAGAGAGAGAGAGAGAGAGAGAGAGAGAGAGAGAGAGAGAGAGAGAGAGAGAGAGAGATGAATTAAGGGAAGGTTATCGGTTAATCGCCACCCTGTCTCCCTCATGTTTAGCCCCATTATTGTAACAGTATATACCCCATAAAACATAAACATAGAATACATAATATATAATACATAATACATAATACATAATATATAATACATAATACACAATACATAATATACAATACACATAGTAAGAAGGATAATACATAATACATAATATACAATACATAATATATAATACATAATATATAATACATAATATATAATACATAATATATAATACATAATATATAATACATAATATACAATACATAATATACAATACATAATATACAATACATAATATACAATACATAATATACAATACATAATATACAATACATAATATATATAATATAACAATACATAATATAATATATACATATACATAATATATAATACATAATATATAATACATAATATATAATACATAATATAATACAAAATATATAATACATAATATAATAATAATATATAATACATAATATATAATACATAATATATAATACATAATATATAATACATAATATATAATACATAATATATAATACATAATATATAATACATAATATACATAATACATAATATACATAATACATAATATATAATACATAATATATAATACATAATATACATAATACATAATATACATAATACATAATATATAATACATAATATATAATACATAATATATAATACATAATATATAATACATAATATATAATACATAATATACATAATACATAATATACATAATACATAATATACATAATACATAATATATAATACATAATATACATAATACATAATATATAATACATAATATACATAATACATAATATACATAATACATAATATACATAATACATAATATATAATACATAATATACATAATACATAATATATACATAATATATAATACATAATATAATCATAAATATAATATACATAATATATAATACATAATATATAATACATAATATATAATACATAATATAATACATTATATATAATACATAATATATAATACATAATATAATACATAATACAAATATATATAATACATAGATATAATACATAAATATAATATAATATATAATACATAATATACAATAATACATAATATATAATACATAATATACATAATATATAATACATAATATATAATACATAATATATAATACATAATATATAATACATAATATATAATACATAATATATAATATATACATAATACATATATAATACATAATATATATACATAATATACATATATAATACATAATATAATACATATATATAATACATAATATATAATACATAATATATATACATAATATATAATACATAATATACTAAATAATACATAATAATATATAATACATAATATAATACATAATATACATAATACATATATATAATACATATATAATACATAATATATAATACATAATATAATACATATATATAATACATAATATAATACATATATATACATATATACATAATAATACATAATACATAATATATAATACATAATATATAATACATAATATACATAATACATAATATACATAATACATAATATATAATACATAATATATAATACATAATATACATAATACATAATATATAAATAATATACATAAACATAATATACATATACATACATAATACATAATATATAATACATAATATACATACTACATAATACATAATTACATATACATAATATATAATACATAATATACATAATACATAATATACATAATACATAATATACATAATACATAATATAC
>CM064534.1:4177984-4180484 GCA_032716605.1 Paralithodes platypus | reverse complement strand
GGATATTAATCTAATCCTGTTCATGCTCCCGCCGCACTATGGTAGCCTGATGTTTAAGGGCAGATTTCCACCTGGAGGATTTTTTTTCTGAACCTCTTTCTCCCTCATGTTTAGCCCCATTGCTTGTGAGATTTAAAGACGCTTGCCCCATTAGTTTGGCGATTTTAAGAACTCTCCCCCCATTTCTGTCAATTTTAAGACCATTCGTGCCATTTAGGTGTCGATTTTTTCCTGGCGAGCGATAGCGAGCCTGTAATTTAAGGGGAACCGGCCTTCGGCCGGGAAATTTTTCTACCGAAAAATGTACAAATTTATCTTGAAAGGGGGTCAAGGGGGAGTAATTTTTAGCTTGATGGAAGTCTAGGGAATCAACTAAAAACCTCCCCTTAAGTGAGAGGAAAGAATATTCATGGGGCACAGATCATATAGAACGGCACCACTACGCAATATCCCTGAACCTACCAATAATCTATGTTTGTATTAATTTCACCCCAACACCAAACACTGTTGGTTGTTTGTTATCTGGCTGTGTTCTGTCTTCACTCACGCCTTCTCCTCCTCCTTCCCCCGAAACGTTATAGACTGCATCACCGTTGATTCATTTAAACTCCGCCTAGACAAATATCTCGCATCAAACCCGCGACTGACTGCGTTTGTAAATGAATAACTTTATTTTATCCCCCCCCCCCCTCAGTTACTAACCCATCTGTCCCCTACTAACTTCCTAATCCTGCCACGGACATTAGTTCCAGGGCAGTAATTCCCTTTCCAATGTTCCCTTACCCACTCTAAACCACTGTTTGGACACTTGATCCTCAGTGTTTTGGAGGACAAGCAACCTAGAAGGGTCACTAGATATGTTGTTGCTTGATTTCCTTTGTACTCCTCCATCCTTCCTGACTGACTGTTTCGATTTCCCTTGTTTCTTCAGATCATATCCAATATGTCTCTTATTCTTTCTCCCCCCCCCCATCTCTCTCGCTCTCGCTCTCTCTCTCTCTCTCTCTCTCTCATGATTCCCAATGATCTCAGCTCATTCCTTCCCTCCTCTTCCAATATCCCCCTGTCTGTCTGTCTGTCTGTCCATCTGTTTGTCTGTCTGTCCATCTGTCTGTCTGTCTGTCCAACTGTCTGTCTGTTTGTATGTATGTCTGTCCATCTGTCTGTCTGTCCATCTGTCTGTCTGTCTGTCTGTCCATCTGTCTGTCTGTCTGTCCATCTGTCTGTCTGTTTGTATGTATGTCCATCTGTCTGTCTGTTTGTATGTATGTCTGTTGTGTGGTGGTCATTAAATCCATTGCTATTACTGTTGTCCTCTCTCTCTCGCTCTCGCTCTCTCTCTCTCTCTCTCTCTCTCTCTCTCTCATGATTCCCAATTATCTCAGCTCATTCCTTCCCTCCTCTTCCAATATCCCCCTGTCTGTCTGTCTGTCTGTCCATCTGTCTGTCTGTCTGTCCATCTGTCTGTCTGTCTGTCCATCTGTCTGTCTGTTTGTATGTATGTCTGTTGTGTGGTGGTCATTAAATCCATTGCTATTACTGTTGTCCTCTCTCTCTCTCGCTCTCTCTCTCTCTCTCTCTCTGTCTGTATTGTGTGTGTGAGGGGTAACTTGACCTCTCTCTCTCTCTCTCTCTCTCTCTCTCTCTCTCTCTCTCTCTCTCTCTCTCTCTCTCTCTCTGTCTGTATTGTGTGTGTGAGGGGTAACTTGACCTCTCTCTCTCTCTCTCTCTCTCTCGCTCTCTCAGTGTCTGTATTGTGTGTGTGAGGGGTAACTTGATATCTCTCTCTCTCTCTCTCTCTCTCTCTCTCTCTCTTTGTATTGTGTGTGTGAGGGGTAACTTGATCCCTTTCTCATTCTCTCTCTCTCTCTCTCTCTCTCTCGCTCTCTCAGTGTCTGTATTGTGTGTGTGAGGTGTAACTTGAATTCTCTCTCTTCTCTCTCTCTCCATCTCCATCCCTTCTCTCCTCGCTCCTTCTCTCTTGTATTGTGTGTGTGAGGGGTAACTCGAATCTCTCATCCCTTTCCTTTCTCATTCGCTCTCCTCTCTCAGTCTCTTTCTCTTCTCGTCCACATCTCTCCTCTCTCTCTTCTGTCTTGTTTTGTGTGGTGTGAGGGGGTAACTTTAATCCCTTTCTCAATCTCTCTCTCATCCTCTCTCATCTCTCTCTCTCGTCCTCCCTTTCTCATTCTCTCTCTCTCTCTCTCACTCTCTCTCTCTCTGTATTGTGTGTGTGAGGGGTAACTTGATCTCTTTCTCATTCTCTCTCTCTCTCTCTCTCTCTCCCAATTACCCCAACTCATTAGTAGCCATTACTATCCTGTCTCTCCCTGTGTGTGTGTGTGTGTGTGTGCGTGTGTGTGTATGTGTGGCAGTCAGGAGTAACTTGCTCTTTCATTATCTCTTTGTCTCTCTCTCTCTCTCGCTTCCTCTCTCTCTCTCATGATCCTGATGACAATGGCCACTTCAAAGACCAGGCTAGTTTTCCGGTTGGTTGGTT
>CM064534.1:4080703-4173203 GCA_032716605.1 Paralithodes platypus | reverse complement strand
AAATTTAGACGATTTCATTCCTACATCCACTGTTTGAACTACACACATTTGAGTGAGGGCTGGTCCTACCCAGAGTGAGGTTTGGCATCCTCTACCCTACCATAGCCGTTTCTGTCTGTCTCTTTCCCTGTACTACTTTTCCTTGTAGGTGCCCCGATTGGTTGGCGCTGCAAGGGGGGCTGCGGACGGTGGGTGTATGATGATCTCCTCCCCTGCTGCCCTCTCAGACAGATCTCATCTCACCCTGACTCCTTCAGGGGCTCGAGCATCTGGAGCGGCTTAAGGGGGGGATGGGCACGTTTATTTGTTAATTTATATACTGTATGTTTATTTGTTAATTTATATACTGTATGTTTATTTGTTAATTTATATACTGTATGTTTATTTGTTAATTTATATACTGTATGTTTATTTGTTAATTTATATACTGTATGTTTATTTGTTAATTTATATACTGTACGTTTATTTGTTAATTTATATACTGTATGTTTTCATCATTGTTTTTAGTTTCCTCCCTAGACCTCCTTCAAGCTTAATGGGGCGAAAGGTTTTAAAATCGCCAAACTAATGGGCCGAACATCTTAAAATCTGAAAACTAATGGGGGCTAAACACGAGGGAGAAAGGGGTCCAGAAAAACGACCCATCTCCCCTTAAGTGTGTTAAAACCATAAACAACATTCTGCGTTATTATGAAAAGCGATCTTTTGCAAATTGAGTATATGTGTCAGTTTTGATAAGGACATGAAACTATGGTCATGCCATGGGGTCAGAGAACAGTCATATGGGGTCAACAGTAGAGTTAGGTCATAATGGTCTGAGAGGAGGGTCAGGTGACTCAGGTACAGTAGAGCTAATAAGTCATGTCTCGGCTGGCATTACGTTTGGCTCGCTAGGTGCTGTATACATTTATGTCAGCTGTTTAACCCTTTCACGCATTTATGACGCAGAGGTTGCCAGATTAGCAATAATAAATAGAGTTCTCTCACTCTTATAATTACCTCTCCATAATTAGTTTTCTGCCCACAGCTAACTCAAAGACAACTGCAGAGGTTGAAGTAACTAAACTAAAGGTTTCTAAATACCCCTGATGGTAACAAAGGCTTTAAAGTATCCCCAATAGGCTTAAAATCGCGTCATATGTCGTAGAGGGTTAATAGGGTGGGTAAGAGTAGGAACATGCTTATATATCTCACTTGAAAAACAGAAATCATGTTTAAATATGGCCGATACCAATTATTGATCAACATTTACTAGGTACCGAAACATCACTTATTTGGCCGACTGGGTGACCGGTCAACTCAACCAGTAGACCATTTCAACCAGTAGCTCTCAACCAGTACCAAATCAACCTACACGGTTAGGTTAGGTTAGGTTAGTACTATATTTTGGCACTGGTTTGGTTGGTCTGGGTTGATTTGGCACTGGTTGAGAGCTACTGGTTGAAGCTATCAAGCTTATAAGAACACCCCACTAGATCCCCCTTCAAGATAAATTTGTACATTTTTCGGTAGAAAAAAGTTCCAGCCGAAGGCCAGTTCTTCTTAAAATCGACACCTAAATGGCACGAAAGTCTTAAAATTGACAACGCAATGGGGCGAAAGGTGTTAAAATCGCCAAACTAATGGGCCGAACGTCATATAGTCTCAAAACTAATGGGGCTAAACACGAGGGAGAAAGGGACCAGAAAAACGACCCATCTCCCCTTGAGATAAATCAAGAGGTCAATCTCAGCCTCTAAGGTTAGGTCACATCAAAGAGTAGAGCCAATTGTGGGTAAAGGTCAATATAATCACAGCATAATTATAAAAAAGCATATCCTACCATGTGGTCCTCCCGGGATTCGAACCTGGGACACCACATACAGATCTTAAACCCTCTAACCATTACACCACCAAAACAGTAAATTAACCCCTTCAGTACGATGACGTATTTTCATCTTACTCTGGTGACCATTAGACGATTTTCTTTGGCTTATAATCTACCTCTAGGACTCAAAGGGGTATTATAATCTACCTCTAGGACTCAAAGGGGTATTATAGTCTACCTCTAGGACTCAAAGGGGCATTATAATCTACCTCTAGGACTCAAAGGGGTATTATAATCTACCTCTAGGACTCAAAGGGGTATTATAGTCTACCTCTAGGACTCAAAGGGGTATTATAGTCTACCTCTAGGACTCAAAGGGGCATTATAATCTACCTCTAGGACTCAAAGGGGTATTATAATCTACCTCTAGGACTCAAAGGGGTATTATAGTCTACCTCTAGGACTCAAAGGGGTATTATAATCTACCTCTAGGACTCAAAGGGGTATTATAATCTACCTCTAGGACTCAAAGGGGCATTATAATCTACCTCTAGGACTCAAAGGGGTATTATAATCTACCTCTAGGACTCAAAGGGGTATTATAATCTACCTCTAGGACTCAAAGGGGTATTATAGTCTACCTCTAGGACTCAAAGGGGTATTATAATCTACCTCTTGGACTCAAAGGGGTATTATAATCTACCTCTAGGACTCAAAGGGGTATTATAATCTACCTCTAGGACTCAAAGGGGTATTATAATCTACCTCTTGGACTCAAAGGGGTATTATAATCTACCTCTTGGACTCAAAGGGGTATTATAATCTACCTCTTGGACTCAAAGGGGTATTATAATCTACCTCTAGGACTCAAAGGGGTATTATAATCTACCTCTAGGACTCAAAGGGGTATTATAATCTACCTCTAGGACTCAAAGGGGTATTATAATCTACCTCTAGGACTCAAAGGGGCATTATAATCTACCTCTAGGACTCAAAGGGGTATTATAATCTACCTCTAGGACTCAAAGGGGTATTATAATCTACCTCTAGGACTCAAAGGGGCATTATAGTCTACCTCTAGGACTCAAAGGGGCATTATAATCTACCTCTAGGACTCAAAGGGGTATTATAATCTACCTCTAGGACTCAAAGGGGTATTATAATCTACCTCTAGGACTCAAAGGGGTATTATAATCTACCTCTAGGACTCAAAGGGGTATTATAATCTACCTCTAGGACTCAAAGGGGTATTATAATCTACCTCTAGGACTCAAAGGGGTAAATACGGCCTCCATAAAGCCCCTGAATTTAACATAGGTCCTTCTTAAATAGCATAAACTCGTCTAACTTTACCCAGAGACAGAAGTTAAAAACACGTCGCAGGTACAGAAGGGGTTAAAAGCTAAATACATGACTACGATTTTGATACCTTTCGCCTCATTTCTTTATCAATATTAAGACCTTTCGTGCCATTTAGGTGTCGATGTTTTCCTGGCGAGCGATAGCGAGCCTGTAATTTTAAAAGGACTCGGCCTTCGACCGGGACATTTTTCTACCGAAAAATGTACAAATTTATCTTGAAAGGAGGTCTAGGGGGTATTTTGTTTTAAGCTTGATGAAGGTCTAGCGGGGAAACTCAAAAAAATAATTTATAAATTAATATATAGACCAGAAAAAACAGCACTACCCCCAATATCACACCATGGGGTCAGGGCGGGTCACTCACTCACACACACACTATCGGGGCGGGGCGGGGCAGCGGGGTGGGGCCTAACCTCGACCCCCCACCACAATGCTGCAATCTCACTCCTCCTCTCACACACACACATACACACACACACTCACCAAACCCTGGCCTTCCTAGCTCGCCCCCGTAGCTCCAACTCTGGATAAACAAACACTTGGGAATGTGGATCCTCACGGGCACCACTACACACCGTAAACACCCCGCAAACACAAGGTAAACAAAGCCGCGGCGGGAGGAGAGGGGTCAGACGTCCTCCCTCCACGCTGGCCAGGGGGTAACTGAGAGCTCGTCTGCTGCTGACTTTCCGGCCGATAAAACACTATCCCCCCCCCCCTCCCCCCCTTGAGCCTTCGTTTTCTGTGGAGAACACGGTTTTCTTTCGGGTTTTATTCTGTGTCTACATAATAATTATATCGTCTGCATGTAATAAGCATATATTTCATCATCCGTTATTATACCACATGATCTTGAAACTTGTATAACACAATCGAACAATAATCAAATCAATATGCAATCAATAAAATATACTGATAGATAAAATGTCTAACAATGCATATAACCTACGTATGGTAAAATACAATTGACAAATAGAAATGCAAATACATTATTCCGAATTCCAACGTTAAACTCTACGGTTTTTGTCACCCGCGTTTCATTGACTACCAACAAAATAAAAAATTTGGGACGAGATTATGTTTTTGCGGTGAAAAAGATAAGGTATATATATATATATATATATATATATAGAGAGAGAGAGAGAGAGAGAGATCCTTTTACTCTTTCAGTACGTTGAGCCTTCCTTTTATTTTATTTTGGTTTTAATTAGATATTATTTCAATTATGAAGAACCCGCGTTAAAAAGTTAATTTAGATTTTGAGGGGGAGGTAAATAATGTTTTGTTTACCCTAATGTTTAGTCCCATTAGCTTAGAGATTGTTCGTTCCATTAGTTTGGCGATTATAAGAGCTATTGCCCTTTTTCTTAGTCGATATAAAGACCTTTCGTGCCATTTAGGTGTCGATTATTTCCTGCCGAGCGATAGCAAGCCTGTAATTCTAGGAGGAACCGGCCCCGAAAAATGTACAAATTAATCTTGAAGAGGGGTCTAGGGGGTGTTTTAATGCTTGATGGAGGTCTAGCGAGGAAAATATGAAATAATCAATATATAAATAGACCAAAAACTATCCACTATCTCCTTAATACGCCCCTATGATTCCTAGAGTTCCTTCCTAAGCTGTATTAAATCATCTAGTGTTAGTCAAAATCAAATTAAAATTACGCCATAGTACTGAAGCCACTAATTAGTTTTCATTATCAGCCTTCATAATGTGTGTGTGTGTGTCTGTGAGTAATAATAATAATAATAATAATAAACGGTTTATTAAAGAATGTGTGTGTGTATGAGTGTGTCTATGTATGAGTGTGCCTGTGTATGAGTGTGCCTGTGTATGAGTGTGCCTATGTATGAGTGTGCCTATGTATGAGTGTGCCTATGTATGAGTGTGTCTGTGTATGAGTGTGTCTGTGTATGAGTGTGCCTATGTATGAGTGTGCCTATGTATGAGTGTGCCTGTGTATGAGTGTGCCTATGTATGAGTGTGCCTATGTATGAGTGTGTCTGTGTATGAGTGTGCCTGTGTATGAGTGTGCCTGTGTATGAGTGTGCTATGTATATGTATGAGTGTGCCTATGTATGAGTGTGCCTATGTATGAGTGTGTCTGTGTATGAGTGTGCCTGTGTATGAGTGTGCCTGTGTATGAGTGTGGCTATGTATGAGTGTGCCTATGTATGAGTGTGCCTGTGTATGAGTGTGCCTATGTATGAGTGTGCCTATGTATGAGTGTGTCTGTGTATGAGTGTGCCTATGTATGAGTGTGTCTGTGTATGAGTGTGCCTATGTATGAGTGTGCCTGTGTATGAGTGTGCCTATGTATGAGTGTGTCTATGTATGAGTGTGCCTATGTATGAGTGTGCCTATGTATGAGTGTGCCTGTGTATGAGTGTGCCTATGTATGAGTGTGTCTATGTATGAGTGTGCTTATGTATGAGTGTGTCTATGTATGTGTGTGTCTATGTATGAGTGTGTATATGTATGCGTGTGCCTATGTATGTGTGTGCCTTTGTATGTGTGTGCCTATGTATGAGTGTGCCTATGTATTAGTGTGCCTATGTATGAGTGTGCCTATGTATGAGTGTGCCTATGTATGTGAGTGTGTGTCTATGTTTGAGTGTGTGTGTGCCTATGTATGTGTGTGTGTGTGTGTGTGTGTGTGTGCCTATGTATACAGGTATGTATGAGTGTGCCTATGTATGAGTGTGCCTATGTATGTGTGTGTGTATGTATGAGTGTGCCTATGTATGAGTGTGCCTATGTATGAGTGTGCCTATGTATGCGTGTGTGTATGTATGAGTGTGTGTGTGTGTATGTGGTGTATATGTGTGTGTGTGTGTGTATGTGGTGTATATGTGTGTGTGTGTGTGTGTGTGTGTGTGTGTGTGTGTGTGTGTGTATGTGGTGTACATATGTGTGTGTGTGTGTGTGTGTGTGTGTGTGTGTGTGTGTGTGTGTGTGTGTGTGTGTGTCCTCCTTGCACCTAACTGTTCCTCTAACTTCCACCTTCATCCAATTATTTTCACGAGTTTCCATAATTCGCGTTTACACCACACTAACTCTCTTCTCAATAAACGAAAATAAAAATCCATTAATTATCAAGGAACTTAAACCCTTCTGTACCGCAGCGTCTTTTTAATTTTCTTGTAGCTATATTTAGACGATTTTTTTGCAGCTTGAGAAGGATCTGTTGTAGTAAAAAGGGTTAAGTGAGATAGTTTGTGGCCTTTTTTAATGGGTGGACGTCCTTCCTAAGCTGAATAAAATTGTCTAATAGTTGCTTGAATATAATGCAAAATACATCACCGGTACAGAAGGGGTTAATATTTGAAAAAGGAATAATACATCAAAATCATGAAGTATGGCGGATGAAGGGGAGGGAGAGTACAAAGGAAATAAAGCAACAACAGGTCTAGTGACCCCTCTAGGCTGCTTGTCGAGAGAGAGAGAGAGAGAGAGAGAGAGAGAGAGAGAGAGAGAGAGAGAGAGAGAGAGAGAGGAAGGCTTGCATGGCACTGGAAACAAATTTATAAGTAAATTCACCCTCTCTCTATCATGTATGTGTCTGTTTATCTCTCTCTCTATAAGTAGTAACCAGGGGAGGCCACATAGGCATAGGATAAGGCATTGCTGGAACTCCTCTTTCATTTGTCTGGCTTTCCTCACTGTTCCTATTCGTACCTCACCTATATAAAGAGTAATCCAGCTAACTCTCACTAACACCTCATCCTCCTATTCATTTCACTATACAGTACTTAACAAGCACACCACACTTCTTTTCAACACACCTAAATTACCTCTAACGTACCTTGATTTTGGCTCTGTATCACTTGTTACAGGCAGCTTTGCATTTCGTATCCTCCAAGAACATAGAAAAATGTATATGTGCACGTGCTTAACCCCTTCAGACTCATATGATGCAGAGGTTGCCAGATTAGCAATAAGAAATAGAGTTCTCTCACTCTTATAATTACCTCTCCAAAATTAGTTTTCTGCCCACAGCTAACTCAAAGACAACTGCAGAGGTTGAAGTAACTAAACTAAAGGTTTCTAATTACCCGTGATGGTAACAAAGGCTTTAAAGTATCCCCAATAGGCTCAACACAGCTAACTCAAAGACAACTGCAGAGGTTGAAGTAACTAAACTAAAGGTTTCTAAATACCCCTGATGGTAACAAAGGCTTTAAAGTATCCCCAATAGGCTCAACACAGCTAACTCAAAGACAACTGCAGAGGTTGAAGTAACTAAACTAAAGGTTTCTAAATACCCCTGATGGTAACAAAGGCTTTAAAGTATCCCTAATCGGCTCAAAATCTCGTCATATGTCGGAGAGGGTTAATACTGTATGTAAGTGTATACTGTATAATATGTTCAGTATATGCATGTGTGTGTGTGTGTGTGTGTGTGTGTGTGTGTGTGTGTGTGTGTGTGTGTGTGTATTGGGGGAGAAAGAGATGTGGATATACTGTACAGGTGTATAAGTTCTACTCTACCTCCAGACATAGGCTACAACCCTGTAGATTCAACTGCAGGGAGGGTTCTGTGGGGGTGCTCGGTTATGGCCTTGGCCTTGCTCGGGACCTTGGGGCTGTTCGGTCAGACAGGCTGGGGAACCTGGGAAACAACACCAACAACAACTGCTTAACACAGTAAGTCAGGAGGTCATACTCTCAGTTACTCACCGTCTCAGTTACTAACCCATCTGTCCCCTACTAACTTCCTAATCCTGCCACGGACATTAGTTCCCTTTCCAATGTTCCCTTACCCACTCTAAACCACTGTTTGGACACTTGATCTTCAGTGTTTTGGAGGACAAACAGCCTAGAAGGGTCACTAGATCTGTTGTTGCTTGATTTCCTTTGTACTCCTTTGTACCTTCCTAGACCTACAATGTTTGGTTGTCTCCTTGTGGACCGTTGCAACTCTGACTACTCGAAGCTGCACCGCCATTGTCTCCCTGTCTCCTCTCACGATTTCGGACACCTCTCTCTCTCTCAAACGCCACCTATTAAGCTGTTTACTCACTAGACACTGCCCCCATAGCATATTTTTAGTATAGCAATATTCATTCTATGCTTATATATTGCAAACAGCGTGGGTAAATTTATGGTGTGTCAGAGGGCTTTGTGGTGAATAAGTACAGCACAATTTTCATCCCAATAATATCTTCCCACTGAGACATCATGATTTTGAACCCGGGACCTTAAGATTACCAGTCCAGTAGCAAGACCACTCCGCCACACCTTTCCTACTTGGTATACTTGTCAGGTACAGCCGCTATAACAGTAAATACTGCTTACCTATATAGATTTCAGCTACATAGCTCAAAATATGCTTAGCTTTTGCATGGTATGATATATTTGTAGAAAACAAGCAGCTAGGTACAGAATGCAAACAAAATACTGAACCGTGCACTTTCTTGATTGACAGGGGGAGGGCGTGCCCTTGTTACAGGGACTCAACTTGACATTTACCATCAATCGCTGGAATATGTTGCCCAAACTCTTGCCATCTCCCAATGGCACAGTATGGGATCAAACTGCAGACCCTTCGATCAGCAGCCAGATGCACTACCGACCATGCCACAGTCACCAGAAATTATTAAAGTTCAATCTAGTTCAATGTAATGAGGTTGTCAGTAAATCTTCCTCCTACTCACGGGACCGAGGTTAGTAACAGAGATACCACTACCTCCAATCTCACCAAGCACCGTTATTATAATTACTAACACAATTTTCTTTCGATTCTGTAAATAACTGGTGGTTGTTGGATGGGATAATCAAATCCTATGCACGCAACGACTGAAGGAATAGAAAAATAATACCTACCACATATCATTTTAATTCATAAATACAGCACATACATAGACACACCTTACGAGTAACACTATACACAATATTCACAATACAGGTCTCCCTCACTATCCAATGCCCCAATTTATGATATTATTATAGGTTTCTAGGTGTTTGGGTTTGGGATTTGGATGGTCCGAGAATGCATCCCTATTTAACTCATTAATTTCAGGATTCACTATACGATTTTCTATTTAAGATCGGATTTTCAGGAACGTAACCCAATCGTAAATCGAGGGAGACCTGTTTCCAAGTATGAAATCGCCAAGATAATAAAAGTAAATATTACAACTCTGTAATATTTACTAGCAGTACCTAACTTACTTGCAGCCAATCTTAAAGTGTGAGTACAGTATTCAAATTCAACAACAAATCTTATAGAGTACAGTTAATGGAGAACAGTGGTCCTTAACCTTTTTAGCACCGTGCCCCCCTTTGGTCAGGACTGTAAAACTGATTAATAGTTTTATGTCAACACTCCATGTGGTTGCTCGGAATGACGGTTGTGAATTTTTCCTATCAAAGTTTCTTATTTATATACTGTATATCTTTGCGATTACCCTGTATGCATTTGAATGGCCTCGCCCTATTTTGAACTTTGATTACCCCACGCCCCCCCTAGCATTGTCAAACGACCCCCTAGGGGCGCGCACCCCCCCCCCTGTTAAGAAACGTTGATACATTATACAATGCAATGTTGCACACCAGTACGGAACTTACCTTTCATAGTTTTTCTGTCTGTACAATATTTCCTTTTGCTTACACATACTCTTAAAATCCTAAATTAGCAATGGGGAGACAGACATTATATATATATCATCTGTACTGTAATTAATGCACCCGAATAACAGCATAACTATAGTTTGTTTGCTTTCCACTGACAGTAAAATGCAATGTCTTCACCAAAATTACTCAATGATTATGAATATTTGAAGCGAATTATGTTGTTAAATATAAAAACTTGATATTTGAAGGATTCAGAGACGTAAATGATAAGTAGCTCCATATTTTCCCATTAAAAATTCAGAAGTCAGTTGATGAGGGGTTCAATTTACTGACAGCTGAAGTAAAACAGACTATAGTTACCTTGTACAATCGAGCTAATAAGTGATGTCGCGGCACCAAGTATGTTTTGATCAATAATTGGGATCAGCAATATCTAAGTTTCATTTCTGCATATCGAGTGAAATATACAAACATGTTCCTACGCTTACCCATCCTATTCAACATCTGACACATTAATACAGCACAGAGCAAGCCAAACGTAATGACAGCTTTGACAAGACTTATTAGCGCGACCGTACAGTAGTAATATTACTAATATGATGAAAATCAAGTCAAGTCACTTACCTAAACAATGTTCAAGTTGTCTCCTCTCATATCTATAAGAAGCCTCCAAACAGGGAGTCAAACCGGAACAATTTGGTTTAAGAGTGGAATGAATATGAGAAGAAATAAAAGCAAATTTATATAATATTGCATTTTTTTGGCAATTTCTCGTTTTCAGAGGACTTTAAAGTGAAACATTAGCATTGTACAGTATATAATTATAATAATGATTAAAAGGAAGCTACTATCAACGACAAAAGTTCGTTCCTCCAACCTGCCACTGTGTGAATCAGAATCACCTGGGGTCGAAAAACAAACGAGTTTATTGGGTATATATGCGATTAGTTTGCTTGGGAACCAGATTAACTTGCTCATGTAGTAATGTACACCCTATGTGGTGGATTGTGTTCTTTTATTTCAAAAACAAATATATTAAGCGTTATTTCCACATAGGCTAGCGATTTTGATTAGTTCATTAGCATTTATCTTGTGTCGTCCCAGTTTTGGTTTGTTTATTTTGAGAGTTTTACATTATAATAAATGGTACTTCTTTCAAATGCTTCGTTTGTCGACCCCCAGGTGTTTCGGATTCACTCAGTGGCTGGTTGGGGGTTATGAACTTTTGTCGTTGACAGTACTCTGTCTCTCGTTTGACACCCTGCCTATGAATACTGTACTAGTGTAAAGATCCTATTGAATACAAACACTAGACAACTGTTCATTATGGTGCCATTTTGTAGATTTAAATCAAATTTGATCAAGTCTTTAATAATATAATAATCAAGTCTGTAATATAGTAATTATTTCCATTAGTTTAAGTTTGAATATAGTGGAATATAGTGTATTAAATAACCCGCCTATCAGTGTTGATTTCGACAGTGTAACGCTGGAGTGTGTGAATAAGTTCTGCTACCTGGGTAAAACGGTTTCCGCCGAAGGTGGCGCTGAAGCTGGTTCCATTGCTAGAGTCAGAAGTGGCTGGGGAAAGTTTAGAGAGCTGTTGCCACTCCTAACCATGAAAAAGCTCCCACCCCACCTTAAAGGGAAGGTGTATACCTCGTGAGTTAGGAGTGCGATGACCAATGCCTCAGAGACGTGGCCGGTTAAAGCGGAGGATATCAATAAAATGGAACGGAATGAGAAGAGAATATGGAGATAGATGTGTGGGGTTAATCTCAAGGACGGGGTATCGGGCGAGGAATTGAGAAGGCATCTGGGCATTAGGTGTTTCAGTGAAGTGGTGCGCATGAGCTGACTTGGTTGGTTTGGACATGTGGAGAGAATGGATGATCAGAACTGGGCGAGGAAATGCCGGACTGTGAACGTGGGGGGAGCTGCGCGTAGGGGTGGACCTAGAATGACGTGGGATCAGGTACTCCGGTCCGATCTCAAAATAAAGAACTTGACAACAGCGGCAACCCTTGACAGGGCCGCCTGGAAAGCCGCCATTTAGGACGTGAGACTGCAACCACACTCTCTGTGGACAAAACGGTCTTTAAACTTGTATGTATGTATGTATGTATGGTACACAAATACAGTAATTAATTGCAAAAGTGGTTAATAATGACAAACATACAATAATGACCAATTGTTCAGTGCCTGTTCTCTGAAGGGTCTGTATAACAAAGTAGATCAGTACTTACCAGATTAGAGGCAATATGTGAAGCCTGCAGAAGAAGGCCATGTCTTACCTGTTACAGAAAGAAAACACCAACATTATTACACAACAGTACTGTACGGTCGCACTAATAAGTTATGTCCCACCTGTCATTACGTTTGGCTTGCTCTGTGCTGTATTAACCCCTTCTGTCCCAGCGACGTCGTTTTTATTAAATTCTAGCTATTTTTAGACGATTTTGTGCAGTTTAAGAATTGTCTGTGGTAGTAAAAAGGGTTAAGCGAGATAGTTTGAAACCCGTTAATTGCTGGACGCCATTTTTAAACTGAATAAAATCGTCTAATAGTAGCCAAAATAAAGTTGAAAGTACGGCACCGGTAATGAAGAGGTTAATGTCTGTCAGATGTTGAATAGGGTGGGTAAGTATAGGAACATGTTTGTATATTTCACTCGATATGAAGAAATGAAGCTTAGATATTGTTGATACCAATTATTGATCAAAACATACTTGGTGCCGAGACATCACTTATTAGCGCGACTGTACTACATTTACTATAACCTGTTCCAAATAGGTAGGTCAGAAATTGTGAACGCTAACCTCTGTAACTCTAAAAGGGCTAGAGCAAATGGATTGTAAATTTCCACACCTATTCTCTGGCTGACTCTTCTCAAATGGTCGAAATATTAGCTTGATTACTCTCATCGTTTGTCAGTTATAGAGGATAATGTTGAAGAGACAAGAAGAAAATGTCTACTTATTTGGAACCGGGTATAGTGCACTCAAGATCAAACATTACATCATACTTTTATTCCTTTAGAAATTAGTGCCACATTTAACCCTCTCCGACATATGACACGATTTTGAGCTTATTATGATACTTTAAAGCCTTTGTTACCATCAGGGGTATTTAGAAACCTTTAGTTTAGTTACTTCAACCTCTGCAGTTGTCTTTGAGTTAGCTGTGTTGAGCCTATTGGGGATACTTTAAAGCCTTTGTTACCATCAGGGGTATTTAGAAACCTTTAGTTTAGTTACTTCAACCTCTGCAGTTGTCTTTGAGTTAGCTGTGTTGAGCCTATTGGGGATACTTTAAAGCCTTTGTTACCATCAGGGGTATTTAGAAACCTTTAGTTTAGTTATTTCAACCTCTGCAGTTGTCTTTGAGTTAGCTGTGTTGAGCCTATTGGGGATACTTTAAAGCCTTTGTTACCATCAGGGGTATTTAGAAACCTTTAGTTTAGTTACTTCAACCTCTGCAGTTGTCTTTGAGTTAGCTGTGTTGAGCCTATTGGGGATACTTTAAAGCCTTTGTTACCATCAGGGGTATTTAGAAACCTTTAGTTTAGTTACTTCAACCTCTGCAGTTGTCTTTGAGTTAGCTGTGTTGAGCCTATTGGGGATACTTTAAAGCCTTTGTTACCATCAGGGGTATTTAGAAACCTTTAGTTTAGTTACTTCAACCTCTGCAGTTGTCTTTGAGTTAGCTGTGTTGAGCCTATTAGGGATACTTTAAAGCCTTTGTTACCATCAGGGGTATTTAGAAACCTTTAGTTTAGTTACTTCAACCTCTGCAGTTGTCTTTGAGTTAGCTGTGGGCAGAAAACTACTTTTGGAGAGGTAATTATAAGAGTGAGAGAACTCTATTTCTTATTGCTAATCTGGCAACCTCTGCGTCATATGTGCGTGAAAGGGTTAAGAAAGAATTGAAGATTTATATAATTGTTGTAACACAAAATAGATGAATATACACCAAGCTTGGAAAAAAAATGATGTGTGTCATTGGACATTGTACAGTATGCAAATTATATCACACATGTGTGGATATGTTAATATCTATAATCAGATGATAATTATATCACACATGTGTGGATATGTTAATATCTATAATCAGATGATAATTATATCACACATGTGTGGATATGTTAATATCTATAATCAGATGATAATTATATCACACATGTGTGGATATGTTAATATCTATAATCAGATGATAATTATATCACACATGTGTGGATATGTTAATATCTATAATTATATCACACATGTGTGGATATGTTAATATCTATAATCAGATGATAATTATATCACACATGTGTGGATATGTTAATATCTATAATCAGATGATAATTATATCACACATGTGTGGATATGTTAATATCTATAATCAGATGATAATTATATCACACATGTGTGGATATGTTAATATCTATAATCAGATGATAATTTTATTTAGATAAGGAACAAGTTCTCGTAGCCTGTCAATTTTAACTTTATTAATATGGTAATTACCTTCAGAAAAGTATATTCACATTAAAAGAGGCTGATGTTCATTTTCACTTTAAGCTACAATAGTACCTAACCTAACCTTTAGATAAGTATGTGCTCTTTAAAACCACTTTCAATACTGAAGGAGTTAATAATAATTAATGAAATGGCTAACAGTATCCCTTTGAGGAATTGATGACACGTTTCTTTATTTTATCTTGGCTATTATTTAGCGATTTCATTATAATAATTATAATTATAATAATAATAATAATAATAATAATAATCTTTTTTCTTTTTCTTTTTTTTTTGTTACCCAGGCTGTCTGGCCAAACAGCCCCAAGGTCCCGAGCAAGGCCAAGGCCATAACCGAGCGCCCCCACAGAACCCTCCCTGCTTACCACTAATAAAGCCCAGGTGACCGAAGCGACTCAAAGGCGGGGAGCTGAAGAGGGTGCGGACACGCCCATGAAACCAAAGCCCCACCCAAGGCCCTGTGCCCCTCAGCAATTATGAAGGAAAAGTTGAGGGGCAAAGGAAAAATATGACGCTTTGGCTCCCAATCTGCCAACCTCTAGGTTGGCAGTAGGGAGGTGAATCCACGAAAGAGACGCCGTCACTTGAGATCTAGAAAATATAAAGTAAAATTCCTTTTACTTTATATTAGAGTAAGCTATGGGTATGGCAGAGAACGCTCAGCTCTCACTCTGATAGACCAGCCTATCACCAGCAATAATAATAATAGCTGGCTTAGCATGCGCTAGCTTTAAGAACTATTATTACAACTAATGTACTAATACTAATAGTTCTTAAAGCTAGCGCATGCTAAGCCAGCTAAGGATAGCCCAATAAGGCCGATTAGGCGTATTTCCATTGGGGTCCTGTACTACTACCCCATCCCCTTGCTCATGAGGGACGGTAACGACTCGGTACTTGTGAAAAACCTTTACTTCACCGAGCAAGGGCGCGATCCTGGACCTTCTGGGTGGAAGTCCAAGACGCTAGTCACTACACCAGCTTAGGAACAACATCCAGAAATCAGAGGGTAAATTACTATATACCTTACCCCTTTGAATCTAAAAAAAATTTTTTTTATAATAGCCAGAATAAACTGTCAAAATGTGTTATAATCCTCAAGGGGTTTAGAATAATGCCAAATCGGAGCAATTTTATTTGACGACTTGAATGAATATGTGAAGGAATACTGAAAAATATATATGAAGTTGCATTCTTTTGGCCATTTTATCACTTCCAAAGACATAATTTGAACTATAAATTATTATGTTACCTCCACCAACCGACTTTACTCCTAAACTCAATTTATGAAATCAACAAATACATATGGCAGTCCAGGGATTCGAACCTAGGATGCTCACACCGAAATACCATAATTTTAGCTATACATATACTGTACAATACTAAAGACTAAAAATAATGTACTCCGCTTTCGCTTGACACCCTGACGATTATAACCCACATCGGCCACGTGATAGCATGATGGGGCTGTGCTGTGGCAAGTCTTTGTTGTACTGTAGCCTACTACAGTAGAGACTAAAACCAAGCTCTCTGTGGATGAAGCGGTCTTTAAACTTGACCCCAAGCGGACGTTGACCCCAACGTCCCTCGAATTTTGCCCTGTCACTCTTTTGGCTTTGGGGGAGACACTTGTTACAGTTGATGCAGTTTTTTACCACCATGCACTCTCTGCTCAATAGCTGGGCTAAGGTGGTTGCCCTGATGAATCTGGGACTTCAGTGAACAGTTGTTGTTGTTGCTAAGGTGGGTGCCCTGATGAATCTGGGACTTCAGTGAACAGTTGCCACATATTGCTAGACCGTACCATCCACCACAGCACTGGTGACTACCAATTGGTAGAACACTGGCTGGCACAAGACTCGAACCCTCGACCTCAAGCTTTGCAGACGAGTGCTCTACCAACCGCGCTACGGCCTGTGCCTTTTGTCTCCTTCATACACATAGAATACAAAAAAATTTATACATGTAGTACAATAGAAAACTCAAGTGTCTGACCTGCGGCAATAAACTGGTGCGTAGCGTCGAGCCTGGCCTGGAGGTGAAGTGCCAGCCAGGTGAGCAGTGATAGTCCTGTTATTGATAGTAGTAGT
This sequence comes from Paralithodes platypus, assembly GCA_032716605.1. Taxonomy (NCBI): domain Eukaryota; kingdom Metazoa; phylum Arthropoda; class Malacostraca; order Decapoda; family Lithodidae; genus Paralithodes; species Paralithodes platypus. The sequence continues at coordinate 4,156,844 of CM064534.1, read as the reverse complement.
AGTAAGGACCTCACCGCCTCACCTGGGGTCACCGCCGATAGTACTGATCCACCGCCCCCTCCCCCTCTCCACCCCCCCGGTCCCCCGCCACCACAACCACACCACCCACCCACCTCCTCATCACCACCACTCGGGGACACACGCAACTGGTCACGCTCACGTCTGGAAAAATAACAAAAAACAGAGGATTATGTCACCTTTCTATGATTGTGTTAAATATACCGTACTGTACTGTACAGTATATACCTTATATTTTTTTTTATTATTACTGCTATGTACAGTATAGGACTAATCTATTGCATGCATGGGTGACTCAGGCATCTGGTCTCACCTTTCTCTAAACAGTAAATATATACAGTAAATCCATTTTGGACTACCGGTAATCGAACTCGGGACACCACGCCCAGAACATAAGTACTGTATCTAACCCATTACACCACCAACACATGATGTTTAAATACAAATATTGGGTTCCCGGACATCTCAACCAGTAACTATTTCAACCAGGCGGGTGCCCAACCCCGAAAGGGGTTGAAATAGGGGAGCTATCCCCCCGCCAAAGGTGGCTTTCTAGGGCCTTTCCTAGCTGATGCTAAGAGGATTGGGTTCTAGTCATGTGGTGATGGGCTGGTCTATCAGAGTGAGAACTGAGCGGTCTCTGCCATACCCATAGCGTACTCTGACTGTTCCTTTTACTTATATATTTTCTAGATCTCGAGTGACGGCGTCTCTTCCGTGGATTGACCTCCCAATCTACCAAGATTGGAAGCCAAAGCGTCACATTTTTCCTTTGCCCCTCAACTTTCTCTTCATAATTGCTGAGGGGCACAGGGCCCTGGGTTGGGCTTTGGTTTCCCGGGCATTTCTGCACCCTCCTCAGCTCCCTGCCTTGGAGTGGCTTCGGTCACCCAGGCTTTACTGTGGTCGGCAGGGAGGGTTCCGTGGAGGCGCTCGGTTATGGCCTTGGCCTTGCTCAGGGCCTTGGGGCTGTTCGGCCAGGCAGCTTGGGGAACAGCAACAACAACCAGTACCAAATCAACCTAGACCAACCAAACCAGTGCCAAAATATAGTACTAACCTAACCTACCTAACCTAACCGTATTGGTTGATTTGGCACTGGTTAAGAGCTACTGGTTGAAATGGTCAACTGGTTGAGTTGTCCGGTCACCCAAATATTGCCTACTACAGTGCATAGATTAATGTTAGTACCCGTCTGTAGGCTCTATGGGCTAAAGGCCTACATCCATGCTGCTAAACTAATGGGTGCATGTCAGTAAGTATGTAATTTATGTAGCCTACTGGTACTGCACAGTGAGTACAGTCGCGCTAATAAGTAATGTCCCAGCCGTCATTACGTTTGGCTCGCTCTGTGCTGTAATAATGTCTGTTAGATATTGAATAGGGTGGGTAAGTGTGGGAACATATTTGTATATTTCACTTGATATGAAGAAATGAAGCTTCGATATTGCCGATACCAATTATTGATCAAAACATAATTGGTGCCGAGACATCACTTATTAGCGCGACCGTACATCATATGCAAATAGTGCAGTTAGCTATACCGGTACTGTAGTACAGTACCGATAAAATGGCGTAACTTTGGACGGAGAGATAATTTCGGACATTCTGGAAAAAAATATAATGAACCACAGTTATGGGATAAATACATGATGTTATGGAAAAACAAGTATGTCTGCAGTGTTCTTCCATAATGCAGAGCCATTTTTCCATAACTGTAGCTTATATAATTGTAGGCTATCCAGAAATGTCCGAAGTATACTCCCTTGTCTGAAGTTAGGCCATTTTACGGTACTGTACTGTATAAAAGCAACATATCAACTGTTTGTGTTTTCATGCAATCTGTGCAACATGGTGATCACAAAGATGCCTACATTGTGAAACTACAAAAATGATGGATTGCCTGAACAGTAGTTGACATTAAAAGGTGTGTAATTGTGACCATTTACCTTAATAGTGCTAGCTAGAATGTTAGTGCAACTCTGAAGGGGAAATTAAAATGCTTCAACTGAGTGGGAGGTGAGAAACATCATGTGAAAATAATGTACATATACCACTGATGAATTGGTGACATAAAACATCATGTGCAGAAGGGTTAAGAGTGAATATAGACAAAAGATATTATTACACCTGCGGATGAAGAACTGTGTTGAATGTCCGCTATACAGTAGTACCGTATATGAAACACCAGTAAAAGACATGAAGCGGCTAAAAGTGTACACAGGAGCAAGATCAAGGCCACAAAGAACAGAATAGCCAGCAGGCCACTCGCCTTTTTATCAGGTTGATAGGCTAATCAAAGAGCCATCAATCTGCTGTTAGCTATGTTACGGGGGGGTTTGTCATGAGCCAGAATGCTTGTGGTAAAATTCACTCCATTGACTGACGAGTCTCTGGTACTGCAGGAACTAAAAGGAGATCAAAACAATATATCAGTGTAATCAACGAATAATTACGCTATTATGTTATTCTATCTATCTATCTATCTATCTATCTATCTATCTATCTATCTATATGCTCAGGCTCAATCCCCATTTTTCCTATTTATATTTTTATTTGTATTTTTATTTTATTTGTATTATGTTATTGTAGATCAAAACCAAATAGGCCTATCAGTGTAATTAACAAATAATGACGCTATCATGGTATTGTAGATCAAATTAAAATATCAGTGTAAAGTAATCAACTAATCATGACACTATAACGTTATTGTAATCTGAATAAAGGTCCAGTTTAAAAAGTAACCATCCCAGGGGTCATAAAACTGTATTGTGTTTCTAAAAAGCCCAGCACCAGTATCCAACACGGCTATAGTGCTGCCTAGGCCTACTAGATAATAGCCTCTAATGTATGGTCGCGCTAATAAGTCATGTCCCAGCTGTCATTATGATTGGCTTACTCTGTGCTGTATTAATGTCTGTCAGATGTTGAATAGGGTAGGTAAGTGTAGGAACACGTTTGTATATTTCACTTGATATGAAGAAATGAAGCTTAGATATTGCTTATACCAATTATTGATCAAAACATACTTGGTGCCGAGACATCACTTATTAGCGTGACTGTACACAAGCAGATAATTAATTATATGTTCTATCTACCAAGTACTGTAGGCTGAGCTGACAAGAGATTACAGTAAGGATGTCAAACTGGGGCAATGTTCGGCAAGAATGTAGTTACCGGGTGTACCGCCCGTCTTGTTTACACTATGCGGACGCTCACCATCATGTTCCCATCTATTATGACTGCCTTTGGATACAAAAATACATTACCCTAACCAAACAACCTAACCTAACCAACCTAGTATTATTATGTTACCTCCACCAACCGACTTTACTCCTAAACTCAATTAATGAAATCAATAAATACATGTGGCAGTCCAGGGATTTGAACCTAGGATACTCACACCGAAATTCAGTGCATTTATCCATTGCGCTACGAAGACAGTATAGATAGAATTAGATATAAGATTAGATATTATATTAGATATTAGTATTAGATAGTATTATAGATTTATAAGTATTTATTTTATTATAAGTATTTATAGATGATTTATGTTGTACACTATGTCGGTAGTGGTACACCCGGTAACTACATCCATCCCCAATGTTCTTTTGGGAGAGGATTGAGAGGAAAATTTGAATGAAGTAGTATTGTTTTGGCTATCTAATTACTTCCAGGGGCATAAAAGTAGCTATAGACGATACGGGTAAAAATTGAGGAGACCCCGGACAGCCTTTTTACTAGTTTTATTTATTTATTTATTTTTTTTATTTTTTATTTTTTTATACAGTGTTGTTTAATACCGAGGACCGTCGCATTTTAGTATTTTCAACATTAGCCTAACCTAACCTAACCTAACCTAGTATTATGGATGGGGGCTGCTGTCCCCACACCCCCGCTAAATCCATTAAATTCGAGCCAAGAACCTAACCTAACCTATCACAACTATTATCACAACGACTGTTATAACGTGTGAACAGTAGGATAAAAACTAACCTGTCTCGCTGCCGGTCTAAACCCAGCTCACGTTCCTTGCTTAAGGGTGCGTGGCGGTCTAAACCCAGCTCACGTTCCCTGCTTAAGGGTGAACAATCCAACAGTTTATCGTATTTCACTTATAGTGAATTTGCGACGGTAATTACATGTAGGCTACACCAACAAAGTATCATCCATGAAACTTCTAGAACACTGATAATTATCTTATTATCGATGGGGCTCGTATCCGGGTTGTCTTCAATTTTATCCACGATAATTTTAACTTTGTGTACGCTAGGCCTAATGAATAATATTGACAAAAATGAAGGGCTCTGTTTTTGGCTTGGGTTTGAATAGCTTCTCGTTTAACAGCCTGATTACAGTACAGTTCCGGTACAGTACCGTACCTTGTTAGAAATGCATGGTATCCTTAGAATGAAGAATACCCGGTACCATTCATAGTAATCTCTGGTCCATGATCCATATAGGCCTAGGCTATATCCCAATGCAAAGACTGTCTGTATAGCCTAGCCTACCTGTAGGCCTAATTATAAACCTTCTCTGTTGGTGCAATTTTTTCTCTGTTCACTTGCTAATACCGGTAATATATATATCCTGTTTAACACCGGGGACGATTTTTACAAGTATTTTTTATTTGTTTTCCTTGTTTGCTTGTTTTATAGGTGTGTTATTTTAAAATTTATGAACCCCGTCGGAAATTGCAAAACAAACATTATCCATCAATCTTAAGACACCAAAGCAACAAAACATATTCGCTCGCTCGCGATTACATTTCCGGCAATTTTGACGGTAAGATCCTGTGTAGCGGGAGGAACTGTTTTTTCAGATGCCTATTTACTAAGAAACATTGAACAATATCTTTAACCTAACCTAATCAAAGCCAAGCCTAACCTAACCTAGTATATTATTGGACTATTTATGAATGAAAAATGTAAAAATATATTGTAACATTACCAAATTATTGAGATATATGTACTGTACATGTCCTCCCGCTACACAGGATTAGCCTATACCATTTTGACTGCCGTGCCGTGGGATACAAAAATAAGTTGAGGGGGGGCTTTGACCCCCCTCCCATGACTTATTGGCATCATCATATATGTTGCCAGTAGGGGGCAAAAACAGAATAAAACAAAAACAAAACCACGAGCATACAACCTATTTAAACATGACGACCGTCGACCGTAGCCCGGATACTACATCCTTAGATTTTTGTGTTAGTTATTTAGGGCGTAGGCCTATAGCCTAGGCCTATTGGTATATTATAATGAATTACTGACGGTTTGGACGTCACATAGGCTATATGGCAATGAAGTACATGACATTACTAATATATTTGCCGATAAGATTAGGAGTAGTGGGCGTACCACTACCGACATACAGCATAAATCATCTATAAAACATTAACCTAACATTAACATTAACCTAACCTAACCTAGTACTACATGAATACTAGGTTAGGTTAGGTTAGGTTGTTTGGTTAGGTTAATGTTTTATAGATGAGTTAGGCCTATGCTGTATGTTGGTAGTGGTACGCCCACTACTCCTAATCTTGCCTATTTGCCTAAATAATATATCGATGGTTTCGACCAAGTGTTGAACTGGATAAATTTCCTAATAGGCCTAGCCTACCTTCCCAGCATCTCTCACACAACAGATGGTCATAAAATTAATGTGTAGGCCTAAGTGAGTAGGCTATTCCACATTGGAATTACTCGTAGGATATTACTGTAGGCCCTAGGCCTATAGCCAGGGTGTCAATCCACAAAATATGAATTGTGTTATCATTATGGTTTATTATTTTGTTATCATTATAGCGCGGCGAAGGTGCGAGCTCTAGGGGGGTCCGGGGGCATGCCCCCCAGATTTTTTTTTTGAGAATTTAGGTGTCTAAAACAGTATTTCCTGCAATAAAAAAACAATCAAGATGGAAAATATGGATACCAAAATTGTGTCAATTTAGCCTAGCCTACCTTTTTTTTTTTTGGGGGGGGAGTTTCTGTTATCATTATACAAAAAGTTCATTGCGTTATCACTCAAAAAAACAGCGTCGTTTGACACCCTGCCTATAGCTAAAACCATGAAAACAGTTAGGCCTATTTCTCAAAATCTGGAGGAAAAAACATGAAAATTAAACCTAAGGGTGTGAGCATTTGCCCTATAATTACCCAATTTACCCTTATTGTCATCATCATGCATAGGCTAGGCCTATTACCAAATACCAGCAGGGGGCAAAAAACAGCTGGCTGTAGGACTAGGATAGGCCTAGCCGACTAGGATAGGCCTAGCCGCCTAGGCTAGGCTTAGACTTAGGCTTAGGCTAGGCTAGGCCTATAGCCTATCGGCAATAGGCTAGCATGCTACTAAAATTAGGCTACTAAATATTTAAAATATTGGGTACGATTTTAGTTAGGCTACTGGACACCTATTTGACAGGTACCGCCAACGATTTAATACATATTTTTTTTCGGTTTCCACACATCCAACACCAAGCTACACCCTTTTCTGGTGTACGAAACACTAAAAAAGCAATGGGGACACTTTAACCCTTAATTGGCGGCACGAAACTTATGTCGTGTGAAATAAATTTGGACAATCCTAAGTGGCGGTTCACAACTTATGTCGTGCACCATTTTCAGCACGTAATGTTGCTGAGAGAGAGAGCTGAGCGGTGTGAGGAGCCTAGCAACCCTATGACCGCTCACGACCACTGTGGTGGATCAACTGAGGTGCCTCCCACCCTTCCCTCCCCTCTCTCACTCGCTACACAGGGAATTATGTAGGGAAATTACCTAATTACAGGGTTTTTGCACTCGTGTTGCACGATCGTTGCAAGAGAACCAGCGGTCGTACAAGGATGGTTCGGGTGTCATTAGAAAGCTCTGTTTACGCCCTTTCAGGAATACATACTTGTTTTACTCTCTGGGTCTTATTTAGGCATGAAAATTATCACGTAAACAACCCTATTTAGGGTAAAAACACCCCGCTGGGCGCTACGGTCCGCTAGACCGCCTAGCCCGCTAATAAGGTGTTAATAATGATAATAGGAGACGAAATATAAAGACAACTCGGTTGCGTTCGTGGAAGTAGCGTCGCTTTGTTTACTTTACGCTCGGAGTGACTTCCCGGTCCCGCCTTGGTGGTCGACTTCAAATGGCTAAGCTTATAACCAGTTGTTGGGTCCATTTTTTGATAAAAGACTTGCGTTAGGCCTATAGGCCGTGGGATACAGGACAGGGTTGAGGGGGGGCACTGCGCCTCTGCCCCCCCTCACCCCCCCGTGAATTATAATAATCGTCATATAGCCTATGTGGCCAGCTGGGGGCAAGTAAAACAGCTGGCCGTCACCTCGAGCGTCCTGGGTAAACAAACCGCGATGATCCGAAGCGACGACGGAGTCGGACGGACTCCCCCCCGCGGCCCCGCCGCCGATTTTCAGCACAAACGCGCCGTTTTAGGCTAGCCTATTCTCGTCGAAAACCACATTTAAAAGGTTATTAGGCTATATCGTTTTCAATACTAGGCCTAGGCTATTACCGGACCAGAAAAAGGTGTAGCTTGGTGTTGGATGCGTGGAAACCGAAAACAAATAGGCCTAGGGCCTAGGCTATGTATTAAATCCTCGGTGGTACCTGTCAAATAGGTGTCCAATAACTAAAATCGTACCAAATATTGCTAGGCTAGCCAATATAATGTATGTAGGAACTAAGGATGATGAATCTCACCTCTTTAGCCTTTTCTTCCTCTGAGGGGGGTGGTTGCCTGGTATGGGGGTGGGGGCGAAATGTATCACTTCCTGATCCGAGTCCGACCCAGACAAGTCCAGTAATTTGTACGAGTCCATACTATTGTTGTTTAAATAAGCCCCTGAGACCATTTTGAACACCTGACACAGTATAAAACCACACACTAGGCCTACATGTCAAGAGGAATTACGCTATCAGAGTCCACCTGACAGAATACATGATGCAATTTTGCTCAATAGATGGCGTTAGTAAGATGAAAACAAAACAAACAGGGATCTGAAGGATAAATCTATGTTGAGCAACTTTTACAAGTTTCTCATAGTTTATTAGAACATTATGTTTACTGGTGGTTCACAATAGGATTAATTCAAATATGTTAAATGTATTATTCACTTCAGTCGGAAAGATCAGATCAAATCAGATCACATTAAATCAGATCAGATCAGATCAGATCAGATGCATCTGATCTGATCTGAGACTGATCATATGACCATTATCTAATTTCCCTAACCTAATCTAAGTGATAAAACGTATTAAAATCTAACCTAGAATGGATAAAAATATGAGCATACTAGTTTTGAATGGAATCCAAGTTGGTGCTCAAATGATGGCCATCTTGGAAATTATGGGAGACTTATAAACTAATACCTTTACCTAATTTGTTAGTATTGCAGCTAAATAAAGCCTGGCTTAGTGGTAACGTACACGACCGTGCGCAGGAAGTTCGGGGTTCGATCCGATCCTCAAGGGTGGAGAGCCCATGGCCACAATCGATGTGCCACTAGATTCACGCCTAATCACGATTATATTTTGAGGTACTATTTAGCTCAATTTTTTGCATTAGGTTATAGGTTAGTTTACCCCTACCTTGCGGTGAGTTAAATAGCTAAGAATACGCTCTAGTGAGTTAAATGGCTAAGAATACACTCTGACGGGAATTTTTCCCGCTATTTCTGCTCAATTACACACGTACCCTAGCACCATATCCATAGCCCTGACCAAAATAAAATCAATCAAAGGATAAAATTGGGTCGAAAACTTCCTATAAATGTATTTAGTCATTCATTCCGCCCCTTAATTGTGACCTTAGGAATATTGAGCAAGACTTTCCTCCTTCCTTCCCGGCAAATGGCCACTCATTAAACTTAATATAACCGTCTCTATCTTCCTTTTTCGTGTCCTTAAATTTGCGATAGCTCAATGAAATAACTACAGTAGTAATTTTAGAAACTAATGTGTTTGTTAGACAGTATGAGTGATGGTCTGTAATATTCACATGCAACAAATCAAAGCAAGAGAGATAGCCAGAGTGGCAGCTATTTCTCAAGCCAAACCAGGGGAGCATAAGAACCAGCTAGCCTTCTGCCAACCCTGTGCGCCCTTCTAGTCCACAATTGACCCCACCAGAGCGGCTACCACCAGGTCCACCACACCATGGCCCGTCTAGCCTGGAAAGGCTTCAACTGTGACATCGCCACCTAAAACAAGACCATCACAGGCAACCTACCAACTGCAAGACTTCCTTTGCATTGTTCAGAGCTTGGTAATTGGCCACTTGCGAGTTTCAGGCTATAATGGAAGTTGGAGTTGTAGACATCGATATTTAGCAGAATTACCAGCTAAAATACGGTTGTAGTTCATTTATAAATACATAAAATCCAATTCAACATACTCTTTAGCCATCAGAAACCTACATTATTATTGCATTTCTGTTTAATATCGATGTTTAACCCGTTGAGCCCCGGCTAGTTATAATATTTTGTTCACCCAAGTCCCAAGCCATTTTCACTTCTTTTTTTTTTTTGCTAAAATGGAAGACAAGGATGAGAAATGAAAAAAAAAAAAAAAAAATCACCTCCGATATTTTTTTTTTTGGGGGGGGGGGCCCCCCCGGTGTGGGGGGGGGGGGGGGAGCCTCAAAAAAATTTGTTGAGCCAAAATGGAAGAGAATGGTGAGAAATGAAAAAAAAAAAAAAAAAAACTCGCCTCGGTCATTTGGGGGCGGGGGTCAAAAGTTCGTCTCCCCCGCATGACCACCCGCCCGGGAGCACTAGGGTGAAAACTGAGTATGGCACTGTATGGCATACATCATAAGGAGTGTCTCACATAAATCTCAAGCCTCTAGCTCCCATACGACCGGAGTAATGAAGGTTCAAAGTGGCGGTGAACTAAGGGTGTAAAGTATCCCCACTAAGCCCACCACCACCAGCCGCGCGGCTGTCTCGGCCCGCTCACACCTACTGGCCCGGCTCCCACACACACTACGGTACCTCCCCCTCCTATTCTCCCGCCATTTCCTACCTTACGAACCACGTAAGTGTTTTTCATATGTCGGACGCACGTGATGCGTCGCTGGGAGTTGGTGATCAAACACTGCCGACGCATCACGTGCGACGCTGGGTCTCACTGGGTTAAGGCTCCAACTTCCTTATAGCCTGAAACTCGCAAGTGGTCAATTGATCGTGTGTCATACCGATCAAGGGAATTGGTTCAGGGCTGTTCCCGGGAACCAGTTATTAAATCCTCTGACTCAACAACTGATTAAGCCTTGGTTTGGGGCTGGGCTGTGGATTGTGAATTAGGCCGATCTGGAGATGATACTTAAGATTTAATTCTCAATATGTTGGTAGCGAGGTAAATGTTTGGCCCTGGGAGAAACAACTTTAGTCAGCTGGTCCTCCTACGGAAACCAACTTAGGCCTACCACTGAAACCCAACCACGCAAAAAGCAGATTGAGAACTGTGGGCCACAAGCCTATGAAAGACCCCGGCCATCAACTCCAACCCACGAGTTGAGATATATCAAGATAACCTACGTGGGATAAATCACCTCATTCCCATAGAATTATAGATTGTGACAGACTTATTACACTTTCTTACAGTAGATCCTCTGGAAAAAGGCAAACTAGGCCTGTGTATCCAGCTCAGTGCCAGTACTTGCACTGCTGCAGTCGTTCACGGTGTTGGCAGTGGCGGTAGCAGATGCAACACTTTTACTATTCTGTATTTTTGCTTTATAATCAAACTTCAAATCTTGTCTTCCCCATGCTTTAAACTCCCAAGTTCCACTTGGGAAGTTGGAACACAGTCCACACTATTTCTATCCCCAGACATAATGATAAGATTATACCCGGAAGCCTGTGGCACTCTGTCATTTGGCGCCTGTGCTACTGTATAGTTATAGAGTGTCAGTTTGTTAATCCCATTCTCCCCCCTATAGTTTCAGGTAACTTACTGCGCCTTACCAGGTTTAGTTCAGTTGATCGTTTAAGCCATAGAAAGGGACCACCATTTTCTACCTTGTCCACTTACCATGAACTAGTTTAAAAGATAAGTTGACTCCAGTCCTCAATGTATAATCATATGGCTTAACTTATTGCTGCCTATAGTAGAAGTAAGTTACTGAAGATAAAAGCTTGAGCAGAACATTTCATATACATATACTGTAGGCCTAGTCTCCTTCTCCACCACTCTTATATTTCTTCGTTCTTTTCTCCTGGCCGCCTTCTCCACTTTTCATCTATTTCTGTATTTTATTTTATTTTTTATTTTTTTGCAAACAAAATAAAAATAAAATAATAATAAAATCCTCCACTTAAGTCCTCCTGACCGATATTTTTACTCAATTACTGTTCCTCCACTCCATTTAGTCTTCCCTTGCTCCATAAACTTCTTAACTGCATTCATTCCGAGTGAGGAAGTATATGGATGAAGGCAGTGCTGGTTGGGAGGAGGGGCGTCGACTGACTGGGGACAGAGGTGCATGGGGGCGGTTCGTTCGTGACCACCCATTCGGGGATCACGGCGTCAGGCAATAGATTCCTTCACCAATATCGGTATCTTCTTCCTCTGCTGCATCGAGACCAAAGACAAACTTCATCCCATCATCCTCTCCTTCCTTCAGCATGTCGTCCCATTCTCTCACAGACTATAACTTATCTTCTGCTAGCCTGTCTCTCCCCTCATTGTAATATTGGCACTCGATTACTATATGCATTGAAATGTCTCCATGCTCTCATCCCTTTGGCGTCCCTTTTGGTCAGTCCTTTGGCTGGGAGATCAGCTTGTACAGCCTAAGATAAACCTACTTGTTATCTATATTATGATAGGACAAGCCCACCACAATAAAACTATTCTGTGTATAATTATTATTTAATATAAACATTACAAACTGGAACAAAATAGGAAAGAAGTGAAGCACAAGCACAAATATCTTTCCTCGACATGTAAGTAATGCATTTTTTTTTTTTTTTTTAACCACCATACACTCCCTGCTGAATAGCAAGGCTAGGGTGGGTGCCCTGATGAATCAGGGACTTAGTGAATAGTTGCCACAGATTGCTAGACCGCACCGTTCACCAACAGCACTGACGTCTGCCAATAACACACTGGCTGGCCCGAGGCTCGAACCGTCAACCTCACGGTTAGCAGGCGAACGCTCTACCAATCGAGCTACGGCCTGTGATGGTAAAAGTGATACATAGAATACAATGTTCATGCAAATAGTCATAATGATACAAATGGGGATTCAAAATAATTGCTTTCAGGTTAATATAATATTATTTTTATCATCGTTCTTAACACCAATAACCCCCAAATGAAATTAATGAAAGCATGGGATTCTCCCAGGATTCGAACCTAGGATATCTCACACAGAACGTACACGCTCTAACCATTACACCATCAAAACAGTATTTTTGATAATCTGAATATTAAAGTACAGTACTCCTATAGCTAATCAGAAATGACTAGTTATCTAATTGCAATACTGGGATACAAGGGACTCAGTGATATGGCCTAGGATGAAAACATTTAAGTATCGGGGACATATTTCTTCTCTCCATTTATCACCTCCCTCCTTCATTATTCCTTCACACAATCAGGGTGTCGAACAAAAGCCAAGTCCTTTATTTTTAGTCTTTATTGTCTATTTTATTATACAGGTCTCCCTCACTATCCGATGCCCCAATTTACGATATTATTATAGGATTTTAGGCGTGTGTTTGAGTTTTGGCTGGTCCGAGAATGCATCCCCATTTACCCCATTAATTTTAGGCTTCGCTATATGATTTTTCTATTTAAAATCGGGTTTTCAGGAACGTAACTCAATCGTAAATCGAGGGAGACCTGTACATGCAGCGATAACACTGTGGTTTATAGTTCAAATTATAGCTTTGAAAGTGATAAAATGGCTAAAACAATGCTAGTTGATGTTAATTTTCTTGTACTCCTTCTCATATTCATTCAAGTCTTTAACCAAAATGGCTCCGGTTTGACACCCCGCACACAATCCCTCCGCTATTTCTGTGTCTTCCCCATCTTTTTCATCATCACACCTTATATACTGTACAGTAGGTAGCGCCAACGAACTTGAAAAAAAAATCATCATCCCTGACCTAACTCAAAACTCAAAAGGGCCTAGAGCAAACTGGCTGTAAATATCCACACCTATTTCCTGGTGGACTCTTACCAAATGATGGAAATGTCACTGTGATTACTTTTATTAATTTGATAGCGTAATGCATAAATGCGCGGAATTTCGGTGTGAGTATCCTATATTCGAGTCCTTGGAGTGCCACATGTATTTGTTGATTTCATTAATTGAGTTTAGAAGTAAAGTTGGTTAGTGAAAAATAATGAATTATAAGAAGTTATGGTGTCAAGATTATTGTCAAGTTTGCTAGCACTACCTATAGTAACTATTATCATGTAGGAGTACTGCAGTAGTATACTATACCCTGTTCCAAGTTTTGTTGTTGTTGCTGTTCCCCGGGCTGCCTGGCCGAACAGCCCCAAGGCCCCAAGCAAGGCGAAGGCCATAATCAAGCGCCCCCACAGAACCCTCTCTGCCTACCACAATAAAGCCTGGGTGACCGAAGCCGCTCACAGACAAGGAGCCGAGGAGGGCGCGGAAACGCCTGGGATACACCCAAGGCCCAGTGCTCCTCAGCAATCATGAAGGGAAAGCTGAGGGGCAAAGGAAAAATGTGACGCTTTGGCTCCCAGTCTGCCAAACTCGAGACTTGGCAATAGGGAGGTTAATCCACGGAAGAGACGCCGCCACTTGAGATCTAGGAAATGTATAAGTAAAAGGAACAGTTAGAGTAGGCTACTGTTCCAAGTAGGTATAGATAGCGCCAACGAACTTGACAATAATCTTGATCCCTTAACTTCTTATAACTCAAAATGAATGAAAGCAATTGGGCTGAAATTCCTCTAATTTGGGAAGAGTCCACCGGGTCATAGGTATGGATATTTACAGCCAGTTTGCTCTAGACCCTTTTGAGTTACGAGAGGTCAGGGATTGAGATTTTTGTCAAGTTCGTTGGCGTTACCTATAGCCCAAAAATCGCGAACCTCAAGCCGGTATCACACGAGCGCTTTTTACCTTAACATTTATCCTCAACACTAGTCTGGCAGCTTATGAGGTCATCATTTAATCTATTTTGGTTACCTAAATGCATCGATCACCAGTCTAGTTTCTGATACCAGTGCAAAATATTCCAGAAATGTTCCCAGAAAATTTTGATCATCGAATGTTGACTATAAAAGCTTTCGTGTGATACCGGCTTTAACCTCTGAACGTCCCGGACTTCTCAAATTGACTAATTCCTTGAACGTGACGATAGTGCGTTGTTATGTGTGCGATTAGTTTGCTTGGGACCCAGATTAACTTGCTCATGTACTAATGTACACCCTATGTGGTGGATTGTGTTCTTTTATTTCATAAATCTTATTTTAGTAAGCGTTGTTTCCACATAGCGATTTTGATAAGTTAATTTGACTTTATATTGTCTTTGTCCCAGTTTTGGTTTGTTTAGTTTGCAAGTTTTACATTTTAACTAGGGCATTTAACTTTAAAAGGGCTGTAAATTTCCAAACCTGTGCTGTGGTTGACCCTTCCCAAATGGTAGAAATGTTAGCTCGATTACTCTAGTGGTTGGTGAGTTATAGAGGTCAATGTTCAAGAGCTTTGGCCTACTTACTTGGAACAGGGTATAACTAGGAATTAACTCTATGTTCTTGCTTTTATTTTCTTCAGAACATTGCTTTGTTCTAGCGCAGCCTTTCTCTTTCTCTGAAAAAAGAAAAAAATACATGTAAGTAACTTACAAATGCATCTGTAATAAAAGTATGTGGTTTTGTGTTAAATTTTAAATATATATTTTGCTAAATTATTATTTCCACAGTGAATTTGATCAGATCTTTTGTCTTTATATTTGTGACATAGACTACAGTAGATCTGGACTGGACACGAAAATGGAACTTTGCAGTAAGGGACCCAAAATCGGAGAACGAACCCCCAAGTTCGAACCTTGAAACCGCGAAAATATCACATTTTCGCGGTTTCGAGGTTCGAACTTGGGGGTTCGTTTTCCGATTGTGGGTCCCTTACTGCAGAGTTCCATTTTCGTGTCCAGTCCAGATCTACTTACATAGTCTATGATTGTGCTGTTCCTGTTTTGGTTTGTTTGTTTTGCAAGTTTTACATTTAAATTCGGAATGTGATAATCTGGAAACACCTTTGTTTGGAATCTGGCAAGGGCTATTTTAATGTCCGAAATAAGCAACAGATTCTAAGTTCTTTGTATATTATTAGTATTTTCTAAAAAATTTAACATATACAGTATATTCTATATCTACAGCATAATTTAATCAATTCTGAGGTGCTTGTAGACATGGGTATTGGAACATTAAATCTGTACGTTTAAAATATAATCATCAGTCATCCTATTCCTGTATTCATGAGATAGTGCTGGAGGGACCTTGGTGACCCTGGTCTCTGGGTCTTCTCCTGGATGACCTAGATGTGTGTGAATTTGTATTTTGTTTTTGTGTGTTCATTGTTTTCTGTTGTCCCTATTTTTGCTGTCTTGAGTCGGCCACCCCCCCCCCCCCCCCAAAAAAAAATAGGAAAAGTGGGGATTGGGCCCGAGTATATAGATAGATGAGATTGCATCAGTGCCCTGATGATCAGGGACTTCAGTGGAAAGTTGCTACAGATTGCTAGACCGCACCGTTCACCAACAGCACTGGTGTCTGCCAAATAGCACACTGGCTGGGCCGAGACTCGAACCATAAACCTCACAATTTGCAGGCGAGTGCTCTACCAACCGCGCTACGGCCTGTGGCATAATAATCTATCTATCTATCTATTTACTCAGGCCCAATCCCCACTTTTCCTTTTTTTTTGTGGGGAGGGGGGGGGGGGGGCCTGAAAACAAATAATGAGTTAATATGATAAGGGTGGCATAAGCTGCTCAGTTAATTTGAAGGGAGAAGTGTGACTTACATTAGGTGTGTTGGGTGTGGCGACAGCATCAATCATCTCCGAGATGGCTCGCGGCCGACTTGGAGATTCTTCCATGTTGATGGTCAGTGCCTCGGGGATTTCCAGCACCTATGGGTATCACAAGTTAAAGGATCATTACTTATTATATTAAGGAACAAACCATTCTTAACATTAATCCTCCAATACAAATCCCAATGTACTTATTTAATTGTAAAACTTGCTTGTCCCACGTTGTAAATTTCTTATAAATCAGCTGGTGCTCAATGGGTTACAGACTAAATGATCCATAAAAAAATAAGATTTCAGTTTAACAAATAGATAAGGAAAAAATATAAAGCCATACACTCTCACTGACATCCTGGGCTGTATGTAAAGCCGGTATCACACAAGCACTTTTTCCCTCAACATGTATCCTAAACACTGGTCTGGCAGCTTATGAGGTCAACATTTAAAATATTTTGGTTACCTAAATTAATATACCATCAGTCTAGTTTCCGATACCAGTGCAAAATATTCCACAAATGTTGACTATAAAATCTTTCGTGTGATACCGACTTAAAGCACCCTCACATTATGCTGGAAAGTACAACTGGTGAGATTTTCCTTACCTTATCCGGAGTGAGGGACTCAAACTGGTGCTTGAGGGTCTGGAGGTCGAAGACATAGTTAAGTAGGACGGTGCGGAGGTCGTACATCAAAACCAGGTCGGAGCGCAGGTCGTTGAACATCTGGCAGACATCCTCCACGGCCATTGGGTTGGTTTCTGTGGGGTCGAGTGAAATTTAGTACAGGTCCTAACTTATGATAGTATTATAGGCTCCATCTCGAGTCGGCCAACCCCAGATAGAGGAAACAAAATGGGGAATGTGCCTGAGTAAATAGATAAATAGATTATAGGTTTTTAGGTTTTGGCTGATCCGAGAACGCATCCCCATTTACCCCATTAATTTTAGGGTTCGCTGTACGATTTTTCTATTTAAGATCGGGTTTTCAGGAACGTAACCCAATCGTAAATTGAAGGAGACCTGTAGGCTAAACTAAAACCCCTCTCTTACATACTAATTGTAAGAAAACTGTCCGGAAGTGTGAAGCTCCTGTCTTGATAACGTAATGGTTAGTGCGCAATATTTTGGTTTGAGTAACATAGGTTCGAATCCTTGGCATATATACTGTATTCATTATATTTTGGTTTGAGTAACATAGGTTCGAATCCTTGGCGTATATACTGTATTCATTATATTTTTGTTTGAGTAACATAGGTTCGAATCCTTGGCGTATATACTGTATTTATTATATTTTGGTTTGAGTAACATAGGTTCGAATCCTTGGCGTATATACTGTATTCATTATATTTTGGTTTGAGTAACATAGGTTCGAATCCTTGGCGTATATACTGTATTCATTAGTTTCATTGATTTCATTAATTTGGTTTATTTGTAAGTTAATTGGTGGGTTGGTGATAATATGAATTTCAGACTTTTACCTCAGACTGTCAGACTAACAGCCGTATTCTTAAACCTTCCCAACATGAAACCCTAAAAGGTAACTTGGAAGATCTCAAGTTCTCATTAATTAATTTCAACCTAGCCTTTGAGGATGATGGTTAGAAGCAAGAGGATGGGGAAAGAGTGAATGAGTAGGGCAATGGAGAATGGTGAGTAATTAATACAACTGACTACAAAAACATCCCTCCATGCGCCGACAATCACCAACTGTAAACTTTTCCTATTGACCTAACCCTGATATTAAGAAAGATCGTTTTTTTTTTAAATACAATGGCTCTATGCCAAGCAGCTGAAAGAGCCGTAAAACATTCAAGAAGGGTAGATATTATTTACAGGTAAGGAGTTGTATTTCTTTCATGACTCAATCCATATATACAGTAAACAACCACAGGGACATCACACACCCCTGTTTCAACCCAACATTCAGATCAAAGAACTCGCTCTGCTCATTCTCCACACGTACTGCCGCCTTTGCACCCTCATACATGCTCTTCACTGCTTTCAGCAACTTGCTATCTACTCCGTATATTCTAAGTACTGTACTTTCCACATTCCTTCTCTATCCACTCTGTCATAGGCCTTCTCCAAGTCCATAAAGGCAACATACAGCTTTTGTTGCTTCTCCAGATATTTCTTCACAACATATTTCAGGGTAAAAATCTGAGCTACACATCCTCTTCCCTTCCTCAAGCCGCCCTGCTCGTCACCTATCCATTTCTCCGTTCTCGCTCTCACTCTCTCAATCACTACCTTACTGTACACCTTCCCTATTACGCTTAGCAGACACACTCCTCTTTCCCCTTTATAGGGGGACTATTATGCCTGTCTTCCAGTCATCAGGTGCACCCTACAATATCTCCTGATCCCAAACAATCCAATTTTGTACGGTAAAATGCATAGAAATCTGTCCACTGACCTAAACTGAGCTCCGCCAACAGCTGCTCGATGGCCTTGACCTTCTTCTGCCCCACACTGACGGGGAGCTTCATGCGTTGTGACCGAAGACTCACTCCCGAGGACTTGACGTCAGGGAACTTGATACCTGTACAGCTCTCCAGGCTTGGGGGCTGTGGAGAGAAGGGAGAGATAGTAAATGTACAGTCGGCCTAATATGTATACTGTATTTTGATCAATAATTGGTATCAGCAATATTTACACATGACTTCTTCTTTTTGAGTAAGACATACAAACATGTTCCTACAATAACCCACCCTATTCAATATCCGAGACATAAATACAGCACAGAGCAAGCCAAACGTAATGGCAGCTGGGATCTGACTTATTTGCGCGACCGTACAAAACCGCGCCTTATAGCATCGCTGGCCGTATTAAGGGGGAGGTAGGCGCTTTTTGGGGACCCTCTTCTCGCTTATGTTTACCATATAATAGCTTTGAGATTTTCAGACGTTTGTTCCGTTATTTTGGCGATGTTAAGACCTTTCGCCCCATTTCTTTGTGCCAATTAGGTGTCAATATTTTCCGGGCGAGCGATAGCGAGCCTGTAATTTTAGAAGGAACCGGCCTTTACCCAGGACATTTTTCTATCAAAAAATTGTACAAATTTATCCTGAAAGGAGGTCTAGGAGGTGTTTTTTTAAGCTTGATGGAGATCTAGCGAGGAAACTCAAAAATATATAGGCCAAACTCCAAGCACTACCCCCTTAAAGTTGTCGGCACTCACCACTGCATCCAGCCGGGCAACTTTGTTCTGCGGCGTCTTTTTCTTTGTGATCTTGGTCATCTTGCGGGAGTCTGTGTCGGCGCTGATCAACTTCTGGAGGTCCTGGGTCTTCTTCTCTCGCTCTTTCTTACGCGCCTCTATCTTACGCAGTTCACTGATCAGCTGCGTTTCTTCCTCAATCTTGAAAATAAAGATATAAAGTTTAGACCCTGATCAAAATATATTAATCTTGAACTTATGAATTAAGAAACACCCCGTTCTTAACATTAATCATCAATTACAAACTCCAATGTACTTGAATAAACTAATGAAAGCATATTGTCCTCCCGGGATTCCAACTCGGGACACCACACCCAGAACGTAAGCATTTAAAACCATTACACCACCAACACAGTTAATGCCAACTTTTTTGTCTTAAAAAAAAAATAAGCATCAATATCTATCTATCTATCTATCTATCTATCTATCTATCTATCCACTGCTGGATGCCCTACTCCCCTTTAGCGATTTTGATAAGTTCTTTTGCCTTCATATTGTGTCGTCCCTGTTTTGGTTTGTTTATATTGCAAGTTTTACATTATAATTATGAGGGTGGTCATTACACAAAACGCCCACGAGTGGACCTGTCCTCCCGTGAGAAGGGCAACCTGTCCAGTTTATTCAAGGACTTACAGGATTGACCACTCAATGAGGGTCCATCTGACTCCGAGGCCCTCTATCAATATGATTAACTTTTATTGTGGGGGCGCTCGGTTATGGCCTTGGCCTTGCTCGGGGTCTTGGGGCTGTTCGGCCAGGCAGCTTGGGGAACAACAACAACAACAACAACAACAACAACAACAACAACAACAACTTTTATTAGCACATGCTTTCATTAAGTTCATTGGGTGGTGTTTGGTGTTGTGAGTGAAATAAATAAAATAGATTATTATATTGGAAGCAAAATCAGCACATTACAATTCTTAAACTACTGTACCATCAAATTATTTGTAGATTCATAAAATACAATAAAGAAAAACAAATCACACTTATAAGACATAACAACTCACAGGGAGGCTAGGGGGCTGAGGGCACAAGGAATCCATAATCACACTTATAAGACATAACAACTCACAGGGAGGCTAGGGGGCTGAGGGCACAAGGAATCCATAATCACACTTATAAGACATAACAACTCACAGGGAGGCTAGGGGGCTGAGGGCACAAGGAATCCATAATCACACTTATAAGACATAACAACTCACAGGGAGGCTAGGGGGCTGAGGGCACAAGGAATCCATAATCACACTTATAAGACATAACAACTCACAGGGAGGCTAGGGGGCTGAGGGCACAAGGAATCCATAATCACACTTATAAGACATAACAACTCACAGGGAGGCTAGGGGGCTGAGGGCACAAGGAATCCATAATCACACTTATAAGACATAACAACTCACAGGGAGGCTAGGGGGCTGAGGGCACAAGGAATCCATAATCACACTTATAAGACATAACAACTCACAGGGAGGCTAGGGGGCTGAGGGCACAAGGAATCCATAATCACACTTATAAGACATAACAACTCACAGGGAGGCTAGGGGGCTGAGGGCACAAGGAATCCATAATCACACTTATAAGACATAACAACTCACAGGGAGGCTAGGGGGCTGAGGGCACAAGGAATCCATAATCACACTTATAAGACATAACAACTCACAGGGAGGCTAGGGGGCTGAGGGCACAAGGAATCCATAATCACACTTATAAGACATAACAACTCACAGGGAGGCTAGGGGGCTGAGGGCACAAGGAATCAATAATGGGGAGGCACTTAGACAGGGTGTCAAACCAGAGCAATTTTGTTTGAAGACTTGAATGAATATGAGAAGGAATACAAGAAAATTAACATGAAATAGTATTGTTTTGACCATTTTATCCCTTCCAAAAGACACAATTTGAACTATAAACCACAATTTTACATTTACATATACAATAATAAGGACTAAAAATGAAAGACTCCACTTTTGTTTGACACCCTGCACTGAGATTTACCTGTTTGGGCGTCCTGTTCCACAATTTCTTAAGTTGCTCCTTCCTCCGGTACTCGTGGTCGGCGTCGTAGTTAACAATCTTGCCTTCGGGGCCGCTAAGGCTGTTGATCTGAAAGATAACAGGACACTACAGTATTATGGTTCCCAGAAACTAAGACGAGCCAGCTGAATTCTCTATCAAAATTGTACAAATTTATCTTCAAGGAGGGTCTTGGGTGGGTGTTATTATAAACTTGATGGAGGTCTAGGGAGGAAAACAAATATGGTAAAAAGATCTATTTATCTATCTATTGCCTGACGCCGTGATCCCCGAAGGGGATAGGCCTAAATGAGCAAATAAACACATACAGTACATACTTTTTTGAGAGTGTTGGTGACACTATAGTAGCGATCCTTAAGGTCTTCCATAGTGCGGTGCGTTAGGTGGGATGGCCAGCGGTCGGTGATGACAGGCCACCGCAAGTCAAACCTCTGGCACAGCTCAAACAGTATGTCCGTCTCTGAGCGGCTCCACCCGTCACACAGCAGGTGCTCGCTGTATTCCACGTCGGAGTACTTCAGTAGTTCCACTTTCTGTCAAATTATAGCGTTATTAGCGTTATTTCCATATAGCGATTTTGATACGTTCTTTTATCTTATATTGTGTCGTCCCTGTTTTGGTTTGTTTATTTTGCAAGGTTTACATTACAGTACAGTATAATATAAAATTAAATTACACAAAGATAGTAAGTTCGTCAGTGGCTCCACTTTCTATCTATCTATCTATTGCCTGACGCCGTGATCCTCAAAGGGGTAGCCACGAACGAACCGCCCCCATGCACCTCTGTCCCCAGTCAGTCGACGCCCCTCCCCCCAACCAGCACCGCCTTCGTTCATGTACTTCCTCACTCCATCCTTCC
This sequence comes from Paralithodes platypus, assembly GCA_032716605.1. Taxonomy (NCBI): domain Eukaryota; kingdom Metazoa; phylum Arthropoda; class Malacostraca; order Decapoda; family Lithodidae; genus Paralithodes; species Paralithodes platypus. The sequence continues at coordinate 4,134,673 of CM064534.1, read as the reverse complement.
ACCTCTCATTCGGTCTACCTCTCCCTCTCTGTCCCTCCACCTCGCTCTCGTACACCGTCTTAGTCATTCTCTCGCTTTCCATACGTTCCATATGGCCGAACCATCTCAAGTTGTTCCTTTTCACACTTTCCAGCACATCTACCTCCACACCACACCTCCTTCTTACTTCCTCATTAGTCTGTCTATCCCTCCATGTAACTCCGCACGCACTCCTTAAGTAATTCATTTCCACTGCTCTCACTCTTGGTCTGAGTCTCTCAACCAACGTCCATGATTCGCTTCCGTCAAATTAAATTATAGGTCTCCCTCCATTTACGATTGGGTTACGTTCCTGAAAACCTGATCTTAAATAGAAAAATCGTACAGCAAACCCTAAAATTAATGGGGTAAATGGGGATGTGTTCTCGGACCAGCCAAAACCCAAACACCTAAAAATATATAAGAATAACATAAATTGGGACATCAGTTAGTGAAGGAGACCGGTATACAAAGAGTTATAGTCTATTCGCTGTAAGTAGGCGAGAAATCATGTCCTTTACCCTCTGTAACTCAAAAAGGGCTAGAGTAAATTGGCTGTAAATTTCCATATCCATTCCTTGACTGACTCTTTGGTAGAAATATAAACTCGATTACTCTAGTCGTTTTCGAGTTACAGAGGCTAGAGGTCATGATATCTCGCCTACTGACAGCGAATAGACTATAGTCATACAGTACTATCAAACAGTGGCATTGCAGAGGGAGACTGTTAACCATGGTTCAACCTAACAAAAGGCAACCAGTGGTGCTGAAGTCGGACACTCTCAAAAAACTTGTTCTGCTGCAGTTAGGTATTCCCTATTTTCCCCATAAGACCATAAATTCCAAGTACTGTACAGGATTTTGAAGTACTGTATGCGACGTTTACGCAGAACGCATCCCTCGCGTAGTTGGGGGGGGGGGAGCACTGTAGGCTACTTACTACAGGTCTCCCTCACTATCCAATGCCCTGATTTACAATAAGATTATAGAATTTTAGGCGTTTGTGTACTATATTGATGCCCTAATTTACAATATTATTATAGGTTTTTAGTTGTTGTTGTTGTTGCTCCCCAGGCTGCCTGGCCGAACAGCCCCAAGGTCCCGAGCAAGGCCAAGGTCATAGAGCGCTCCCACAAAACCCTCCCTGCTTACCACTAACAAAGCCCGGGTGACCGAAGCCACTCTAAGGCAGGGAGCTGAGGAGGGCGCGGAAACGCCCGGGAAACCAAAGCCCCACCCAAGGCCCTGTGCCCCTCAGCAATTATGAAGGGAAAGTTGAGGGGCAAGGGAAAAATGTGACGCTTTGGCTCCCAATCTGCCAACTTTTAGGTTGGCAGTAGGGAGGTCGATCCACGGAAAAGACGCCGTCACTTGAGATCTAGAAGATATATAAGTAAAAGGAACAGTCAGAGTAAGCTATGGGTATGGCAGAGATCGCTCAGCTCTCACTTAGGTTTTTAGTTGTTTGTGTTTGTGTTTTGGCTGGTCCAAGAACGCATCCCCATTTACTCCATTCATTATAGGGTTTTCTAAATTATTTTTCTATTTAAGATCGGGGTTTCAGTAATGTAACACAATCGTAAATTGAGGGAGACCTGTACTGTTATTGCATAAAAGATAATGAAAGAAGGATGGAATAAGAACTTTGGGAAGCTATGATTAATAAACAATGCAGTGAAGTGAGGTACCGGTACTGTACTAAGATGAAAAAGTAGTTGTTTCTCCACCAAAAACTTGTTTCCCAGAATACCATTGATGAAATTTTGATGCTTCTAATAGGCTGACAAATATGGTACAATCGGGGGTATTAAGTGTTGTCATTGATTCCAGTGGTTTTCGCTCAAAGTGTTATTGGTATCTTTATAGTTACTGGGAAAAGTGCTTATCCCTCAGAGAATTAGTCAGTGTCCGAAACGTTGTGAAATATCTGACAACACTTATTAACCTCGACTGTACACATGCACATCAGCACAATCTTGCTCAGCTGGACTAAGCTAAAGATAATTGTATCATATGTTGACCTTGTTAAACATAGCAAAGGGGTCAAAACTAAAGGTTACAATACAGTATAAATAGTGACCTTGTTGAACATAGTAAAGATGTTAAAACTAGCGTTGAACATGAAGAAAGGGGTACAAAAAAGTGCCTAATGGTAGCCCAAATAAGAGTTAGTAGAGCAAATGGGACAAAACTAAAGGTAACAATATGGTGTAGATAGTAACCTTATTAAACATAGCAAAGGGGTACTCCTTGCCCTGGTCACAAGTGCGGCGCCAGTGGTGTAGCACGGCCCCGTCCTTTCTGGCGGGGTTGGTGAACGGCATCCACTGCCACGGCCGCACGCGCTTCATCCCGAGCTTAGCCTTCACACTCTTGTAACCTTGAACTAGACACACATAATACTTTAATATTTTAACCCTTTCAAGCTCCTATACGCATTTCTGTTTTGTTTTCTGGTAATTATTAGATGATTTTATTCAGATTAGGAAGGGTATATGGAATTCAGAGGGTTGATTGAGAGATTCTTTACCCTTTTAACACTCACAGATCCTTCCTAAGCTGCATAAAATCGTCTAATGATAGCTAAAATATACTGCTAAAACGCGTCAGAGCTTCAAGGGGTTAACCTCTGAAGTGCGCATGGGGGTAATTGGAAACGTCCCCCTGTGCTGACGTATTTGAGGTGTTTCCGTCACTAAAATATTCATTGTGCCATTAATAGCATTAATATTTATCCATATGCGCCTATTATGGGTTGATTATAAAGGTATTAACCTGAAACAACAATAAAACGAGTGAAAACAGCGTTTGGATGGTCAAAATCGGAGATATAGCCCGCGAGTTGTATAATGTATGGGTGAGGCAATCTGCTTTCCCGCCAATTTCCCCCAAGGCCACTGAGACACAGTCGATCGATACTCTCTCTCTCTCTCTTGCACTCGCTTGCTATCAGTGATGACCACACCCTCCAATCGGATTTCTAATGTTAGCACGAAAATATACCTCAGAATAAGGGAATAACAGGGAAAATAGGTGATAACTGAAGGAGAGGAGGAAAGTGGGGAAGGAGGGGAGGTAGAGGACTGAGATTTTGCATGGCCCAGGGGCCAAAAAAAAAAAAAAAAAAAAAAAAAAAATATAAAAAAATATTTTTTTTTCGATGTCAAAAGTTGATTTTTATTTTCTCTGACTCTTAAGAGTCTTCCCGCAGTGCGCCGGGGGAACTCTTAAGAGTCTCCCCGCAGCTCCCGGGTTAAGGGGAGATGGGACATTGATGTACACTCGGATACCATAGTCTCTAGCCCACTCATAAATATTTGAGGACTTCAGCTATATACAGTACATTTCTTACAGTTTCTTACAGTAGATCCTCTGGAAAAAGGCAAACTAGGCCTGTGTATCCAGCTCAGTACCAGTACTTGCACTGCTGCGGTCGTTCGTGTTGGAAGCATATTTATGGAAGCATATCTCTGGAAACACATTTATGAATATAATATTCTATACATCAACTACAAAACTATATATACCATATATTGAAAAGCAAGATCTATAAAAAATCAATCAAGATAGCTATAATTGCATAAAGAAAAACATAGGGAGTCTAGAAATTCATATGAGTGGGCTAAAGACTATGGCATCCGACTGTACCGTACAGGAGTAAAGCATGGACGTTGATGGAGAGACTTAATAAGAGTTAAGCCGGTATCACATAAGAGCTTTTATAGTCAACATTCGATGATCAACATTTTTCTGGCATCATTTTGGGAATATTTTGCATTGGTATCGGAAACTAAACTGATGATAATTGAACTTAGGTAACCAAAATATATTAAATGTTGACCTCATAAGCTGCCAGACCAGTGTTGAGTGAAAATTGCTCGTGTGATACCGGCTTTAGAGGGGTGGAAATTAGTTACCGGTACTTGAGAAGTACGTGGGAGTCACATGGAGAGATAAACATAAAATAGTTTATATTCAAACCATTGTCTGTGGTAAAGTTGGAATAAACAGATAGAATAAATAAATAATAGTTTATATTCAAACAAACCATTGTCCGTGGGTAGCAGTGGGGGTAGGTCCTTGTTAGAGTCGGAGTAGAGGAGGGCGTAGAGTTCCCGATGCATGCCCTCGGGTCGCCGCATCACCTCCTTCTCCTTCTTCTTCTTGTCGCGCCGCAGCCCCAGGATCAGCTCCTTGCTCACCTCTGGGGTGGCCACGCGCTCCAACTCCAGGATGTCCCGTACGTCCGCCATACTGCCGACCTTACAAGCAAAATTATCAGATTCAGATTTTAGTTTGTCGATATTAAGACCTGTACTGGTGACGTCTTTTACATTTGATATCAGCTACATTTTGACGATTTTATGTATGTTAGTAAGGATATATGGTAGCTAAAAAGATTAATTAAGTTAGTCGACAGCCTTCTAATTGGTAGACGTCCTTCCTGAGATGAATAAAATTGTCTAATAGCAGCCAAAATATAGCGAAAAGTACGTCGCCGGTACAGAAGGAGTTAAGACCTTTCGCCCCATTTCTTTGTCAATATTAAGACCTTTTGTGCTATTTAGGTGTCAATTTTTTCCTGGCGAACGATAGTGAACCTGCAATTTTGAAAATGTACAAATGTAACCGTCTTGGTGGTGTAATGGTTAGAGTGTTTACAAATCTGTGTGTGATAACCCAGGTTTGAATCCCGGTGGATCACATATATGCTTTCATTAATTTCATTGGAGGTGTTTGGTGTGGTGGTGAAATTACCGGTAATAAAATATAGATTACTATAAATTAACCCTCTCAGGATCAATGACACACTTCTTTTCTTCTGTTTTCTGGCTATTATTAGACGATTTTATTCAGATAAGGAAGGGTATATGAAAGTCAGAGGGTTGATTAAGAATTTGAGATACCCGGTAGTCTTTACCCTTTTAATTCCCACAGATCCTTCCTAACCTGTATAAAATTGTCTGATGATAGTCAAAATATACTGCCAAAATGTGTCATATCCTCAAGGGGATAATATCCCCATTACTAATACCCGGTTCTAGCAGGTCCACCGTCCACATCTTATTTTGTTTGAGGGGTAGGCCTACAAATAAAAAAGTAAAAAAAATAATATAATAATCAGAAGGCCTCAAGCTAAATAATTACAAAAACATGGTTTTTCCTATTGTTTTTAATGGGTGTTTCTTTCGGTTATAGGTACTGTAGCTTTGGGAAGGATTTAGTATCCAGGCGTAGGCCTACGGTCGTCATGTTTACATAGGTCGACCGTCGATCACTCGCGGTTAACTTCCTGTTTATTTTTATGGCTATCTTTATCTGTTATAGGCCTAGGGCCCTAGTGTTATTTGACCCCTGCTGTCAATATATATGATGATGAAAATAAGTCATAGGGGGGTGAGGAGACCCTCAGCCTCAGAATATTGGTCAACACTTTAATATAGCCTAGGCTACTCGATCTAGGCTAGCCTAGCCTGTTGCCGCCCGAAATATTTCCAACTAGGCTAGCCTAGGCTAGGCCTATATAATTACCTGATGTTCTGTCTCTTCCAAACGGGCAGAACACCTTTATGGCCCTTCTGTGGTGTCTGCTGCAGTCCGCGGCATACAATTACCAAATAAAATGCCACCAAACAATCTTGTTTGTTGACATTGTTTAGGAAATGGTCGAGTTTCAAGTGGCTCTCTCTAGCTCCGTGGAGTACTACTAATGGAGCAACAGAGAGGTACGTTCTTGGCGGAGATGATAAAGGTCAAATGTTGTTGACTTTTGGCTCAACAATCGTGTTATGATATTTCATTCTACAAAGGATGTTCACAATATAAACCCTTCCATTCATGGTGTTGTTAATAAAATGAAGGTCCTTGAAATAAAACAGAACATAAATAATAAAGGTGACTTAACCTGATGATCGAGACAAAGTCAACGTAGTTTGACGTTATATTTCAATCAAGAACGAGCTTCCGAAGTACTCTACTGAGCTAGAGAGGAGAGCTACGTGAAACTCGACCCAATGTTGCCAACAAACTATAGTACTGTTGCCAACTTGCCATGTAAAGGCTTATCCCTCAATACCTTCACCTGACCTGGTGTTGAGTAGAGCAAATATGGCAAGCTCTCCTTACCTCCCGCTTGGTTTCAGTTCGCCCGGCCCCTATGTGTTCACACCACACCTTTCTCGTTTTTCGGCACGGCTAGATGGCCCTATTCTGTAGAGCTTAGACATATACTGTATATATTGCTTAGCAAATGGGGCGTGGACAAGGACCTATTGCTGCAGATAGTTAACAGGGCCGGCTATACTGGATTATGAGTTAAACAGGGCATTCTTTGCTGACCTCAAGATATTCATAGACTCAAAACTTTTTTGTTTTTTTCTATATTCCAACTACTCGGGCATAGGCTGATAGCCTTTACACTCTACCGCTGAACACGGAGAGGCCCGTGAGGTCTTGCTCCAGTCTAGGGAGTGAGACATGCGAAGCTTCACGGCTCGAAGCAACTCCATTTCTGAAGCTGCTCCGCCTCTGTGCTTCACAGCCTCATCCCCCAGGCTCGGACCCTCACTCTCAGAAAGCCACCTATTGAGCAATTAACTCATTAGGCATTGCCCCCCTGTAGCATATTTGTTAGGTGTACAGTCAGCCAAATAAGTGATGTCTCGGCACAAAGTATATTTTGATCAATAATTGGTATTCTATCTATCTATCTATCTATCTATATGCTCAGGCCCAATCCCCATTTTGGGGGTAGCCGACTCAAGACAGAGCAAGAACAGGGAAAACACAAAAACAACATAAAACAAAAAATAAACACACATAAAAAACACAAACTCTCACACATCCAGGTCACCCAGGAGAAGACCCAGAGACCAGGGTTACCAAGGTCGCTCCAGCACTCCCCCGGCCCCTGACCACCCGGAGAGGTTCCGATCTCGGCAGGCAGACATGCAGCGGAGCCAAAGCCACAAGCCCTCCCACCACACTTCCAGGCACACCCTTCATATTAATCGTCTCCCCGGGCCAGGCGCCTGATGGACTATTATCTAGTCCAACTTGCGCCCGACCCCTTACTCCAAATGACCACGTGTTCACTCAACACTCAACTAAGTTGGAGCGGTGAACATCGATTTTAACTAGAAGTGCAAGAATAATGTAAGTTGCTGATGAATAAAATTTTAATAGTATGTTGAATTTGGTTTTCTGTATTATATAAATGTACTACGACCGTATTTTAGCTGTAAATTCTGTTGTCTACAGCTCCAACTTCCTTATAGAACGAAACTCACAAGTGGTCAATTAACCCTTTCAGTATCAGCGACGTGTATCATATTTTATTCTAGCTATATTTAGACAATTTTATTCAGCTTAGGAAGGACCTCTAGCAATATTTTAAGGCTTCAAACCATCAAATGAGTTTGGAACAGTGTGCGAAAAACGGAATTTGAAGGTAAATACGGGGAAGAGCAAGGTTATGGTCTTCGAAAGGGGTGAAGTCACAGAGTGTGAGGTGAAGCTGAACGGTCAGGCTATGGAGATCGTCAACTCTTTTAAGTATCTGGGCAGTGTGTTGAGTAAAGATGGGACTATGGATGAAGAGGTGCGGGAGAGGGTACAACAGGGGAAGAGGGTTGTAGGAACGCTAAAAGCAGTAACAAGAAATAGGGTGGTCAGTATGGAAGTGAAGAAGTCCTTGCATGACAGTGTGGTAATCCCGACACTGACTTACGGAAGCGAAGCATGGACGTTGGTTGAGAGACTCAGACCAAGAGTGAGAGCAGTGGAAATGAATTACTTAAGGAGTGCGTGCGGAGTTACATGGAGGGATAGACAGACTAATGAGGAAGTAAGAAGGAGGTGTGGTGTGGAGGTAGATGTGCTGGAAAGTGTGAAAAGGAACAACTTGAGATGGTTCGGCCATATGGAATGTATGGAAAGCGAGAGAATGACTAAGAGGGTGTACGAGAGCGAGGTGGAGGGACAGAGGGGGAGAGGTAGACCGAATATGAGGTGGAAGGATGGAGTGAGGAACTACATGAACGAAGGCGGTGCTGGTTGGGGGGAGGGGCGTCGACTGACTGGGGACAGAGGTGCATGGGGGCGGTTCGTTCGTGGCCACCCCTTCGGGGATCACGGCGTCAGGCAATGGATGGATGGATGGAAACCATCTCTACCGACCCTTTTTAACTATCCCAGATCCTTCCTATAAACTGCATAATACCGTCTAAATATAGCTAGAATAAAATATGCCACACGTCGCTGGCACTCAAAGGGTTAATTTTTAGGTGTTTGTGTTAATTCTATCAACATGTCGGGGTTATTAACATGTCGGGGTTATTAACATGTCGGGGTTATTAACATGTCGGGGTTATTAACATGTCGGGGTTATTTATTTGTATTCAACATATGTCGTCTTATTTAAAGAGGGGGGGGTTGACCTAGTTTTATTTCTCTTCTTTTCTCTCTTTCTTGGCTTGTATCCATTTGGCCCCATTCAGCCTACTGGTTTAAGATGTTTATCCCCATCCAGGTGTCGATTTCTTTCGCGAGCCAGCATTGTCTGAAGAAATCCGGCTTCGCCGGAGATATTTTTCTATCGAAAAATGTACATATTTAGCCTGCTGTCAATTTTTTTTTATAAATATGCTGGCTCGCTAGCGCTCGCCATAACAAAATCGACACCTGGATGGGGATAAACGTCTTAAAACAGTAAGCTGAATGGGGCCGAATGGAGAGAGGGAAAAACTCGAGGTGCCCTTTAAGCGCCTAATGCTGATGAACAAAATGTGTATCTAATCCTACTAATTCCCAACTTTCCCCTTGAGATCCGTGTGAGGCCGACGGGATCAAGCATAAGAAGGCGTGTTACCACGAGTTGACCGAGGACCGAACCTTTGACGAAGCTGTGGTGAAATGCCGGGACCTCGCTGTGCACTTAGCCCACCACAGATGGAACCTTAAATCACCCTTCAGACATAATTATCAGGAATGGCAACTCCAGTATGTTAAATCTATAATATTTATATCAAGTAATGCCACTTGAGAAAAACCTCATACAACCCCCCCGGGATTCGAACCCTGGATCATGTGATCAACAGGCACTCGTGCTAACCAGTACACCACAGTACTGGTCAATATACTTCACTGGTATGGGGTATCTTGTGTACAAATGTCTGTGGGTGGGTGGGTGTCTACCTAGACAGATCCTGGGTAACAGCTGTTGCCAGGTTGCAAGACCTCTTTTGTGGTCAGTGTGGTGTAGTGGTTAGCACGATACCCTGTTGATCACATGGTTCAGGGTTCGAATCCCGGGTGGGTTGTATGACATATCTATCTATCTATTTACCTATTTATTTATCTATGTATCTGTCTATTTACCTATTCATTTATCTATGTATCTATCTATTTACCTATTCATTTATCTATGTATCTCTCTATTTACCTATTCATTTATCTATGTATCTATCTATTTACCTATTCATTTATCTATGTATCTGTCTATTTACCTATTCATTTATCTATGTATCTATCTATTTACCTATTCATTTATCTATGTATCTATCTATTTACCTATTCATTTATCTATGTATCTATCTATTTACCTATTCATTTATCTATGTATCTGTCTATTTACCTATTTATTTATCTATGTATCTGTCTATTTACCTATTAATTTATCTATGTATCTGTCTATTTACCTATTCATTTATCTATGTATCTGTCTATTTACCTATTCATTTATCTATGTATCTGTCTATTTACCTATTCATTTAGCTATGTATCTGTCTATTTACCTATTCATTTATCTATGTATCTGTCTATTTACCTATTTATTTATCTATGTATCTGTCTATTTACCTATTCATTTATCTATGTATCTGTCTATTTACCTATTCATTTATCTATGTATCTGTCTATTTACCTATTTATTTATCTATGTATCTGTCTATTTACCTATTCATTTATCTATGTATCTGTCTATTTGTATATGTTTGGTGGAGGTTTAGGAAGGAAAGTAAAATATATATATATATATATATATATATATATATCTATATATTTATATATATATTTATCTATATATATATATATATATATATATATCTATATATATATATATATATATATATATATATATATATATATATATATATATATAAATATATATATATATATATATATATATATATAAACATAAGAACATCAACAAATAAATACCCCCCCCCCCCCCTCTCCCTTAAGGGGAGGCAGACCGTTTATCTGGACCCCCTTCTCCCTAATGTTTAGCCCACTAGTTCTGAGATTATAAGACGTTCGGCCCATTAGTTTGGCGATTTTAACACCTTTTTCCCCATTTCGTTGTCAATTTAAGACCTTTCTTGCCATTTAGGTGTCGATTATTTCCTGGCGAGCCTGCGATTTTAAGAGGAACGGGCCTTCGGCCGGGAAATTTTTCTACCAAAAAATTTACAAATTTATCTTGAAGGGGGGTCTAGGGGGTATTTTTCTAAGCTTGATGGAGGTCTAGGGAGGAAACTAAAAAAAGATATGAATAAATGAATTAATAGACCAAACAAACGGCCAGTCTCCCCTTAAGCTGCATAAAATCGTATGAATATAGGTCAAAGCAATTACTATCCTCGTCAGCAAGGATTATTTAACAAGGACTCTCCCCCGCCAGGTCTCTCCAAAAAGATCTTTTGTGTGGGGTGTCGCTACAAGAAAGGTATCCATCATAATCCTTGGAAGACAGCCTGTGGAGATCCTTGCTTCATGGTGAGTACCCCTTCTATCTATTTATCTATTGCCTGACGCCGTGATCCCCGAACCGCCCCCATGCACTTCTGTCCCCAGTCAGTCGACGCCCCTCCCCCCAACCAGCACCGCCTTCGTTCATGTACTTCCTCACTCCATCCTTCCACCTCTCATTCGGTCTACCTCTCCCTCTCTGTCCCTCCACCTCGCTCCCGTACACCCTCTTAGTCATTCTCTCGCTTTCCATACGTTCCATATGGCCGAACCATCTCAAGTTGTTCCTTTTCACACTTTCCAGCACATCTACCTCCACACCACACCTCCTTCTTACTTCCTCATTAGTCTGTCTATCCCTCCATGTAACTCCGCACACACTCCTTAAGTAATTCATTTCCACTGCTCTCACTCTTGGTCTGAGTCTCTCAACCAACGTCCATGCTTCGCTTCCGTAAGTCAGTGTCGGGATTACCACACTGTCATGCAAGGACTTCTTCACTTCCATACTGACCACCCTATTTCTTGTTACTGCTTTTAGCGTTCCTACAACCCTCTTCCCCTGTTGTACCCTCTCCCGCACTTCTTCATCCATAGTCCCATCTTTACTCAACACACTGCCCAGATACTTAAAAGAGTTGACGATCTCCATAGCCTGACCGTTCAGCTTCACCTCACACTCTGTGACTTCACCCCTTTCGAAGACCATAACTTTGCTCTTCCCCGCATTTACCTTCAAATTCCGTTTTTCGCACACTGTTCCAAACTCATTTACCAGACCCTGCAACTCCCATTCATTATCACTCATCATAGTTACTGTATTATCCGCAAACAGCACTATAGGTAGCTTCCACTCAATTCCCTCCCTTTTCAGCGATACAACAACATCCACTGCTCTTGATAGTATTCTAGTTAGTTAAAATAGTACTTCAGAGGTTATCAACCCTTCTGGATTATTAAGCCAGCACACTGTATGTCAAGAATAGCGTCAGAAGTGGAACCCCTTTTCGAGAACTCTAGTCCCATGACCAATCCCTTCTATACCATCGACTTCCTTATAAACCTTATTTTGGCTAGTATTGGACGCATTTATTCAATTCAAAAAGGGCCCCCAGCAATTGCCGACTTGCGAGTTTCGTTCTATAAGGAAGTTGGAGCTGTAGACAACGATATTTAACATAATATACAGGTAAAATACGGTCATAGTACATTTATAGATACATAAAACCCAATTCAACATACCATTTATCCATGAGAAACTTACATTATTATTGCGTTTCTGTTTAATATCGATGTTCACGGCTCCAACTTCCTTATAGCCTGAAACTCACAAGTGGTCAATTAACAGGTTAATTGATGCACAGGGGGCTTTAGATTCTTATGCATATTTTCAGGATCCCAGGTCTTGGAAGAACAACGCCATACCGGACTACCACCAGGAAGACGAGGTGTGTTCCGTGGTTCAGGAAGGGATGATCGAACTTACTGTCGGCAAATGTTCCGAACGTTTACCATTCCTCTGTCAAACGGTGATGTATAACAGCCACAACAAGGAAGAGGAGGAAGAGGACACTAACGACGACATTAGCAACGGAAATAACAGCAAAAACAACGACGACGACAATAGCAACGGAAACAACAGCAAAAACAACGACGAAAACAACGACGACGACAATAGCAACGGAAACAACAGCAAAAACAACGACGAAAACAACGACGACGACAATAGCAACGGAAATACCAGCAAAAACAACGACGACAATATCAACGGAAATAACAGCGGTAACGACGAACAAAACAATGGGAATAACAACGGAAATAACAGCAAAAACAACGACGACAACAACGACGACGACAAAAACAACGGAAATAATTATGACAGTTGTGATGATAGTGACAGTAGTAGTGATGATAACAGTTGAGATGATGGTGACAGTAGTAGTGATGATGTTAACACTAGTAATGATGATTGTAAGATGATGGTGATAATAGTAGTAATGATGATGATAGTTGTAGTAACAATGTATGATGGTAGTGAGAATGGTGACAGTAGTAGTTACGATGGTGACAGTATTAGTGATGATGGTGAGATCAGTCAGTTAGTTATAAACACACAGTCAGTTACACACAGTCAGTCAATCAGTTAGTCAGTCAGTTAGTTATAAACACACAGTCAGTTACACCCAGTCAGCTAGTCAGCCAGTTAGTCACACAGTCAGTCATAAACACACAGTCAGTTACATCTAGTCAGTCAATCAGTTAGTCAGCCAGTTAGTCACACAGTCAGTTACATCGAGTCAGTCAGTCAGTTAGTCAGCCAGTTATTTACAAACAGTCAGTTACACCCAGTCAGTCAATCAGTTAGTACACATACAATTAGGTAATCCTCTTCAATTATATATACGAAATACAATTAAATATAATTAACTATCAATCAATAAACTATTCTCTTCGTAAGCAAAACCACTGTAAAATATTTATAAACAATAAGAAAAGACAAGGGAATATTGGGTACAAATAAATATCTCCAAGTAATGCCGGGTATATTGAACTCCATTACACGTATTTATAAACAAACTACAATCACATTTTAACTGATAATTCTTCTAAATAATCAATACAACTAATAAACAGAAATATAAAATATATAAATCATACAAACATTAATTAATATAAATATATAAATAAATAAATAGATGAATAAATAAATGAATAAATTAATAAATTAATAATACAGCTGATAAACAGAAATAAAATATATGCAAATAATATATACAAATTAATATATAGGCCTAAGATAAATCCACACTCTTAGCGCAAGTGAGGGTAGGTAAGGGGAGGGGGAGGGTTGCGAAAGAAAACGGCTCTGGCCCGCCCGTCCGCGAGCTCTCCGCCCAAAATCACGTCCTCAAATACTGGAGATACGACATTCTAACCTGTCACAAACGATTTACCGCGACATATAACACCTTTTTAGCGTCGTTTTTTGTTGACATTTTAATATCAGCCTCGAATTCCTTCCGGTTTAGCCGCAAATCGCATTTTTCCATGAACAATTTGACATAGCCATATCTTTTGCATTTTTTGAGCTAGGGGGTTGAAAATTGGACATAAAATGCTTCAATAGATTATGAGAAAAGGGGTTTTTCACTTTTTCGAAATTTTGATTTTTAGTGAAGTTATTGGACATTAATTACACGGAGCAAATGGTGTTAAAATCGCCAAACTAATGGGCAGAAACGTCTTAAAATGTAAAATCTAATGGGGCTTAACAAAAGGGAGAAGGGGACCTGAAAAACGACCCATCTTCCCTTAACCCCTGCAGCACCATGACTCCTATTTACCTTTGATTCTGGCTAAAATAAGATGACTTTATGCAGTTCAAGAAGGACCTACGTTACTAAGAGGGTTTATTGGGATCGTTTTCATCCATTGGAATCGTATAGGTAGATTATAAACTACAGATAATCGTCTAAGAGTAACCTGAATATGATGAAAATTACATATTGGTGGCGAGATCTATTCCAGCGGCTTTGTCTCGTTCACAACCCGCCCATCCTCTTGGTCTGGGAGTAGGGTAACAATCTCGTGGCCTGGTGTGAGGTCGACGGGTACTGGCCTGTGTTGGGTGGTGGTGGTGGGGGAGTTCCAAGGCTGCACAGTCACGGACATAAAGATGAGGTAGAAGAGCTCCCCGAACACGTACATAGGCACACACGTCCAGAACACCATCCTCCATTTATCCATGGTTTGCTGAGGACATTAAGTGTACAGATCACAGAAATAGCTAGGGAGATCGATAAAGACATGATAATAGCTTACCACATATGAATAAGCATCAACTGATAGATATAAAATAATATGGGATGAAATAAGAAAATATGGAAGATGTACAGTAAGAAGAATGAACATAGCTGAACGTCTTCGTCTATGAAGCCCTGGTGTTTCTCTTCAATGTTATTCGTATATATATATATACACTGTGTATATATATATATATATATATATATATATATATATATATATATATATATATATATATATATATATATATATATATATATATATATATATATACTGTATATACTGTATATATATGCACATAATAAAATCGGTTTAATTTTATCTGACGCCAAATTGAATCTTTTACCAACTGTTTTATCGATAATTATTGGAACTATATGCAACTATTATACTCCTGCATCCCATAAATACCAAGTTATCATAATTAACTCCATACTTCTTTAAAAAAAAAATCGTATTAGTTGAGTAGTAGAACATTGTAATTTAGCATCAGATGAAATGAAACCGAGTATATAAATTATTATATAGTGTGAATAATTATACTTATTCTCGTATGGATCTCTCACCTCTCCCTCAATGATGTAACCGACAACAGGAGGCATGATGAATGCCCCTATACTCCCCATGGTGTTATCCAGACCAAACACAGTCCCTGAAACACAGTAAAGCCGGTATCACACGAGCGCTTTTTCACTCAACATTTATCCTTAACACTGGTCTGGCAGCTTATGAGGTCAACACTATTTCGGTCACCTAAATTCATCTACCATCAGTCTAGTTTCCGATACCAGGGCAAAATATTCCAGAAATGTTGCCAGAAAAATGTTGATCATCGAATGTTGACTATAAAAGCTCTCGTGTGATACCGGCTTAAGACTCTTCTTTGGTACAAATATATCAAGTCTTATTATTTAATATATATTATATTATCTATTTATATATATTTTTTGTTATAGAGGTTAGTGGTTAGGATTTCTGGCTTAATTACTGTTTATCCTACCTGCAAAGTTAGGCGCGATGTCAGTATGGTTGACGATAGAAGATGCAGAGATGGCACCGTTACAGAAGAGTGCCAAAGACATAAGTGCCACCGCTGACTGCCATCCACAACCGTTGTAAGCCAGGCACACCAGTAACACCGCCGGTACCCACATTGCTATAGGACACGGTAGGATTATTTAAGGGGAGGTTTCCACTTGAGGGATTTTTTTTCGAACTTCCTTCTCCCTTATGTTTAGCCCCATTGCTTTTGAGATTTTAAGACGTTTGCCCAATTAGTTTGGCGATTTTAATAACTTTCGCCCCATTTCTGTCAATTTTAAGACCTTTCGTGCCATTTAGGTGCTGATTTTTTCCTGGCGAGCAATAGCGAGCCTGTAACTTAAGAGGAATCGGCCTTTGGCTGTGAAATTTTTCTACCGAAAAATGTACATATTTATCCTGAAAGGATATTTATCCTGAAAGGATATTTATCCTGAAATTTTTCGGTAGAAAAATTTCTCGGCCAAACGCCGGTTTCTCTTAAAATTTCAGGCTCACTATTGCTCGCCAGGAAAAGATCGACATCTAAATGGCACACACAGATCTTAAGGGAAGGTTTTTAGTTCGCTCCCCAGTCATTCATCAACCTTAAAATATACCCCCTATATATATATATATATATTGTATATGAAAGAGAGATAATCACTATAGGTAACGCTAACGAACTTGACAATAATCTGGACCCCTTAATTAACTTCTTATAACTCTAAATGTATGAAAGCAATCGGGCTGAAATTTATATAATTTGGGAAGAGTCTACCAGGACATAGGTGTGGAAATTTACAGCCAGTTTGCTCAAGGTCCTTTTGAGTTACGAAGAGGTCAGGGATCGAGATAATTGTCAAGTTCGTTGGCGCTACAATGAAACTTAATTATGATTTGAACTCGAGGTTTATTTTCCCGTTTCTCCCTTCAGCACAAGCCATAACACCTTGGATATATTGTAGTTGATGGGATGGGTATTTGGTAGACTAAATAAGGGTGCAAGTATGTGCTTATGTGTACAAAACTTCGAGGGTGTAAAATATATATCATAGTCATCCCTATAATAACACAAATTCTTAAACAAGATTCAAAGAAAACTATATTTTTGGGTAACTAAACCAATGTATTATTTTTGTTTTTGCCGTGACACATGCCATGAAACGTACATAATGCGCTTGTGTACTTTTATACACTTACACATAAACCAACAAAAACAGTCAAATTTAGATTCACAAATACACACCTTTTTATCAGTAACATTATCTAGTGTGTTGGGGCTTGTATTAAAGGACGTAGGCCTATAACACAATAAAACAAATCTAAAACAAAATCTAAATAAAAGAAAAATAATACCCTGACTATTATATAATTATACTTCAGGTCAGGTGAAGGCATTGAGGGATAAGCCTTTACAACGGCACCTCGTAGCTACTTTCTACTTTTCCTATTATTCTGAAGAGTGTATAGAGAGGAGAGAAGGGGTGTTGGAGAGAAAGGAAGCTTTTGGAGTGGCTTTGTTATGTGTGTTTAGCCTCGACACGTCGTTGAAGTGTTTCTCGACTGGGTGTAAGCATGTGAAACATGCTAGGACGTACTACCACACCCTCTAAATGTCCGCCATGGCTGGGATCGAACCCAGGTCAAGCAGATTCACACGTGAGCGTGCTCACCACTCGACCGCCACGCATTGAAAAAAACAACAAAAACAGAAAATTATAAGGAATTATGTTTTGCCAAAATATACTTTATGCACACGTATAATAGAAAAAATAATACCCTGGCAAACATATACTTCATGTATAATTATGTGTAGGCTAATTATGATTATAAACGTAGTAGCAGTATGCCACAAAAATTAATCATTAGACATTGTTTTA
Source organism: Paralithodes platypus (assembly GCA_032716605.1). Lineage (NCBI taxonomy): Eukaryota > Metazoa > Arthropoda > Malacostraca > Decapoda > Lithodidae > Paralithodes > Paralithodes platypus. The sequence goes on along the minus strand of CM064534.1, from coordinate 4,117,199 downwards.
TCAACATTTTCTATCACATGCTCATAATTCCTAAATAGGTACAGCACTAAAAGTAGCGCCAGCGAACTTGACAATAATCTTGACCCTTAACTTTTTATAACTCAAAATGAATGAAAGCAATCAGGCTCACGTTTCTATAATTTGGGAAGAGACCACCAGGAAATAAGTGTTGATATTTACAGCCAGTTTTCTCATAGCCCTTTTAAGTTACAGAGAGGTCAGGGATCAAGATTATTGTCAAGTTCGTTGGCGCTATAGTCTATTCGCTGTAAGTAGGCGAGAAATCATACCTATAGTGTATTAATTTATCTAGGTGCCTGCTGGAAAGCATTAGCTCAGCGGGCTCAGCTCATTTTACGAAATTGTTCATTAAGCCGGAGTCACACGAGCCATTTTTCGAGCAATTTTTATGGGTAATTACGGTCTGGCAGCTTCAAAAATTACACTTTATCAGAATTCATCCGCCTAACATAGGCCTACTCTACCTTCCGTCTAATTACCAATAGCAGTGCAAAAATGTCCCGAAATATAACGAGAAAAAACTTGCTCATGGAAAAAATCGCTCGTGTGACAGCAGCTTTACTCTGTACTGTATGCATTATTTGGTGTGAGCTAAATAAAGAATTTTAATTTTAATTTTAATTTGAGTATGTACTCGGGCACATACCCCATATACTTCAAATACACGGGAACACAACACTATACTCTGTTGCTTTTCAACTGACGGTAAATTGCCAAGTTCCCATCAAGATGTATCAGATATTTTGAAGATTTTGTAGTGACATATGGTGCTAATTATATAAACTTGGTCTGAATATGATGCAGAGATAGAGTAACTTCATATTTTTCCATTAGTATCGATAAAATTGCTGCTAAGGGATTCAATTTACCGTCATGTGAAAAGAAACCGAGCATAGTAAAAATCTACTTACCAATAATACTTCCAATTCGACGGGTGTTGAGAAGGGAGAGGTAGCCACGAGATACGCAAAAATCCCCCAAACTACTCCATGTTACGCAACCTAAGTACCGACTCAGGAACGGAAGGGCTGAGATAGCGCCGTTCTGGGAAAATAGGCATAATATCATTATCATTATTATTATTTTCTATATATATATATATAGATATTTCCAGATACTCGCAGACTCAGATGACGAAGAGGAAATAGAAGAAGTCCGGCTCGTGGGAGACTCGATGATACGTGGTCAGCTCACAGAGTTTTGCGCCAGGGCACCTAAGACCAGGAAGCGTTTTTGTATCCCTGGTGGTGGTGTGGATGACGTAGTTGCAGCAGTTGACGAAGTATCAAAGCTGGCCCCTGCAAATACAATGTACGTCATCCACGTTGGATCCAACGATATACAGCGAACCCGGTCGGAAGATTTGCTTTTAAAGTACCAGCAGCTGATCAAGTCGTTTAAGGAGAAGTCATCAAGGATCATCGTCTCAGGAATCGTCCCCCGGCTCGGTGTAGAGAGCCGATTTTACAACATAGCCACCAGCACAAATCGTTGTCTAGCAAACCTCTGCAGGAAGGAGAACGTGGGATTCGTCGACACCTGGGACAATTTCTACTACGATGACTATTTGTTTTCGGATGATGGAGTTCATCTGAACCAGGTGGGAGCAGCGCGTTTTGGGCGTCTTCTCAACGATGCGGTGAAGGATTTTCGGAGAAGAAATCGACTCAGCACAGGACAACCAGGAAGGAGGACCGAAGACAGCGAGGACGGCAATCTACAAAGGAATTAAATACTAATCCGTCAAGAACCGCGAATTTGGATAAAGCTCCACCAACACGACCCAAATTCAAAACCGTCAGGGATAACGACCGAGGACCGAGGACAGCCATGAATGTAAATGTAGATCCGACCAGAACCAAAAATTCGATGAAAGAACGATCTGCGAGTTCTAAACCGCAACTTTAAAGGTTTTCTATGCAAACGCTCGTAGCATACGCAATAAATTTTCAGATTTAGAGGAACTAGTGTTTACAGAAAATTATGATGTGATTGGCATAACAGAATCTTGGCTCAATACACAAGATAGAGACTTTTTAGCAGAGTATTCACTTCCCGGTTATGTAATGTTTGAGAACAGCCGAATAAATAAAAATGGAGGTGGCGTTTTATTTTATATCAAAGAAAGTCTTAACCCGACCCTCGTGTCAAAACCTCAAATTGTGAACGTCGACACATCTTTTGTGCTAATAAAGAATAATAAAGGTACAAAAATAATACTTGCGTTAATATACAGACCTCCAGCTCAATCAGTGCAAACTGACCGAGAAATTTACGAACAAATTGCAGATGTAAGTAACTCACAAGATACCGTAATTTTTGGCGACTTTAATTTACCTGTGACCAAGTGGGGCGATACTCTTACTTCACACTCCGGACATGACTTGTATACGAACTTGCAAGAGAGTTCGCTTTATCAATTTGTTCGAATGCCGACCCGTGGTAATAACGTTCTTGACATTGTACTTGCAACAAAAGAAGAATTGATAGAGAATTTGAATGTTGGTGATGAATTCAGTAACAGCGACCATCGTACGATAACTTTCACTTTAAAGTTTACTAGTAACGAACCAAATAGTAGCATCGAAAAAGTCCCTAATTTCAAGAAAGCAAACTTCCATAAACTTAGAGCTATGTTTAAAGAAACTGACTGGAGCTTTTTAATTAACAATAACGACATAAATACATCTTGGAAGTTATTCGAAACCACTTACCTAAAAGCAGTGCAAGACTGCATACCATCGAAAATACGGCGTCCAGGCCATAATAATAAGCCCAAATGGTGGAATAAAGATATTTCAAACTGCCTGCTTGCTAAAAAATGTGCTAATGATAGATTAAAATCCTCACAAAATGACGAAGAACGGGTGAAATTTGTAGAGCTACGACGCAAAGCCAAAAAGTTAATTAAGCAAAGTAAAAAGACCTTAGAGTTACATATTGCGAATCAAAGTAAAACAAACCCGAAAGAATTCTATAGTTATATCAGAAAGAAAAAAGTAGTTACTTCAACTGTTGGACCGTTAGTCGATGAAAAAGGAGAATACACCAAAGACGAAGTACAAATGAGTAATGCCCTCAATACCTTCTTTGCATCAGTTTTTACAACAGAAGACCTCAGTGATATCCCTACACCATCGCCGATTCAGATTGATAATTCAGATGTTCTAAGCAATATCACCGTTACAGAGAGAGAAGTATTGAATTGTTTAGATAAACTCAAGGTAAATAAAACGCCAGGACCTGATACAATCTCGCCTAGAGTTCTAAAGGAAGCTAAGAATGAGCTCTCCAAACCACTGACATTACTATTCAATAAATCCTTGCAGTCTGGAACTATGCCTGATCAGTGGAAGCTAGCCAACGTAACACCGATATTCAAAAAAGGCAGCAAATCCCTACCCAGTAACTATCGTCCAATTAGCTTAACCTCAGTTGTATGTAAAATGCTAGAAACGGTCATACGAGACAGACTCGTAAATCACTTGGAGGAAAATAACATACTTAAAGATACTCAACACGGCTTTCGTAAAAAACGTTCCTGTTTAACAAACCTCTTAGACTTCTTCCACGATATCCTCAACCTCTACGATGAGAGTAAAGCTGTAGATATTATATACCTTGATTTTCAAAAGGCCTTTGACAAAGTTCCCCACAAACGTTTACTGCTAAAACTAAAAGCGCATGGAATACAAGACGGTGTGTTGAAATGGATAGAAAATTGGCTCAGCAACAGAAAGCAAAGGGTAGTCATAAACGGTAAGGCATCTAAATGGACCAATGTAAGTAGCGGGGTACCCCAGGGATCGGTACTAGGACCAATTCTCTTTCTAATTTACATCAACGACATAGATGAGGGTCTCACCTGCACAATCTCAAAATTTGCTGACGATACAAAAATTGCAAATAGCGTACTCTCAAAAGAACAAGTTGACGATATGCAACACAATCTAGATAAATTGTCATGTTGGGCCCAAATTTGGCAAATGAGTTTCAATGCGGATAAATGTAAAGTACTACATATCGGATACCTAAATGAGAAAGCAAACTATTCGATGAATGGCACTCAGCTTAAGAATGTAAACAGAGAAACTGATCTGGGAGTAACAATATCGAGTAACCTAAAACCGAGTCAACAATGTTCAGAAGTTGTTAAGAAGGCAAACAAAATAATTGGCTTTATAGGCAGGTCATTTGAGCATAAATCCAAAGAAGTTATCCTAACCCTTTACAATTCCTTAGTCCGCCCTCTTCTGGAATACTGCATTCAATCCTGGTGCCCTTATTACCAAAAAGATATAAACAAGCTAGAACGAGTTCAACGTAGAGTTACCAAAATGATACCTAGCCTAAAGAACAAACCATACGAAGAGCGTCTTAGAGAATTAAATCTATTTCCTTTAACCCAGCGCAGATTAAGAGGCGACTTAATTCAAGTGTTCAAAATCATCAAAGGCATCGACAATATGAACTGTAGTAAGTACTTCACTATCGACCAATCTAATTACACGGGGGAAACGGTTGCAAAATTATTGGTAAATCTTTTAACTCGCACGAATCTAAGAATTTCTTCTTCAATCGAGTTGTCAACTTGTGGAATGGGCTTCCCCGAGACGTTATAGACTGCAGCACCGTTGATTCATTTAAATTCCGCCTAGACAAATATCTCGCATCAAACCCGCGACTGACTGCGTTTGTAAATGAATAACTTTATCCTCCCCTCAGTTACTAACCCATATGTCCCCTACTAACTTCCTAGTCCTGCCACGTTAGTGGCAGGGCAGTAGTTCCCTTTCCAATGTTCCCTTACCCACTCTAAACCACTGTTTGGACACTTGATCCTCAGTGTTTTGGAGGACAAGCAACCTAGAAGGGTCACTAGATCTGTTGTTGCTTGATTTCCTTTGTACTCCTTTGTATATATATATATATATATATATATATATATATATATATATATTTTCTTTAATACATACGAGGTTGAAAGAAATGGCAATTTCTGCGTTGGAAATTTTATTATTCAAAGTTTCCAGGTCTCTGATGAGTTTTCGCTGGGTGGCAGGAAGTAGATGAAGGAGATGAGCAAAATTCATGGTGGTACAGGGTTACATTAGAGTACATGAAGATACAGGATATACGACGCGTTTCACTGGACAACCAGCATTATCAAGTAAGGAAGGAAAGATATAAAAGGTAAACAGGAAGGGTATATATAGAGGGTGGAGGATCAGAGGAGGCGGAAAACAGGGGGCAAAAGTCTGCGATTGGTGGAAGGCTAAACTAGGAGAGAGAAAGGGGGTAACCGCTTCACGCATGCGCACTGGATGCGGGATGGTGGTCGATAGGTGGGGTCGAAGCTGATTGGCTGCGTGTCGAGGGGCGTGGCCTAAGTTGTGTGGCGCCTGCAGAAGACGAAGCTGAAGGAGGTAGCGCGGGGGGCTGCGTCAAGGGCACCGGGGGGCGAGGAGGGGTGTTAGGTCCTGTAGGGTAGTGCCTTTTGGCAGAAGGAAGGATCTGAAGGTCCAGAGTTTGGTTGTTGATGTTGGGATGTAAGGCTTGGATATATAAAGCTTCGAGTATAGGTAATCTCCTTGGGTCACTTTCTTTATCGAGTATGGTGGTGTGTTTCTCTAACTCGTTGCGTGTGAGGTGAGGGTGGTTAGGGGTGAGATAGTGGTCTTTGATGGCTCCAGCCTGAAGGTGAAGAGTTAACCGACGTGAAAGACGAGTCTGCGTCATACCAATATAGGAATGAGGTCCACAGTCCTCATAATTACAGGTATGTTGGTAAATGACGTGATCGTCGGTCATCGGGCTCTTTATCTCGGTGGAGGCTGGTTTGTTGCGGAGAACGAGGTTGGAGGTCTTGGGGGATTTGTAATAAATTATTAATTTGATTTTGTTTTCCGGGTTGGTTGGGTGGACATGCTTGGAGATTATTTCTTTTAAGACGGCCTCGTCATTTTTGTGTTCAGAGGACATGTAATTGCGGTAGAAGATCTTAATTTCATTGGGGGGGTCAATGTTGGGAGGGCTTTGGGTGTACCATTTTTCAAGATGGTGGTTGATGGTGCTGGAGATGTCGGAGTTGGAGTATCCGTTATTTACTAAAACTTGGGATAGTCTTTCTAGTTCCTGGTGGGTGTCGGCCCAGGTAGAGCAGTGCGTGAGGGCTCTCCTAACATAGGCGGAGATGGAGGATAGAAGATAACGGCGGGGGCATTCACTATCACCGTTGAGGCATTGTCCTGTGTTAGTAGGTTTAATGTAGACGGTGGTTTTGAACCCATGGTCGTTCAGAGCTACGAGGATGTCGAGGATGTCGAGGATGTCCATTGTTAGATTTTTCAAAGGTGAAGTTAAGTCCGGAGGAGGTCATGAAGCGACGCTGGAGTTCCTGTAGTTCGTGGAGGTCCTTGATTTGCACGAAGATGTCATCCACGTATCTACAGTAGACGGCGGGTCGTTGGGCAGCTAGGAGCTCTTCCTCGATGGTACCCATGAAAAAGTTCGCAAAAAGAACTCCTAGGGGGCTGCCCATCGCCACACCGTCTATCTGCTTGTACATGTTGCCCCGGGGGCAAAGGAAGGGGGCCTCCTTGGTACATAGCTCCAGTAGTGTTTTCAGGGCCTTCTCCGGAATGTCCAGTGTAGGTCATTCCTTCCTTACTTGATAATGCTGGTTGTCCAGTGAAACGCGTCGTATATCCTGTATCTTCATGTACTCTAATGTAACCCTGTACCACCATGAATTTTGCTCATCTCCTTCATCTACTTCCTGCCACCCAGCGAAAACTCATCAGAGACCTGGAAACTTTGAATAATAAAATTTCCAACGCAGAAATTGCCATTTCTTTCAACCTCGTATGTATTAAAGAAAATTTATTACCTGGCTTTACCAACATATATATATATATATATATATATATATATATATATATATATATATATATATATATATTATATATAATATATAGTTATATATTTTTTGTTTTATTTTTTTCTTTAAGGGGAGATGGGTAGTTTTTCAGGTGCCCTTCCTCCTCATTTTTAGCCACATTAGTTTGCCGATTTGAAGACCTTCCGCCCCATTTCCTTGTCAATATTAAGACCTTTCGTGCTATTTAGGTGACAACTTTTTTCCGGACGAACGATAGTGAGCCTGTAATATTGAAAGAACCGGCCATTGGCCGGGACAAATTTTTCTAGAAGGGGGATCTAATGGATGTATTTTTAAGTTTGAAGGAGGTCTAGGGAAGACAATAGAAACAAAATTAATAAATGAAAAAAATCGACCAACAATCTCCCAAGTTACTCTACGTTACGCAACCCAAGAACCGTTCTGGGGGAAATCGGTTCCAAACAACTTGAAACAAGTAGGCCAATAGTCTTGAACATTAACCTCTATTACTTATAAACGACTAGATTGATAGATCTAATATTTGTTTACATTGATTACACCTAAATGGAATGAAAGGTCTTAATATTGTCAAAGAAATGAGGCGAAAGGTTTAAAAATCGTCAAAATAACGGAACGAACGTCTTTATATGTCAAAACTAATATGCTAAGCATGAGGCAGTCCCTCCAAAAAAGCGACTAACGTTCTTGATAGAGAAGCCCAGGATGTTGTTCATATAGGTGGGTAGAAAGCTGAAGAAGAAGGATACACACCAGCCGCTCCCTAACGCACAGACGACTATGGCCCAAACGGGACGGCTGGTCAGGATGGCCCTCCAAGGTACTACTCGAGGTGGTGGGGGCGGCTCCTCCTCCAGGGTTTTATTTGTTCTCCTGACGGGGGCGCTGCCGGGGTGTAGTTGGTTCATGATGCTTGATTCGATGTAGTTTAGCTCCCTCTGGCTGATTCTGTTTGGAGAGACAAAGAGAGACACTCGGATGCCATAGTCTCTAGCCCACTCATGGTCGTTTAGAGTGTAAAATACAAACGTCAATCATACGAGACACTAGAGGGGAGATAATCGTTAGGAAATACAGAGGGTACGATAATGGAGAACTACACTACTGTCAACAATAATACCTGAAATGTGGCTGATCCATTATGACAAGTGGATGAATTTGGTGGAAGGGAAACACAGGACAGAATTCAAGCTCTTTCCTGTTTCCATTCCACCTAATTCAATACCTGGAATATTTGCCCAAAATATTTATATGAGGAAAAAACATGCAAGACAACAGAAAAGGGACAGGCAGCCAGGGTTAGGGAATACAGAATGATGGAATAATAAACAGAAGCAGATAGAGCTCCATAAGGTACCTGGGATGTTCGGCTGGAGTGTTGTAAATGGGGATGAACCATGCCAAACACCACAAGAGATATAGGCAGCCGGGGGACATGGAATATAGAGTAGAATGACGGAATAATTATACAGGGATAGACAGAACTACATAAGGTACCTCGGATGTTCGGCTGGAGTATTGTACATTAGGGCGAACCATACCAAGCACCACAAGAGAGATAGGCAGCCAGTGACGTAGAAGACCTCATCCCAGCCGTGGCGGTCGATGATCAGACCACACAAAGGTAGTGTCAAGGCGGTGCTCAGAGTCGCAGCTACAGAATAAATAACTTAAATTAATGACCTATGCATTTCCGAAGCTGTTCTGAACTTGATCAAATCTTTTCATATTTTTCCAATCTCTGTTGGTGCTACAGAGGTATATTTATGTTTTACGAGATCCCCAAACTAGGCAAAAAATAGTATCTCCTCGTATATATCTCAACAATTCCTTTACGCGTTAGGCTACCTACCGAAATACACGTAGCCGACGAATCTGGACCTCTCGATGGGCGGGATCCAAGAAGATACGAGGGCGTGCATGGAAGGCCAGGAGACACCCTGCAAAGAAATACAAGCCTTGGTTATTTGAGTATGGTTTTCTTACACACGTACACACTATTTGTTTTGGTTTCATTAACAATAAATGTACACAAACGCAGAGAATATGAGTCAATAAGAGCCCTGTAAGAGTATTAAGGGGGAAGAGTATATTTATTGGTTGATATGTACACTCGGTCAAAAAGGTATCTGCACCCCTACCCTGATAATCTGGTGTGTACAGCTTGGTAGTATAGGTTGTAGGTCGTAAGTAGTAGGTGTTAGGTAGTAGTATAGATGGATATAGCTGCAGACAGAGATGCCAACCCTACCAAGCTGTACACACCAGATTATCAGGGTAGGGGTGCAGATGCTTTTTTGACCAAGTGTACAATTTGACGGAAAATCGCTCTGACCCACCTGACATGCTCCCTGAACAATCCTGAGAGCTATGAGGACGCCGTAGTGAATCCTAGCCGCCGTGGGGGTCAGCAAAGAAGCCAAACCCCCCGCTAGGATGCAACCCCCGAACACCCATCGTGTCCCGTGGATTTCTGCAGCTCGCCCCCCAATCACCTGTAGGGGTATATAGTTCTATACATTTTTTTATCCCAGACAGATATTGTTGCATACAGAAAAACATACGGGTTCACAAATTCTTATGAGTGGGCTAGAGACTATGGTATTTGAATGTACACTGGGATACCATAGTGTCTAGCGAACCTCCTAATATTTTCTTTATGCAATTATAAATATCTGGAGTAATTTTTTGATAGAACTTGCTTTAAAAAAATAGACTATATATTTTTGTAGTTGATGCATAGAAAATTATAATCGTAGATACGTTTCCAGAGATATACTTCCATAATTAGATATAGGTGAAGTATACGGTCGCGCTAATAAGTCATGTCTCAGCTGTCATTACGTTTGGTTTGCTCTGTGCTGTATTACTGTCTGTCAGATGTTGAATAGGGTGGGTAAGTATTGGAACAGGTTTGCATATTTCACTCGATATGAAGAAATGAAGCTTAGATATTGCTGAAACCAATTATGGATCAAAATATACTTGGTGCCGAGACATCACTTAATAGGCCGACTGTACCTAAGATCACGACGATGAACAGAACTTATGTGGGCGAATGTACCTGGGTAGTGGCATAACCATAGAAGAAACTGCCCAACACGAAGCCTTGGGTCGTTTTGCTCCACGCCAGTTCGCCTTCCTGAAAATCAGCAATCATCATTTTACCTCTTTGCCTGCGAAAGGATTATATATATATTTGATGATTTTTGTAAGGTCTATTTATATTAGATTTCTGTAAGGTCTAAAACGGTAATTTTAATGCTCTTTATATTTTTTTTTCTATGTGAGTGAAGAAGATATAAAGAGTGATTGGAGCGATATTGCAGAGGTACTAATGATGCTGGAATAAACTGTCAAAATGCGTCATGATCCTCAAGGGGTTAAGGTTAGGCTCCCTCTCTCTCTCTCTCTATATATATATATAATGCTGAATATCCACAGGGAAGAAAGGAAAATAAACACGGAGTCCCAAGCGCTTTCGTGTATGTCCTCTGAAGATGTAATACACGAAAAAGCTTGGGACTCCGTGTTTATTTTATTTTCTTCCCTGTGGGACTGTCTTGCATATATATATATATATATATATATATATATATATATATATATATATATATATATATATATATATATATACTGTATATATAATTAACTTACCTCCTCTTGCCCAATTAAGGATGAATTGTTAAGAGAGCCACTCCCATTTCCTGCAAGAAAAATAGAACAATTATATTCAGTACTAAAATTAAGAGACAATAAAATAAAGTGCATACCACATTAACCCTTTTAAGATCTGATTACAAATTTATTTTCCGTTTTCAGGCTAGTATTAGGCTACCGTGTGATATTATTGATATATCTAAGACGTTACTGTGAAATTTGTGCATTCCTGGAAAGCCCAAGAGACCAGACTCCTTCCAGCCCGAACCCCCGCTCTACCACCACCAGCCCTCCCGCTCCCAAAAGCATGGATAGATAATGGAAGGTACACCACTATGTGAGCAAGTGAGTTTGTTTCTTAGTTTCCTCGGTAGACCTCCATCAAGCTTAGAAAAACACAAAAATTAAACACCCCCTTCAAGACAAATTTGTAAATTTTTTGGTAAAATTTCAGGCTCGTTATGGCTCGCCAGGAAAAAAAATAGACACCTAAATGGCACGAAAGGTCTCAAAATTGACAAAGGAATGGGGCGAAAAGTCTTAAAATCGCCAAACTAACGGGCCAAACGTCTTAAAATCTCAATACAAATAGGGCTTAACACGAGGGACCAGAAAACCGGCCGATCTCCCCTACAAACTAGTTGCACTTGAAATATTAAAATATAGTTATTTAGTTATTAATGCCCTCTCGTTATAATTCAAGGGATTAATCAAATGGGAAATCAAAGAAGTTCAGATGAAATCTGTAATTCTGTAGGCCTATACATAGAATAAATACTAATAAAAGTATTTATTTACTACTAACAATATTAATATAATAATTCCCATAAGGGCCCAAGGGGTCCTTATTGGCCCTTAATAATTACCTTTATAATAAATAATTAATACATATACCCTTAATGAATTAATAAGCAATTAGTTCTAATTAATAGGCTACCAGTCTAGGAAATAAAATATAACCAATTAATTTGATATAATGAGTCACATTGAGGACTGATTGACTAGGTGAAGTGTGAGTTATGATACCTGTGAGGGGTGAGAAATGATAGATAATTAATAATTATGCTAATCTACTAAATTATCAAGCAATTAAACTATATGTTTGCACTTCTTGTATTGAAAATTGCGAAACTAGGTTGTGTTTGTGGTTTTGCGCTTTGGGAACCACAAACTTAAAGAGATAAGGGTCAGAATTTGCGGAAATGCGTTTGTGGAAGTGGATTATCGTTTGCGGTGTCCCCCTCTGGTGTCAGGGTCATATAGGCCAGGAGGTTTGACCTATGTGATTTGCCGGTCTGGTCTGGATTGTGGAAGTCTGGAATTTGTCCTACTTTTAATCCGTACTGAGGAAGTTAAGTTAGTTAATGGAAGTGGTCCCTTCTTCTTGATAATCTCATGTCAAAGGGGATTTCGAACTATGGATGCCATGTGATGATGTTGCAAATTTTCAATATTATCATGATTATTATTATTTATACCACTACTACTACTACTACTACTACTACTACTATTACTAATGTATGCATGTATATACTCAGGCACATACCCCATAGCTGCGGGTGGCCAACATTTAAAGTTTCAATTCTTACGATCCGGGACCCCTTACGCGTACCCTTGCCCCTAACTCTGTCTCGTTTAGTAGGTGCATTTTACAAGGGGAGGGGGATTCCTAGTAATTAATAGTAATAGTATCATTATTACCTGTATTATAAGTATCAGAAGAATAGTTGAGACACACGGGAGGTCTATAAACGCCTCCCGAGTGCCCCGTCATTGCCACAATAGCCACGGACAGGTTGATGCGGACCATGTACAGGTTAATGAAGCCGAAGAAGGACAGTACCCCCAGGGCCACCCGCGCTGGTACCCACCCTGAGAGGAGGAGAGGGGGTGAGAGGTTAGCTACAGTATATAAGAGGGTTTTTAGTTTGTTCCCTAGACCTCCATCAAGCTTAATTATTACATCCCCTAGACCGTCTTTCGGTTTTTAGTTTGTTCCCTAGACCTTCATCAAGCTTAAAACTACACCCCCTTGACCCTCTTTCAAGATAAATTTGTATATTTTTCGGTAGAAAAATTTCCCGGCCAAAGGCCGGTTCCTCTTAAAATACAGGCTCGCTTTCGCTCGCCAGGAAAAAATCGACAGCTAATTGGTACGAACGGCCTTAAAATTTACAAAGTAATGGGTCGAAAGGTCTTAAAAATTGTCAAGGGAATGAGGTGAAAGGTCTTCAAATCAACACCATGTACAGGTTAATGAAGCCGAAGAAGGCCAGTACCCCCAGGGCCACCCGCGCTGGTACCCACCCTGAGAGGAGGAGAGTTACCAGGTTACGGTTAGTGGATTATTATTAATCTATTTTTATTAATGTCACTCCAACACCAAACACCTCCCAAAGAAATTAATGAAAGCAAACATGTGATCCGCCGGGATTTGAACCTGGGTTACCGCATACAAATTTTAAACACCCTAACCATTACACCATCAAGGCAGTTACAAATATAACACATGAGTACGATTAATATCTAGTTATCGAATACTGGATATTACACAAATATATACATATTATTATGCATATTATTATATATATTTATTACATATAATTATTATATATATATATATATATATATAAGCAGGTCACCCCCTCAAACAACATATACTTACCAAAGGCTCTCTCCAAACAGGCATTGACTCTTTTCTTGATTGAAGAAGCATCCATTTTACCTGCGAAAATAAGTTTGAAAAATACCTTTGAGGATGATGCTGCATTTTAACAGTATAAGCTGGCCACAGATCCTTTCCAAACTGTTGAACATCGTTTAATCATAGCCAGGATAAACTGTCAAAGTGCCTCACAATCTTCAAAGGGTTAAAATTGTCAGAGAGTCTTCACCCTTACAATTCCCACAGCTCCTTCCTAAACTGCTGAAAATCGTTTAATGATAGCCAGGATAAACGGTCACAATACATCATAATCTTCAAAGGGTTAAGGGGAGGCAGACCGTTTATTTGGTCTATTAATTAATTTATTCATATTTTTTTAGTTTCCTCCCTAGACCTCCATCAAGCGTAGAAAAACACCCCCTAGACCCCCCTTCAAGATAAATTTGTACATTTTTCGGTAGAAAAATTTCCCGGCCGAAGGCCGGTTCCTCTTAAAATTGCAGGCTCGCTATCGCTCGCCAGGAAATAATCGACACCTAAATGGCACAAAAGGTCTTAACATTTACAACGAAATGGGGCGAAAGGTGTTAAAATCGCCAAACTAATGGGCCGAACGTCTTATAATCTCAAAACTAGTGGGGCTAAACATTAGGGAGAAGGGGGTCCAGGTAAACGGTCTGCCTCCCTTTAAGACTGCCTTAAATATCACCCCTATGACTCAGGGTTTAGTGAAGGAAGTTCCAATTATTAAACATCCTGTCTTATGGTATTCACATCTGTCCCTACGTATCTTTATATATACTCTCTCTCTCTATATATATATATATATATATATATATATATTATATAATATATATATATATATATAATATATAAATATATATATATATATAATATATATATAATATATATATATATATATATATATATATATATATAATTATATATATATATATATATATATATATATATATATATATTATATATAATATATATATATATATATATATATATTATATATATTATATGTTATATATATATATATATACTGTATATACTGTATATATATAATGTTTAGCTCCACTAGTTTTGAGATTATAAGACGTTCGGCCCATTAGTTTGACGATTTTAACACCTTTCGCCCCATTTCGTTGTAAATTTTAAGACCTTTCGTGCCATTTAGGTGTCGATTATTTCCTGTCGCGAGCCTGCAATTTTAAGAGGAACCGGCCTTCGGCCGGGAAATTTTTCTACCGAAACATGTAAAAATTTATCTTGAAGGGGGGTCTAGGGGGTGTTTTTCTAGCTTGATGGAGGTCTAGGGAGGAAACTAAAAACATATATGAATACATGAATTAATAGACCAAATAAACGGTCTGCCTCCCCTTAACCCTTTGAAGATAATGATGTATTGTGACAGTTTATTCTGGCTTTGATTAAACGATTTTCAGCGGTCGTATATATATATATATATATATATATATATATATATATATATATAAATATATATATATATATATATATATATATATATATATATATATATATATATATATATATATATATATATATATATATACCGGTATATATATATATATATATATATACAAGGTGTTCCAGTAATGCTTTTCATAAATTATATGGTGGACTCATCAGACAAAAATAAAAATACATTACTCTATGAACATGAAGTTGAGTATTTATAATAACGGAGTTATTACACGATTTAAGTTAACGATAGATACAATGCCATTCAGTCCAAGGGGTAATGTTGCCATTTTAGTGGATTATATCCATTTGGCCTTCGCTATCGCTTGCTAGCCTCAAGATAGTGAGCAGTATCCAATCGGCGTTCTCTCTTCAGGCTAGCGAGCGGTAGCGAGCTGATGTTTTCGGTAGGATAATCAAATCCGGCGAAGCCGGACATATTTTTCTACCGAAAAGTCAGATCGCTACTGGTCACTATCTTGAGGCTAGCAAGCGATAGCGAAGACCAATGGATATATATATACTATATATATACTGTATATATATATATATATATATATATATATATATATATATATATATATATATATATATATATATATATATAGTGTTTTATATTTTAAATAGTAAATATATGTGAATGTGGCTCCTCTAAGTTGACCTACTACATACAGTATGTTATACCGAAGTCCTGACCAAAAGGAAAAACTCACGACTGATTAACGGGGCAGTACTCGCTTTTTTCTGGACCCCCTTCTCCCTCATGTTTAGCATATTAGTTTTGAGGTTTTAAGACGTTCGTTCCGTTAGTTTGGCGATTTTGAGATCTTTCGCCTAATTTTTGTGTCAATTTGCGCCTGATTTTGTGAAGACCTTTCGAGTCCTTTAGCTGTCGATTTTTTCCTGACGAGCGATAGCGAGCCTCTAATTTTAGAAGGAATTGGAATAGGGGGTGTTCTTCTAAGCTTGATGGAGGTCTAGCGAGGAAACTCAAACATTTATATATAAACATAAACTGTATTATATATAGACGTGAAACCAAACAGTATACCCTCTTAACGGGAGAAATTCAAACTCCGTGTGTCCAGACATAATCACTATCCCCTTAATTGAGATAGTGTTTATCCTTGTCACTATGATTATGACACTGTCCCTCTCCCGTGTGTTAACCCCTTCTGTACGGGCGACGTGTTTTGTATCCGATTATTATTATGTGTGGAGATGCCGGCTCACGTCACCTTAACTAGTACCTTAAGGGGAGATATCCACCTGGAGGATTTTTTTCTGGACCCCTTTCTCCCTCATGTTTAGCCCCGTTGCTTTTGAGATTTTAAGACGTTCGCCCCATTAGTTTGACGATTTTAAGAACCCTCGCCCCATTTAAGTAAATTTTAAGACCATTCGTGCCATTTAGGTGTCGATTTTTTCCTGGCGAGCGATAGCGAGCCTGTAATTTAAGAGTAATCGGCCTTTGGCCGGGACATGTTTCTACCGAAAAATGTACAACTTTATCTTGATAGGGGGTCAAGGGGGTGAAATTTTAAGATTGCTGGAGGAGTAGGAAACAAACTAAAAACCTCCCCTTAAAGAAAAGACCCTCCCTTCACAATAAAGACCCTCCCTTCACAATAAAGACCCTCCCTTCACAATAAAGACCGTCCCTTCACAATAAAGACCCCTCCCTTCACAATAAAGACCCTTCCTTCACAATAAAGACCCTTCCTTCACAATAAAGACCCTCCCTTCACAATAAAGACCCTTCCTTCACAATAAAGACCCTCCCTTCACAATAAAGACCCTCCCTTCACAATAAAGATCCTCCCTTCACAATAAAGACCCTCCCTTCACAATAAAGACCCTCCCTTCACAATAAAGACCCTCCCTTCACAATAAAGACCCTCCCTTCACAATAAAGACCCTCCCTTCACAATAAAGACCATCCCTTCACAATAAAGACCGTCCCTTCACAATAAAGACCCCTCCCTTCACAATAAAGACCCTCCCTTCACAATAACCCATGCCTACCTTGTTCACTCAGCTAGTACCGCTCACAAACTGTCA
The DNA here is from genome assembly GCA_032716605.1 of Paralithodes platypus. Taxonomy (NCBI): domain Eukaryota; kingdom Metazoa; phylum Arthropoda; class Malacostraca; order Decapoda; family Lithodidae; genus Paralithodes; species Paralithodes platypus. Next base: position 4,100,385 of record CM064534.1, on the reverse strand, counting down.
CCAGCCGCGGCCCTCGCTGCGGCGGCGGCCTCGTAAGGTGACGTGAGCCGGTGATCATAATTTCCATTATCTTCTGGCAACTATTACACAGTTTTATTCAGCTTAGGAGAGATGTCTATTAATCAAACGGCTACAGACTATTACAATTTATTCTTTTAGCTACTATATATCCTTCCTAAGCTTCATACAATCGTCTATATGTAGCTGAAATACAAACAAAACTATGTCGCTGGTACTGGTTAAAGGGAGATATCCACTTGAGGGATTTTTTTCTTGACCCCTTTCTCCCTCATGTTTAGCCCCATTGCTTTTGATATTATAAAATGTTTGCCCCATTAGTTTAGCGATTTTAAGAACTTTCACCCCATATTAAGACCTTTCGTGGCATTTAGGTGTCGATTTTATCCTGGCGAGCGATAGCGAGCCTGTAATTTAAGAGGAACCGGCCTTCGGCCGGGACATTTTTCTACCGAAAAATGTACAAATTTATCTTGAAAGGGACTCAAGGGGTGTAATTTTAAGCTTGATGGAGGTCTAGGGAACAAACTAAATACCTCCCCTTAAGGTACCTGGTTAAGGTGACGTGAGCCGGCATCTCCACACATAATTATAAGAATCAACTCCATTAACCCCTTCTGTACCGGTGACGTCCTTTTCATCATATTCTGGCTACTATTAGACGATTGTATTCAGTTTCAAAAGGGCCTCCAGCCATCAACAGACTTCCAACTATCTCACCTAACCATTTTTACTACCATAGATTCACCCTAAACTGCACAAAATCGTCTAAAAATAGGAATAATTATCTCAATTAAGGGGATAGTGATTATGTCTGGACACACGGAGTTTGAAGCAATTTAATTCATAGGAAGAGGGAAAGACTGATTCTGGGAAAGTGTTCCAGAGCTCGGCTGTTGAATAGAAGAAAGACTGAGAGTAACGTTTCACGCTTGGGTTGGATAGTTGCACAGAGTAGGGATGGGATTGTGTTGTAAGACGGGTACCACGTACCCTACATAGAGGAGGTGGTATACACTGGGAGAGCTCTGAGGAACAATGATTATTGTAGTAGCGATAGAATAGCGAGAGAGATGCAACATTGCGGCGAAGAGAGAGAGAGATTGCAGAGTTGGTGAGTGGACGGAAGTTAATGATACTAAAGGCCTTCCTTTCTACTTTGTCTAGGAGTACGGTGTGAGAGGATCCTCCCCACACATGTGAACAATACTCAATACAAGGATGCACTGTGCCAGTGTACAGAGCAAGAAGCTGTGCAGGGGTAAAGAACCCCTTGAAGTGGTTGAGCACACCCAGCTTTTGGGAGGCTGCCTTAGCAAAACTGGCAATATGAAATCTTTTAGCAGACATATATATATACTGTATATACTGTATATACTGTATATACTGTATATATACAGTATATACTGTATATACTGTATATACAGTATATATACTGTATATACTGTATATACTGTATATACAGTATATACTGAATATACTGTATATACTGTATACTGTATATACTGTATATACTGTATATACAGTATATACAGTATATATATATACAGTATATACTGTATATACAGTATATACAGTATATACTGTATATATACTGTATATATACAGTATATACAGTATATACTGTATATACAGTATATACTGTATATACTGTATATACTGTATATATAAGTATATACTGTATATACAGTATATACTGTATATATACTGTATATATACAGTATATACTGTATATACTGTATATACTGTATATATACTGTATATACTGTATATACTGTATATACTGTATATACAGTATATACTGTATATACTGTATATATACTGTATATACTGTATATATACTGTATATATACAGTATATACAGTATATACTGTATATACTGTATATACAGTATATACTATATATATATTATACTGTATGTATATACTGTATATACAGTAGGCTATAATGTATATACAGTATAATACAGTATATACTGTATATACTGTATATACAGTATATACTGTATATACTGTATATACTGTATATACTGTATATACTGTATATACTGTATATATACTGTATATACTGTATATACAGTATATACTGTATATACTGTATATATACTGTATATACTGTATATACTGTATATACAGTATATACAGTATATACTGTATATACTGTATATACAGTATATACTGTATATATATATACTGTATATACTGTATATACAGTGTATACAGTATATACAGTATATATACAGTATATACAGTATATACAGTATATACTGTATATACAGTATATACAGTATAGTGTATACAGTATATACAGTATATACTATACTGTATATACTGTATATACAGTATATACTGTATATACAGTATACACTATACAGTATATACTGTATATATACTGTATATACAGTATATACTGTAATATATACTGTATATACTGTATATATACTGTATATACAGTATATATACAGTATATATACTGTATATACTGTATATACTGTATATACAGTATATATACTGTATATACTGTATATACTGTATATACAGTATATACTGTATATATACTGTATATACTGTATATATACTGTATATACTGTATATACTGTATATACAGTATATACAGTATATATATATACAGTATATACTGTATATACAGTATATACTGTATATACTGTATATACTGTATATATACTGTATATACTGTATATACTGTATATACTGTATATATACTGTATATACTGTATATACTGTATATACAGTATATATACAGTATATACTGTATATACTGTATATATACTGTATACTGTATATACAGTATATACTGTATATACTGTATATATACTGTATATACAGTATACAGTATTTATACAGTATATACTGTATATTATATACAGTATATACTGTATATATACAGTATATACTGTATATACTGTATATACTGTATATATACAGTATATGATGTATATACTGTATATACTGTATATACTATATATACAGTATATACTGTATATACTGTATATACTGTATATATACAGTATATACTGTATATATACTGTATATACTGTATATACTGTATATACTGTATATATACAGTATATGATGTATATACTGTATATACTGTATATACAGTATATACTGTATATATACAGTATATTATTAGTAGGTTCAGAGATATTTCGTACCGAGGCCGATCTGTGTCCCATGAATATTCTTTCCTCTCACTTAAACATTAGGCTACGTACCATACCACGGTTGGGAATATGAATATATATATATATATATATATATATATATATATATATATATATATATATATATATATATATATATATATATATATATATATATACCTGTATATACCTGTATATATATATATATATATATATATATATATATATATATGTATATATTATGTATTTATTTATTTAGGTGAATAATTGCATTTGTAGATAATAATTATATACTTTATATTTTTTACAGCCAACAAACTACATAGGATATGAAGTCACTGACGAAATATTAAAGTAGGCAAAATGGTTTAAGACATGTTTATGTGTTATCACTATTATAGTAACTCCTTCAATATATAATTACCATCTTTAGACGATTTAGGCGGAATGGTCTGTGGCAGTAGCAAAATATCCTTGAGATAAATTCTTTTTGATATATGTTTTTTCAAGAGATAATGTTTAGTTTTTAGAACATAGAACAAGAAAACGTGATAATGCATCCATTAATATTACTAACTGTGCGTGTAAAGGATCTGGACTTCAATGTTTATATATAATCATTTGGATCAAGAATAGAGTTTTACGTAGATAAGGTTTAAACCTTGTACAAGAGGGTTTATATTATATTTTAGATAGATCTTTCACTGCGAAGGATGTGAAGGATATATTATTGAGTGAGTTTAGATAACAAAACAAGTGCAAATCAAACATCCCACTTTGCTCTACAACCCAATTCTATAGACAGGCACACATAATTGATAGTATGCAAAAATATTAATTTTATCGATTTTAACCCATTGACTGCGGGAGACGTTCCCAAACGCCATGGCAATTTACAGCAATTTACAGGCTTTTAAAGCCTCTTAAAGCCTGTAGAATCGAGTGCGAGGGAGTGGGAGCGTGTCAGGCCACCCATCCTCTCTCCAGCCAGCCAGTTGCGGCACTGAGGAGTATGAAATATACTCTCGCTAGACATACAGCACTGCCAAAGGCAAATGTAGTGCGACATTAGCGATAATTGCTCGGTATTAGCGAATGTCTATGGTAGCGCTGAAAGTGAAGCCTGTGAGCTACGAAGCACGTGTTGATGTGATTTTGCAGCTATTTTCTTCTAGTTTTTGGCTTAATACATTTCATATCATTCACACACTTGCTTAATCAACCAGGAATGCCTAAATGAGCCCTAATATGGCGGAAATAGGCGGAAATATGCCCACAGTGTAAATGTTAAGCACTTTAACTAATTGACTAACCTGTCAGACCATCTCTCCCTCCTCAATCGGTAGCAATATTTCCTTAACCTCTTCTGTATATGACGGGCGCCATTTTGAGGTTATTATGAGCACTGAGAGAGAGACCATCTGTTGGAGGGAGCATAGGGGGGCTCCAACTGCTCGCCACAGGCAGCGGGCACATACTGAGTGCGTAAGAAGGCTGGCTCACTCATGTGCAGTGTCACACATAGCAAAAAAAAAAAAAAATGCCCCTTATTTTCCGATTTTGGCCTTCGTTTGCAAGATCGTTGAAAGATAACCAGATGTTGTACAAGGATGATTCAGGTGCCATTGGAAAGTTCTATAATTGTACTTTCATGAAAAAGAGCATGGAATGTATGTAATTTCGTGCAATTATACCCGCAGCGTGAGTGTTAATCCCATAATTGTCCATCATCAAATAGCCTAGTGAAGAACAGCAGATATGTTGTTGCTTGCTTTTCTTCATAATTCTGTATAATCTTGCATTTTACTCCTTATTATATCCCCAAAAGGCCAGCACCATATCCACCACGTAAATCAGTGACGACATAAGACACAGACTGCCCAGCGCGACTCCAGAACCTGCGCTTTGGTTCCTTTGGCGCCAGTAGTCGACGGTCACGGCACCGATCGCCAAGAACCCGAGGAACATGAGCAGATTGAACATCACCTCCTGTTGATCACAAAAGAACATTAACCCGTGGACTGCAAACGGACAAAATATAAGGTCAAGTTGAGGGAGGGAGGGGGTGCGAGATAAAGAGGGGGAGGAGTTAAGGATGTGGTGGGTGCGGGATAAAGGGGGGAGGGGGGAGAATTGAAGGATGTGGTATACCACTACTTCCTATGTGTCATCCTAGTTTGAGACATTTGCCGGCTCTGGCACGGTATTTGAGGGGTTCTTTTTACACATGCTTAACCCGTACAATCCCAGCGACGGCTGCCAGCCGTCAGTAGATAAATCACTCCCCAGTCCCAGTGACGGCTACAAGCCATCAGTAATATATGGTCCTTGTAACTGCCAGTATCAGACAGTGGCTGGTACCATGACTTGTAAACACTGTTCTAAGGAATTGGCAACATTTCTTAGGTTGGCTGCAAGTTTCCACAGGCTGTCTGGGTCAGTGTTTCCTCAACTTTTGAGGTGGGAGGTTGTTATATCTTGACTCTGAAGCCATTTTGGCCACATTGCTTGGTACTGGGGGGTACATTTATGGTAGTACCCTATGGTACAGTAGGGATTACATACCATGACTTTCGGAAGGCTTATCGCACTTCCTGGGTTAACCCTTTCTGTACTGGTGCCGTCCTTTTAACTTACACACTTTTATTCAGTTAAAGAGGGCCTCCAGCAATTAACAGATGACTGCTCTCAACCTTCAAACTATCGTCCAATTGCTCTCATGTTTTGCATCTCTCAAGTATTTGAATCTATTCTTAACTCAACATTTCTTAAGCATTTGTCTGTAATATACTTTCAGATCACCAGTATATTTCTCCTAAGGGATGCTCAACTATAGTCCGTTCATTTTATGTTGGGCAGAAATCGTAACCTCTAACCTCTGTAACTGAAAAAGGGCTAGAGCAAATGAGCTGTCAATTTCCACACCTATTCCCTAGCCAAGTCTTCCTATGTGGTAGAAATATTAGCTCGATTACTCTAGTCTTTTTTGAGTTATGAGAGGTTCTAGGTTACAATTTCTGCCCAACCTAGAATGAACAGACTATAGTGATCTCCATTCAAAACCTTCAATAGAGTCGGACATGAATCTCTTATTTCTAAACTACCATCCTTCGGTTTCTATCCCTCTATCTGATCCTTTGTCTTCAATTTCCTTTCTGGCCGTTCCACAGTTGAGGTTGTGGACCAACCATCGTTCACTTCTGCAGGCGAGGTTTTGCCCTAACTCCAGTTCTTTTTCTTTATTTATATATTGTTTTGCCAGACGCCATAGTTAATCCGTACAGTACCAGGGACGTCCTTTTCATCATATTCTGGCAACTATTAGACGATTTTATACAGCTTAGGGAGGACCTCAGGCAATAATATGGCTTCAAACTATCTTAACCAATCCTTTTAACTACCCCAGATCCTTCCTAAACTGCATAATATTGTCTAAACACAGCTAAAATATTATATAACACACGTCGCTGGTACTCAAAGGGTTAACATTAGGCGTTTGATACGAATCGCTCGGTCAAGTTACCCAGGCCTGACATCTACCAATAAGTCCTCATATGGTGTTTATATTCATCTACCAATAACATGTTGACAGTGCGGGCTCGAATACGCCGACCCTTTGATTAGCAGCCGATGCCCTACTGACTATGCCACGGCTCGCGACTAGCATATATTATCCCTTTCAATACCTGTACTGCCCTTTTAATTTTATTCTGGTTACTGCCCATTAGTTTGTCGATATTAACACCTTTCGTCCCATTTCTTTGTCAATATTAAGCCTTTTCGTGCCATTTAGGTGTCGATTTTTTCCTGGCGAGCGATAGCGAGCCTGTGATTTAGGAGGAACCGGCCTTTGGCCGGGAAATTTACAAACATAGCTTGAAGGGGGATCCTGGGATTGTTTTTTAAAAGTATGATGGAGGTCTAGGGAGGAAACTAGAAACAAAATTCAATGAAAAGCTTGACCCAATAATGGAACCATACCCCTTAAACTGGAAAAACAAAAGGGTAAATCAACGTACAAAGATGGTGGTTCTGATACTACTCCTGCCGCAGAGGTGAGAGAACAGGATGAGCGGGGTGACGATGAGGGCCGTCATCACCAACCCCTGACTGAAGTACTGGGCGTCTGCGGAATCGGAGAAGAACGTCGGCACCCCTCGGTGTATGCCCAGTACCACCGACACTGATACCTGGGGACAAATGATTTTTTAGTTGGCCCCCATAGAATGGTGGTGTACTGGTTAAGGTGTCTAAATAACAAATCTGTGTGTGATAACCCGGGTTCGAATCCTGGTGGATCACATAATTAGATGTTTTCATTAATTTTGTGAAATTAATAAAAAATTGATTTAAGGGGGGATGGGCCGGTTTTCTGGACCACCTTCTCCCTCATGTTTAGCCCCATTAGTTTTCAGATGCTAAGATGTTTGCCTCATTATTTAATCGATATCAAGACCTTTCGCCCCATTTCTTCGTCAATATTTAGACCTTTCGTGCTATTTAGGTGTCAATTTTTTCCCTGGCGAACGATAGTGAGCCTGTAATGTTGGAAGAATCGGCCTTCGGCAGGAACATTTTTCTACCGAAAAATGTACAAATTAATCTAGAAGGGGGATCTAATGTTTTTTTTATTTAAATTTGATGGAGGTCTAGGGAGGAAACTAGAAATATAATGAATACAACCTGTACTGTACCAGTGTCGTCCTTTTAACTTTATTCTGGCTAATGTTAGACGATCTTATTCAGTTTAAAAAGGGCCTCTAGCAATTATCCAGGCTTCGAACTATCTCACCTAACCCTTTTCACTACCACAGATCCTTCTAAAACTCCCCAAAATCGTCTAAGTATAGGTAGAATAAAATTAAAAGGCCGTCGCTGGTACAGAAGGGGTTAAGATCCACAATACTTACAAGCTCCAAGACCTTGAATAAGGCGGAAGGTGTCTTCAGGTATGCCATGTTGACCTGGGGAGGAATGGAAGGAATTAGTTTATGTATGGACCTGAGAATGAATGGATTATTATGTCCCCTCTACCAACCGACTTTACTCCTAAACTCAATTAATGAAATCAACAAATGCATGTGGCAGTCCAGGGATTCGAACCTAGGATGGTCACACAGAAATTCAGTGCATTTATCCATTGCGCTACGAAGACAGTGTCTGTATCGACCTGAGAATGAATGGAAGGAATTAGTGTCTGTATGAACCTGAGAATGAATGGAAGGAATTAGTGTTTGTATGGACCTGAGAATGAATGGAAGGAATTAGTGTCTGTATGGACCTGAGAATGAATGGAAGGAATTAGTGTCTGTATGGACCTGAGAATGAATGGAAGGAATTAGTGTCTGTATGGACCTGAGAATGAATGGAAGGAATTAGTGTCTGTATGGACCTGAGAATGAATGGAAGGAATTAGTGTCTGTATGGACCTGAGAATGAATGGAAGGAATTAGTGTCTGTATGGACCTGAGAATGAATGGAAGGAATTAGTGTCTGTATGGACCTGAGAATGAATGGAAGGAATTAGTTTATGTATGGGTTTGATTGTATCTAGGCTTGGGATCGAACCTTGGCCATATGAATGCAAGTCCCACCTTCTACCCACTACGCTACCACCCTACAAAGTCTACCTGTATGATATTTTTTTTGTTCTCTCTATCCCACTCGTAAGAATTGGCGTATCCTTTACATTTTTCTGTATGCAATTGTTACCATTTGGATTATATTTTTGATAGATTTTACTTTTCTATAAACAGTACAGTACGGTCGCGCTAATAAGTCATGTCACAGCTGTCATTACGTGTGGCTCCCTCTGCGCTGTATTAATGTCTGTCAGATGTTGAATAGGGTGGGTAAGTGTAGAGCTAATAAGTCATGTCCCAGCTGTCATTACGTTTGGCTTGTTCTGTGCTGTATTAATGTATGTCAGATGTTAAATAGGGTGGGTAAGTGTAGCGCTAATAAGTCATGTCCCAGCTGTCATTACGTTTGGCTCCCTATGCGCTGTATTAATGTCTGTCAGATGTTGAATAGGGTGGGTAAGTGTAGAGCTAATAAGTCATGTCCCAGTTGTCATTACGTTTGGCTCCCTCTGTGCTTTATTAATGTATGTCAGATGTTGAATAGGGTGTGTAAGTGTAGCGCTAATAAGTCATGTCACAGCTGTCATTACGTGTGGCTCCCTCTGCGCTGTATTAATGTCTGTCAGATGTTGAATAGGGTGGGTAAGTGTAGCGCTAATAAGTCATGACCCAGCTGTCATTACGTTTGGCTTGTTCTGTGCTGTATTAATGTATGTCAGATGTTGAATAGGGTGGGTAAGTGTAGGAACATGGTTGTATATCTCACGCAAAAAGAAGAAATCATGTGTAAATATTGCTGATCCCAATTATTGAACCAAACATGCTTGATGCCGAGACATCACTTATTAGCACGACTGTACATATAGTTGTGTAGTTGATGTATAGAAAATGATATTCATACATTCGTTGCCGGATGTATAATGTACTACTGTACAGTCGGCCTAATAAGTGATGTCTCGGCACCAATTATGTTTTGATCAATAATTGGTATCAGCAATATTTACACACGATTTCTTCTTTTTGAGTGAGATATACAACCATGTTCCTACACTTACCCACCCTATTCAACATCTGACAGACATTAATACAGCACAGAGCAAGCCAATTAACCTTTTTATCTACTCTATATCCTTCCTAAGGTTCATAAAATCGTCTAAATATAGCTAGAATATAATTAAGAACACATTGCCGGTACTGAATGGGTTGAATTCACTGTTAAGATGTTTGCCCCATTAGTTAGTCGATTTTAAGACCTTTCGCCCCATTTCTACGTCAATAATTAGACCTTTCGTGCTATTTAGGTGTAAATTTTTCCCCTGGCGAAAGAGAGTGAGCCTGTAATTGGTGGTACAGTCGGCCAAATAAGTGATGTCTCGGCACCAAGTACATTTTTATCCATATTATTGGTAACAGCAATATCTAAACATTATTGCCTCATTTCGAGCGAGATATACAAACATGTTCCTAGACTTACCCACACACTTGACCACTTGCGAGTTTCTGGCTATAAGGAAGTTGGAGCCGTGAACATCAATATTAAACAGAAATGCAATAATTATGTAGGTTTCTGATGGATAAATAGTATGTTGAATTGTTTTTTATGTATTTATGAATGTACTACGACCGTATTTTAGCTGGTAATTCCTGTTAAATATGGATGTCTACAGCTCCAACTTCCTTATAGAACGAAACTCGCAAGTCGGCAATTCCAACATTAGCTACCGTATATGTGTGTAAAATATGTCCCCTATGTGTTTTGTGTATGCAGATGACCGTTATGTGCTGTGTATATAGAAGATGTTTGCTATGTGTGTTGCGTAAGATATGTATCAGGCAGTGGTCATCAAAGAACCATAGTATAAGGCGGGATGGGCGTATAAGGCGGGATGGGCGTATTTATTTGCTCATTTACATATATTTTATAATTGTTATAGTTTGTTTCCTAGATCTCTATCAAATCTAAGAAAACAACCCCAAGATCCCCCTTCAAGATATATTTGTACATTTTTCGGTAGAAACATTTCCCGGCCGAAGGCCGGTTCCTCCTAAATTACAGGCTTGCTATCGCTCGCCAGGGTAAAATCGACACCTAAATGTCACGAAAAGTCTTAATATTGACAAAGAAAAGGGGCAAAAGGTCTTAACATCGCCAAACTAATGGGCTGAACGTCTTAACATCTGAAAACTAATGGGGTTAAACATGAAGGGAGAAGGAGGGTCCAGAAAAGCGACCCATCTCCCCTTAAGCTGCCGTGACGTAGAAGGGGTAATTATCCAGATAGTGATCAGCGTTACTTTTACAACAGGAATATAACATGCAGGGCTGTGTGTGTGTGTGTGTGTGTGTGTGTGTGTGTGTGTGTGTGTGTTTATACTGCCGTTACTATGACTACCCCAATTAACCTGCTGACTGCCATATTATACCCTTCCTAATCTGAATAAAATCGTATACCTGTGCCGTCCTTCTAACTTTACTCTGGCTACTATTGGACGATTTTATTCAGTTTAAAAAGGAGCTCCAGGCATTAACAGGCTTCGAACTGTCTCACTTAACCTGGACTGTATGACTGTATGACCTGGCTGTATGACTGTATGACCTGGACTGTATGACTGTATGACCTGGCTGTATGACTGTATGACCTGGCTGTATGACTGTATGACCTGGCTGTATGACTTTTGTTGTCTATGTGGATGAGGAAGACAAAAGGAAAAACTGCCTGTGACGAGTGCCTCCCCCAGAGTTGAAAGAGAGACAGGGCCAAAATCAAGGTATGTTCGAGCCAAAATATCTGGATACACAGCGTTTGAAGCAATTTAAGTCATAGGATGAGGGAAAGATGGCATCAGGGAGAGAGTTCCAGAGCTCACCTGTTGAATAGAACAAAAGATTGGGAGTGTCGTTTCACTCTTGGGTTGGAGAGTTACACAGAGTAGGGGTGGGATTGTGTTGCAAGACGGGTACTATGTACCCTACATAGAGGAGGTGGTATACACTGGGAGAGCTCTGAGGGACACTGATTATTGTAATAGCAATAGAATAGTGTGAGAGATGCAACATTGCGGCAAAGAGAGAGAGATTGCAGAAAATTGGTGAGTGAACTTTAGTTAATGATACGAAAGGCTTTCTTTTCTGCGTTTGTCAAGAAGTGCGGTGTGAGAGGATCCTCCCCACACATGCCACATGCGAACAATACTCAATACATGGACGCACTGTGCCCCTGTACAGAGCAAGAAGCTGTGAAGGGGTAAAGAACCCTTTGAGGCGCAGTTGAGCACACCCAGCTTCTGGGAGGGCGCCCTAGCAAAAGTGATGATATGGTCCTTCCAAGAGAGATCAGAAGAAAAAGAGACATCAAGAATACTGAGAGAAGATGAAGGGTTGATTTTTGTATTGTTGAAGTTGTTGACTATCTCAATTATCCCTCTGACTTCCATATACCCTTCCTAATCTGAATAAAATCGTCTTCATAGCGTAATGGTTAGTACGCAGAATTCGGGTGTCAGTATCCTAGGTTCGAATCCTTGGAGTACCACATGTATTCATTAGTTTCATTGATTTCTCTACATTTCGTTCTAAAAAGTTGTTTGAGTCACTTTTCCCAATATATGGATCATTGTGCTTAATACCCTTGGAATCCGGAAGGCATCATATGAGGCAAACTCAAAGGGTTTAAATCGCGTGGGCGGAATTTTGTTTATGCGTGGGCTACCGCAGCGTCACCAAGCACAAACTAACAGGCAGCGTCAGTTCTTATCTCGCATCCAAGATGGCTGGAGCTAATACGAAAAAATTGCTGTGTCCGAATCGACTTTGACAATGAACAAGTGGTTAGTGAAGATGCAGGTGAAGTGGCGGATGAATTAGAATTTCAGGTCTTTTTCAGTACCGATGAGGACGATCATGACGAGGATAATGACGATGGTGAATGCGGTGCTCATCATAAAGGTGATCAAAATGTGAGTGAGATAAGAAATGCTCTACCGCATCTCGTGACACAACGCTCACGACCCTGGCATCGGCTGTCGGCACTCCTTCCCCGGCCAGTAACAATATAACAATATAACAATATGGGCAAGTGAAATTGACACAAACATTTGTAATAATAACTAACTTTTATTGAAATAATAACAAGTGTAAATTACTCTACCGTACGGTACTGTACGCTTTATAAATCAGCTACTGTATGCTTGCCTAACCTATTAGAGTAAGTGAAAGTGACACACAAATGTATAACAAGTAATAATAACTCAATAATAACAGTGAGAGTGACAATAATTTATAACAAGAAGAGTAATAACAGTGAAAGTGACACAATAATATCCAATAACAGTGAAAGTGCCGAATATAATGTTATAACAAGTTTCACATACCTCAATAATGGTTATAAAAATAATAAATGCCACAAAAATATGAAATTATCACCATAAAAACATAATATCGTCTCCCAGTAGTAAAGCCACCGAAGCAACGAGTGACTTAGTGCGTGCTAGCCAGGGTCGTGGCGGAACGTTCGGACGCAGGCAAAAATATGCGGAAAAACCGCTCCATTCCCATCATCGTATCTCAGCAACCACTTGCCGTAGCAATGTCAACTCAACGCCAGTCTACAGATGTAGGTTATTTCTACAATATGCAATTGAGTTGACTGCTCTAGGTGGTCTCAATCAGTAGATATTGAATTATGAAGATTGCCGTTTTTCCCAAATGGCCCCGGACACAGCGATCAGGATCATATGAGGCTCCCCGGATCCCATGGGTTAAGGGGAGATGGGTCGTTTTTCTGGACTCCCTTCTCCCTCATGCTTAGCCCCATTTTGTTTGAAATTTTAAGACGTTCACCTCATTAGTTCAGCAATTTTAAAATATTTCACCCCATTCGGTTGTCAATTTAAGACCTTTCGTGCCATTTAGGTGTCGAGTTTTTCCTGGCGAGCGATAACGAGTCTGTAATTTAAAGAGGGTCAGGCCTTTGGCCGGGACAAATGTATAAATTTACAAATTTATCTTGAAGTGGGGTCTAGGGGGGGGGGGGGGGGACTTTTAAGCTTCACAGAAGTCTAGGGAGCAAACTAAAAATAGGTTCTTTAAGACATTTTCTGGTCAACTCAGTCTCATATACATTATTGCTTAGTAGCAGCAAAAACTCTATTAACAACCCCTTCAGCACGATGACACCTTTTTTCCCTTTATTCTGGCTGAAGTTAGACAATTGTATGCAGTTTAAGAAGGACCTCTGTTATTCAGAGGGTTTATCGAAAATGACGTCATCGTGCTGAAGGGGTTAAAGGGAATCGTGATCTAATTAGCTAGATTGGTTATAATTCAGTTTGCTTTATCTCGCTTTGCGAAGGATCTGTGGTTGTAAAAGGGGTTAGGTGAGATAGTTCAAAGCATGTTAATTGACCACTTGCGAGTTTCATTCTATAAGGAAGTTGGAGCCTTAAACATCGATATTAAACAGAAATACAATAATAATGTAGGTTTCTGATGGTTAAAGGGTATGTTGAATTGGGTTTTATGTATTTATGAATGTACTACGACCTTATTTTAGCTCGTAATTCTGTTAAATATTGATGTCTACAGCTCCAACTTCCTTATAGAACGAAACTCGCAAGTCGGCAATTGCTGGACACTAATAGTAGCCAGAATACAATACAATGGAAGTCACCGGTACAGAAAGGGTTATAATTCAGTTTGCTTAATCTCACATCTTCCGGAGTTGGACTTGGTGATTTGTGTTCTTCCGTCTCTCCGTCACACCCCTCTACCTCATCTTTGGCCCCGTTCGTCAGGACCTCTACACGTACGGAATTGGGCATGTTTTAGGTGTTTCGGATTAACTAAATTTTACGATGTTGGGAAGTCCAAAATTGTGGTCTGGTGTTGTTGGTGTTCTGGGTGGGAAGCGAAGTGGAGGTGGTGGTGTTCTGGGTGGGAAGCGAGGTGGAGGTGGTGTGGATTGGGAGCGAGGTAGAGAGGTGGGAGTCGGTGGGGTGGTGGGGGGAGAGGTAGTGGTGGAGGTGGAGGGGATGGGGGGTAGAGACAAGGTGGTGGTGGTGAAAGGGGGGTTGAAGAGCTAGATGGTGGTGGTGGAGGGGGGCAGGGTTTTGGGTGGAGAGGTGGTGGTGGAGGGGGTGGGGTGCGAGTGGTGGAGAGGGGGTGGTGGTGCTTGGGTGTTGGGTGGAGAGAATATGGTGGGGGTGGAGAGAAGGTGGTGGTGGTGTTGGAGGGGTGCAGAGGTGTAATTATAAGAGAAACCGGCCTTTGGTCGGGAAATTTTTCTACCGAAAAATTTACATATTTATCTTGAGGGGGTTGAGGGAGTCCAGAAAAAGCGAGTAGTACCCCCTTAACCCTTTCACGCATTTATGACGCAGAGGTTGCCAGATTAGCAATAAGAAAAGAGTTCTCTCACTTATAATTGCCTCTCCAAAATTAGTTTTCTGCCCACGGCTAACTCAAAGACAACTGCAGAGGTTGAAGTAACTAAACTAAAGGTTTCTAAATACCCCTGATGGTAACAAAGGCTTTAAAGTATCCCTAATAGGCTCAAAATCGCGTCATATGTCGGAGAGGGTTGATTGAGTTAAGGTGAGTGGGAAAATATACAAGAGAGAGAGATTTGATGGAATCTAGCGCGATAACTAAAACCTATAAGAATACATGAATTAATAGCCACTGTCCCCTTAACCCTCTCCGACATATGACGCTATTTTGAGCCTATTAGGGATACTTTAAAGCCTTTGTTACCATCAGGGGGTATTTAGAAACCTTTAGTTTAGTTACTTCAACCTCTGCAGTTGTCTTTTAGTTAGCTGTGTTGAACCTATTGGGGATACTTTAAACCCTTTGTTACCATCAGGGGTATTTAGAAACCTTTAGTTTAGTTACTTCAACCTCTGCAGTTGTCTTTGTGTTAGCTGTGTTGAGCCTATTGGGGATACTTTAAAGTCTTTGTTACCATCAGGGGTATTTAGAAACCTTTAGTTTAGTTACTTCAACCTCTGCAGTTGTCTTTGAGTTAGCTGTGTTGAGCCTATTGGGGATACTTTAAAGCCTTTGTTACCATCAGGGGTATTTAGAAACCTTTAGTTTAGTTACTTCAACCTCTGCAGTTGTCTTTGAGTTAGCTGTGGGCAGAAAACTAATTTTGGAGAGGTAATTATAAGAGTGAGAGAACTCTATTTATTATTGCTAATCTGGCAACCTCTGCGTCCTATGAGTCTGAAAGGGTTAAACACGCCGTACCACTTATCAACCATCTCCTAGTTTATGAACACAGCGATCTAGCCTTGGAGCGAGATAACACACGCACGCCCAATTTACGCCCAATGTTTTATAAATGAGCGTCTTTATCCTCGTAAGGGAGACTACTTGTTTGATTGGTAAGTGTATTGTATTATTTGTTTATGCCTTAAGGGGAGATCTCCACTTAAGGAATTTTTTTCTTGACCCCTTTCTCCCTCATGTTTAGCCCCATTGCTTTTGATATTATAAAACGTTTGCCCCATTAGTTTAGCGATTTTAAGAACTTTCACCCCATATTAAGACCTTTCGTGCCATTCAGGTGTCAATTTTATCCTGGCGAGCGATAGCGAGCCTGTAATTTAAGAGGAACCGGCTTCGGCCGGGACATTTTTCTACCGAAAAATTTATAAATTTATCTTGAAAGGGACTCAAGGGGGTGTAATTTTAAGTTTGATGGAGGTCTAGGGAACAAACTAAATACCTCCCCTTAAGAGGAGGCAGACCGTTTGTTTGGTCTATTAATTAATTTATTCATATATTTTTTTTTAGTTTCCTCCCTAGACCTCCATCAAGCTTAGACAAACGCCCCCTAGACCTCCCTTCAATATAAATTTTTAAATTTTTCGGTAGAAAAATGTCCCGACCGAAGGCCGGTTCCTCTTAAAATTGTAGGCTCGCTTTCGCTCGCCAGGAAATAATTGACACCTAAATGGCACGAAAGGTCTTAAAATTGACAACGAAATGGAGCGAAAGGTGTTAAAATCGCCAAACTAATGGGCCGAACGTCTTATAATCTCAAAACTAGTGGGGCTAAACATTAGGGAGAAGTGGGTCCAGAAAAACGGTCTGCCTCGCTTTAAACTGAATAAAATCGTCTAATATTACCCAGATTATAATGAAAACGACGACACCGGAACTGAAATGGTTAACCCTTTCTATTGTTTATTTTATTTCAGCTATATTTAGACAATTTTATTCAGCTTAGGAAGATCGTCTACCAATTTAAAGGCTACAAAGTCTCTCAATTCCTCCTTTTTGCTACCATATATCCTTCTGAAGCTTAACCCTTTCACGCACATATGACGCAGAGGTTGCCAGATTAGCAATAATAAATAGAGTTCTCTCACTCTTATAATTACCTCTCCAAAATTAGTTTTCTGCCCACAGCTAACTCAAAGACAACTGCAGAGGTTGAAGTAACTAAACTAAAGGTTTCTAAATACCCCTGATGGTAACAAAGGCTTTAAAGTATCCCCAATAGGCTCAACACAGCTAACTCAAAGACAACTGCAGAGGTTGAAGTAACTAAACTAAAGGTTTCTAAATACCCCTGATGGTAACAAAGGCTTTAAAGTATCCCCAATAGGCTCAACACAGTTAACTCAAAGACAACTGCAGAGGTTGAAGTAACTAAACTAAAGGTTTATAAATACCCCTGATGGTAACAAAGGCTTTAAAGTATCCCCAATAGGCTCAACACAGCTAACTCAAAGACAACTGCAGAGGTTGAAGTAACTAAACTAAAGGTTTATAAATACCCCTGATGGTAACAAAGGCTTTAAAGTATCCCCAATAGCCTCAACACAGCTAACTCAAAGACAACTGCAGAGGTTGAAGTAACTAAACTAAAGGTTTCTAAATACCCCTGATGATAACAAAGGCTTTAAAGTATCCCCAATAGGCTCAAAATCGCGTAAAAGGGTTAATATAATCGTCTAAATGTAGCTAAACTCAAATACAAAAGAAGTCGCCGGTAGAGAAGGGGTTAAGGGGGCTATCACACGAGAGCGCTTTTATCGCAACATTCGATGGTCAAAATGTTCCTGCTAAAATTTCTGGGATATTTTGCGCTGCTATCGGAAAGTAGACTCTTGATAGATTAATTTTAAGGGGGGATGGTTCACTTTTTGGGCAATTTTTGCATGTATTCATTATTTTTCTAGTTTCCTCCCTAGACCTCCATCAAATTAAAAAAAAACACATCTATTAGATCCCCCTTCTAGATTAATTTGTACATTTCTCGGTAGAAAAATGTCCGTCGAAAAATGTACAAATTTAGCTTGCTGTCAAAACAAAAATATCTATATGCTGGCTCGTTACCGCTCGCCAGGAAAATATCGACACCTGGATGGGGGTCAACGTCTTAAAACAGTACGCTGAATGGGGCCGAATGGATACAAGCCAAAGAGAGAGGGAGAGAAAGAGGAAAAAAGCGAGGTGGGCTCCCTTAATCAAACATTGAACAATTCTGGGCCTAAATTACCCTTTTAGTAACTGGGGCTTTCCTTTATAACTTTATTCTGGCAACTATTAGACGATTTTATTCAGTTTAATAAGGGCCTCCAGCAATTAACAGGCTTCGAACTATCTCACTTAACCCTTTTTACAACCACAGATCCTTCTTAAGCTGCACAAAAACGTTTAAATATACCTAGAATAAAATAAATAAGACGTCGCCAGTACAGAAGGGGTTAAGGGGAGGTTTTTAGTTTGCTCCCTAGACCTCCATCAAGTTGAATATAATACCGGTCCTAAATTACAGGCCCGCTATCACTAGCCAGGAAAAATTGACACCTAAATGGCACAACAGGTCTTATAATCGACACCTAAATGGCACAACAGGTCTTATAATCGACACCTAAATGGCACAACAGGTCTTATAATCGACACCTAAATGGCACAACAGGCCTTATAATTGACACCTAAATGGCACAACAGGTCTTATAATTGACAGAAATGGGCCGAAAGGTCTTAAATCGCCATACTAATGCGGTGAACAACTTAAAATCTCCAAGCTAATGGGGCTGAACATGAGAGAGATGAGAACATGGTGATGGGCTGGTCTATCAGAGTGAGACCTGAGCGATCTCTGCCATACCCATAGCTTACTCTGACTGTTCCTTTTACTTATATATCTTCTAGATCTCAAGTGGCGGGGTCTTTTCCGTGGATTGACCTCCCTACTGCCAACCTAGAAGTTGGCAGATTGGGAGCCAAAGCGTCACATTTTTCCCTTGCCCCTCAGCTTTCCCTTCATAATTGCTGAGGGGCACAGGGCCTTGGGTGGGGCTTTGGTTTCCCGGGCGTTTCCGCACCCTCCTCAGCTCCCTGCCTTGGAGTGGCTTCGGTCACCCGGGCTTTGTTAGTGGTAAGCAGGGAGGATTTTGTGGGGGCGCTCGTTTATGGCCTTGGCCTTGCTTGAGACCTTGGGGCTGTTCGGCCAGACAGCCTGGGGAACAACAACAACAACAACAACAACATGAGAGAGATGGGGGACCAGAAAAACATACCTTAGGTGTAAATCTCCCCTTAACAAACAAGCTTCCACAGGAAAGTTAGCATTGGGTAACTTAGGTACATCCAACCAGCCAACAACAGAACGTACAACCATAGCTGTGGGTTGTAAAGGACTTTATCCAGCCAGATTTGTCTAGCGGCGGACCGAGCGGCGGCCCGAGCCTTTTGCTGCTTTATTTTATCCTCCAAGCATCTTAGGTAGTACAAACGGTGAAGTACATGCCAGGCAGAGGCTGGAGGGATGCCGCAGGAATCCAACATATTCCCTTCAACCCAATCCAAGAGGAATTTTGGAAGCAATGAAAAAGCCAACGGCCTGTATCCCTGCAGAGTCCTCCGGGCGTTAAATGTGGCATTGTCCAGTTGTAGAGAT
>CM064534.1:4070703-4075703 GCA_032716605.1 Paralithodes platypus | reverse complement strand
AAGAGCTACCCCCAGAAGGGTTAGGATGTGGACAGGGAACCAGGTGGAACCCAGAGGTAGCGCATCCACACCTAACCTCCACAGCCCGGAAAGTTTTTGCCAGAAACCTCACATGCAGGTAGCTGGAATCGAACCCGCGCTACCCGAACCAAGCGACTAGAATACAATTATCCAGTGAGCTCGGCCACTGTGACAGTGTGTGTGTTCGTGTGTGTGTGTGTGTATGACTGTGGGACTGTGTGTGTGTGTGTGTGTTTATGTGTGTGTATGTATGGGTGTGTGTGTGTGTGTGAATTTGCATCTGAATGAATAATAGTTGTGTGTGTGTGTTTGTCTGTGTGTGTGTGTGTGTGTGTGTGTGTGGCTGTGTACGTGTAAAGGTGTACACGTGTAAACATTCGAGAGGTGAACATATTCCCGCCACGGCTCACGTCACATGCAAATTAAAACCATCAGCTATATGTAACACACACACACACACACACACACACACACACACACACACATATCTATATACAGGTATACACAATCTCACACACACAATTTCCCTCTCTCACATAATTTATACACAATCACACAATTTCCCCATCACACACACACAAAAACACTTCCCCCTTACACATATACATAGGCTCACCCACTTTCATTTCCTACACACACACACACACACACACGGGAGCGAGACGAGAGAGAGATGATTGATGAGAGAGGAGAGAGGACCTGGAGAGAGAGGCGAGGAGGAGAGAGAGAGAGAGAGAGAGAGAGTAGGTAATCTATTTTAAGCTACACAAGCCTATGGGATCTACCTTCATGTTTAACTCGCTGTCAAATACACTACATCCCTTAGGTCTCTCTCTCTCTCTCTCTCTCTCTCTCTCTCTCTCTCTATCTATCTGTCTGTCTATCTATATATCTATCTATCTATCTATTTATCTATCTATCTAACTATCTATCTATCTATCTAGTTCTTATATATGCTCTGATATCGATATTCCCTGCTGTGTACAGTGGCACTAATAAGTCATTTCCCAGCTGTCATTACGTTTGGCTTGCTCTGTGCTGTATGAATGTCTGTCAGATGTTGAATATGAGGGGTGAGGTACCAGTGAGGAACAACGTTTTTATATTTCACCTCGTTAGATATAAAACGAAATGCAGCCTTAGAATATGGCTGGTACCAAAATTATGATCAACAAAACATACTTGGTGCCGAGACATCACTTATTAGCGCGACTGTACGTATTTATCTGTTTCATATAGAGCGTATTATACTCCCCCTCCTCCTCCTCCTCTCATCCTCCTTCTCCTCCTCCTCCCCCATCTCCTCCTCCTCCCTCACTCCACCTGACCACTAAGCGATTATCGAGACAAAATATATGAATTGAGAAAGAAGGCGAAAACTCATTAAGCAAAAAATATGTGAGGACAGAAATGTATCATACTTTGTAGAGAGAGAGAGAGAGAGAGAGAGAGAGAGGAGGAATTGCCGCAGGATGGAGGTATGAGCGGAGAGAGAGAGAGAGAGAGAGAGAGAGAGAGAGAGAGAGAGAGAGAGAGAGAGAGAGAGAGAGGTTTGAATAATTAATGTTGCCGTTTTGATTTTGGGCAAAACGGCACATCTACTTTAGTTATATTTTGTATTTTTCTTTTACCTGTTTTTTTTCCTTTTTTCTTGGGGGTGGCCGACTCAAGACAGAGCAAGAATAGGGACAACACAAAACACAACAGAAAACAACGAACACACAAAAACAAAATACAAATTCACACACATCTAGGTCATCCAGGAGAAGACCCAGAGACCAGGGTCACCAAGGCCCCTCCAGTACTCCCCCGACCACCCGGAGAGGTTCCGATCTCGGCAGGCAGACATGCAGCGGAGCCGAAGCCACATGGCCGCCAACTACACTTCAACGACCACATAATCTACACCAACTTCTTTCCGCAGAGATAGCAACAACAACAACAACAACAACAACAACAACAACAAAAGCACTAGAAAAACAACAAAAGACCCACAAAGAAAACGGGACAGAGCAGGGTTTTTTTTTATCCTTGTGTGTGTGTGTGTGTGTGTGTGTGTGTGTGTGTGTGTGTGTGTGTGTGTGTGTGTGTGTGAATTTGGTCCCGTGAACGCAGAAGTCTAAAGGACAGATTTGTAGTTATGTGTTTCGTCCATACGAAGAAACGTTGCATCCCTTGCATTATTCTACAGATATTTTCACAGCAATTGTTCCGAGGAACTTGCTTCAATTGTGCCGCCTCTCCACATCTTTCCCCGTAGAACTAGGGCAGCTGAGAGCGCCCATGAATTTACACATTGCTCCTCCACAATGCAGAAATTATGCTTATCCGAATTCATTTATCCCCAGAGCTACTACTATTTGGAATTCATTCCCCTCGAATTGCTTTCCTCAAACGTACAAAACACAAATGTTTAAAGACAGTTGTTACATGCAGTTTATGAATGGAGGATGCCTTTCGGCACATGGACCTTTTTGCTTTGTCTGTGTTTTTCACCTCCGTTCATTGTCTCTTAAAAAAAAAAAAAAAAAAAAATTATATATATTAATATTTTTAGTTTCCTCCCAAGACCTCCATCGAGCTTTAAAATATTCCCCCAAGACCCCCCTTCCAGATGTATTAGTCAATTTGTCGGTAAAAAAATGAGCCGATATATATATATATATATATATATATATATATATATATATATATATATATAAGAGAGAGAGAGAGAGAGAGAGAGAGAGAGAGAAAGAGAGAGAAAATAGATGGATATAATTATGTACTGTATAGATAGATAGATATATAGACAGATACATAAATAAGTTATTGATACAATATAATACCTTAAAATACAGATAGCAGACACTATCAAGCAAAAGACTCTCTGTGGGCGCGGCTAGGACCATACAAAAGTTGGCCTGAGAGCAAAAGTTCCCACAAAAAAAAAAAGAGAGAGAGAGAGAGAGAGAGAGAGAGAGAGAGATGGAGAGAGAGAGAGACTGAGGAGAGCGGATTCGAGAGGATGATAGAGAGGAGCGAGACGAGAGAGAGAGGAGAGGGGAGGGGGAGAGGAGAGAGAGAGAGAGAACATTAAACTCAAGATAAAGATAAAACAAAATATAATAATAATAAAGTAGACGTGCCGTTTTTCCCAAAATCAAAACGGCATACCCAACTCTACGATGGGTTATCATCATCACTACTACTATCATCATCACTACAACTGTCACCATCATCACTACTACTATCATCATCACCATTACTATCATCATCACTACTACTATTACAATCATAACTACTAGTCTTACCATCTTCACTAATACTGTCACCATTGTCACTACCATCATCATTATCACTACAACTATCATCATTACTTGTCACCATTATCACTACTATAATGACCATCATCACTACTACTAGTAGTCACCATCATATCTACTACTGTCATCATCATCACTACAGTCATCATCATCAATACAACTACAACCATCATCACTATTATCACAATCATCACTACTATCACCATCAATCCCACTATTACTACCATCACTTCTAATGTCAACTAAACTAACTTAACCTAGCAAATGCAGAGCAAGAGGTTTTTGCCCCCAGAACGATGGGGGCGGGTGTAAAACCATATTTTGGCTCTAAAATCATAACTATTGCACAAACTCAAAAAAACTGTTTAGATTGACATCTGCATTCACCCAACAAATGTTTGTGTGAAATTTTGTGTAAATCCGTCCAACGGTCTATGAGGAGTTTCGGGAAAGACGGACGACGACAACATCGACGACGCCACATTTTTTTCCGGTGGTACCCACTATACGGGGAGGCGATACCAAACTCTGCTTACGCAGAGTTGATAAAGAAAGAAAGAAAGAAAGAAAGAAAAGAGAGAGATGAATAGCTAGAGATATAAAGCTACTGTAGAAATAGGTACTTATGGTTTCTTAATAGGTAGTTACATAGAAAATAAATTACATAGTTAGACTATGTGAGAGAGAGAGAGAGAGAGAGAGAGAGAGAGAGAGAGAGAGAGAGAGAGAGAGAGAGAAACATATATTTGGCCGGAAAAGGAAAGCAAGATTTGTTGAGACTGGAATTATACTGAGAGAGTGAGAGAGAGAGAGTGGGTGTGTGAGATAAGGGTGATTGGATGGACCGGAAAAAAACGAGGAACATGAAAATAAGAGGAGTTCAATTTGGGAGGAGCGTTAAGGGGAGGGACATGGACCGTTTGGGAGGAGCGTTAAGGGGAGGGACATGGACCGTTTTTCTGGACCACTTTCTCACTCATGTTTAGCCCCAGAAGTTTTCAGATGTTAAGATGTGTGCCCCATTAGTTAGTCGATTTTAAGACCTTTCGCCCCATTTCTGCGTCAATATTTAGACCTTTCGTGCTATTTAGGTGTCGATTTTTCTACTGGCGCATCGAGCGATAGTGAGCCTGTAATATTGGAAGAACCGGCCTTCGGCCGGGAAATTTTTCTACAGAAAAATGTACAAATTAATCTAGAAGGGGGATCTAATGGCTGTTTTTTTTTTTTAATTTGATGGAGGTCTAGGGAGGAAACTAGAAAAATAACGAATACATGCAAAAATCGCCCAAAAAGTGAACCATCTCCCCTTAACCCGTTCAGTACCAGGGACGTCCGTTTCATCATATTCTGGCACCTATTAGACAATTGTATTCAGCTTGGGAAGGACCTCTAGCAATAATAAGGCTTCAAGAAGTCTCAACCAACCCTTTTAACGACCACAGATCCTTCCTAAGCTCAACAATATCGTCTAAATATAGCTAGAATAATACATACACACACGTCGCTGGTACTCAAAGGGTTAAGGGGAGATGGGTCGGTTTTTCTGAACCCTCTTCTCCCTCAAGCAAAAGTTCGTAAAATCGTCATCAAACTATTGGGCGATACGTCTTAAAATCTCAAAAGCAATGGGTCTAAACATGAGAGAGATAGGGGTCCAGAAAAAGACAAAAA
>CM064534.1:4061040-4070603 GCA_032716605.1 Paralithodes platypus | reverse complement strand
GATAGAGAAGGGGTTAGGGATAGAGAAAGAGAAGGGGTAGATGGGGGCCTGGGTGAGCATAATTTAGCTAGATGGGGGCCTGGGTGGGTGAGCATAATTTAGCTGTTAAGGGATAGAGAAGGGGTTAAGGGATAGAGAAGGGGTTAAGGGATAGAGAAGGGGTTAAGGGATAGAGAAGGGGTTAAGGGGTATAGTTTGTTTTTTGGTCTATTTTTATTTATTTATTTATTTTTTAGTTTCCTCGCTAGACCTCCATCAAACTTTAACCCCTTCTATACCGGAGACGTCTTTTAATTTCATTCTGGCTCCTACTAATCGATGTTATTCACTTTAGGAAGGATCTTTAGCAATTATAAGGCTTCAAACTATCTCAATCGACCCTTCTAAGTACCACAGATCCTTTCTAAGCTGCATAAAATCGTCTAAATATTGCTAGAATAAAATGTAACAGACGTCGCCGGTACAGATGGATGGGTGAAAACACCACACCCTACTATGTACCCCCTTTTTTTTTTAGACAAGTTTGCTCTCTGTGTAAATATTTCTCCCATAATTCATTCTCGTACACTGAGTGATGGGTCAATTGGCCTTCAAATATTACCCTTTCCTTCCGCCTTTTATGAGGGATTTTTTTTTTTTTTGTTTTTTTTTTTTTTTTTTTTACGACCGAACTTCATGCTTACTTTTTGTTACTGCGCTTGTTCTCTCTCTGGCTCTCTCTCTCTCTCTCTCTCTCTCTCTCTCTCTCTCTCTCTCTCTCTCTCTCTCTCTCTCTCTCTCTCTCTCTCTCTCTCCTTTGGTAAGCATAATTTAGCTAGATGGGGGGCCTGGGTGAGCATAATTTAAGGTAGATGGGGTTCTGGGTGAGCATAATTTAGCTAGATGGGGCCTGGGTGAGCATAATTTAGCTAGATGGGGGTCTGGGTGAGCAATAATTGCCCTGTTGACTCATCCTCTAGACGTGTTGCATTCACCCAATTGTCTGCCTGTCTCTCAGTCTTTCACTTCTGCTCACCTGTTTATCTATATATATGTCTTTCTGTCTGTCTATCTGTATGTCTGTGCCTCCTACCCTCCTATCTATCTATCTATCTATCTATCTATATATATATCTACATGACCAAGAGGGCTGGTGCATGTCCCTGGGCATGAATGAACTCGTCAATGATGGACAAGGGATCAGGCCAACGCTCGCCCTACATACATATAGATGGGGGTCTGGTGAGCATAACCTACATACATGGGGGTCTGGGTGAGCATAATACAGACAGACAGACAGACAGACACGTTCTCCTAATCATGTCACTACACTAAACAAACACACCACACTTCTTTCCAATACACACACACACACACACACACACACACACACAAACAAACACACCACACTTCTTTCCAATACACACACACACAAAAGAAACATTGAATATGACCATCAACCACTCTTAATATGGCTCTGTCACTCTTTCTACTTTAAGGGAGACACTGATGGGGGTCTGGGTGAGCATAATTTAGCTAGATGGGGTCAGGTGAGCATAATTTGCCTAGATTGTCCCCTTAGCACACATAAAACAAACATACATACATACATACATACATACATACATACATACATACATACATACATACACTGATTATTGGATTTCGGGGGCTGAAGAGTGTTCGGTGTTTCTGAATGCTTGTGTGCTTGCTGTTTGAGGGCGAACTATTATATGTGTTCTTCTCCTGTCACCCTTTTTCCTTTCTCGTGTCTCTTGCTGATCCTCCCTACACCTTGTGGGAGTAAGGGCTGGCTACTGACTGACTACATACATGAATACAGACATATAGACATATGTACAGTCGCGCTAAGAAGTGATGTCTCGGCACCAAGTATGTTTTGATCAATAATTGGTATCAGCAATATCTAAGCTTCATTTCTTTATATCGAGTGAAATATACAAAACAAATCCTACACTTACCCACCCTATTCAACATCTGACAGACATAATACAGCACAGAGCAAGCCATACAACATACAACAGAACGACAAACCTTGTATAATTGATCTGGGTTTGATAGACACGAGTACAAAGGAGTACGGGGGTCTGGGTGAGCATAATTTAGCTAGATGGGGTCTGGGTGAGCATAATTTTAGCTAGATGGGGGTCTGGGTTAGCATAATTTAGCTAGCGAAGTTGTATGCATCTAGCTAGATGGGGGTCTGGGTGAGCATAATCTAGCTAGATGGGGGTCTGGGTGAGCAGAGAAAGAGAGAGAGAGAGTAAACCTTGTGCAATTACGTACTCTTATATTGGTGTGTACAACCTTGAGAGGAACATTAGATAGTGATAGGGTATGTCAATGTCAACCCGCTAGATGGGGGTCTGGGTGAGCATAATTTAGCTAGATGGGGGGCCTGGGGTGAAGCATAATTTAGCTAGATGGGGTCTGGGTGAGCATAATTTAGCTAGATTGGGGTCTGGGTGAGCATAATTAGCTAGATGGGGGTCTGGGTGAGCATAAATTTAGCTAGATGGGGGCCTGGGTGAGCATAATTTAGCTAGATGGGGGCCTGGGTGAGCATAATTTAGCTAGATGGGGGTCTGGGTGAGCATAATTTAGCTAGATGGGGGCCTGGGGATAATTTAGCTAGATGGGCGTCTGGGTGAGCATAATTTAGCTAGATGGGGGTCTGGGTGAGCATAATTTAGCTAGATGGGGGTCTGGGTGAGCATAATTTAGCTAGATGGGGGTCTGGGTGAGCATAATTTAGCTAGATGGGGGTCTAATTTCTACATTTTTCGAGGTGAGCATAAATTTAGCTAGATTGGGGGTCTGGGTGAGCAGCTAGATGGGGGGTCTGGTGTGAGCATTAATTTAGTTAGATGGGGGCCTGGGTTGAGCAAGTTCTGATGAGGGGGTATGGTCCGGGTGAGCATAATTTAGCTAGATTTTGAAGGAAGGACATTTGGGAAGGTCTTTTTGTTAGCCTAGGGGCTTAAAAATAGTTGGCTGAAAGGGGCCGAATGGATACAAGCCAGGGAAAGAGAGAAAAGGAGAGAAAGCTAAACAAAATAAAGCCTGTGACCCCCCTTAAATAAAAGCCTGTGACCCCCCTTAAATAAAGCCTGTGACCCCCCTTAAATAAAAGCCTGTGACCCCCCTTAAATAAAGCCTGTGACCCCAACTAAAATACATTGCTTGAAAATACATTGCTTGAAAATACATTGCTTGAAAATACACTGCTCGAAATGGCTAAAGCGAGTACAGCCCTTACTAATAATTCAACAAAATATCCTAACAACCCCTAGCCGTCGGAGAGTAGTGTAGTGTTAAAGTAGCCTGATCAGACCCAGTGATGAGTTGATAAGCCTCTGACCCCCTTAAATAAAGCTGATTGGTGCTATTAGCCATCGTCCAGAATCTACCATGTTTTTATGGAGTAATAGACCTTATTTTGTATGTTTCGAAAGTAGTTACTTGTGTTTGGCTTTCATTTATTAGACTATCTCTTTCGTTTATTACTAAGCACACTTATTATAGTATATAATATATATACCATATATATACTGTATTATACACCGTCTATATGTAATATGATACTAGGAGGGAGAGTTAGACCGAATATGAGGTGGAAGAGGATCCTAGATTGAGGAAAAGTACATGAACGAAGTGCGGGTGCTGGTTGGGGGGGAGGGCGTCGACTGACTGACCCCCCTTAAATAAAGCCTGTGACCCCCTTAAATAAAAGCTCCTGACCCCCCCTTAAATAAAAGCCGGAGACCCCCCTTAAATAAAAGCCGGAGACCCCCTTAAATAAAAGCCGGAGACCCCCCTTAAATAAAAGCCGGAGACCCCCCTTAAATAAAGCCTGTGACCCCCCGGGATCACGCGTCAGGCAATATATATATTCTAGATATACATGGTGTGTACTGTACATCTGCAGTCTCTCACACGCAGTCAAGCGGTTAAAAGGCATGGGTGAAATGTTTGTGTGTGGGTGTGGGGGTGTGATTGTGTGTGGGTGTCTGGGTGTGGGTGTGTGATTGTGGGTGTGTGTGTGTGTGAGAGAGAGAGAGAGAGAGAGAGAGAGAGTTTGATTCAGTGAGTGTCTGTACGTTTGCGATTCAGTGAAAGTGTGTTTCTGTGTGTGTGTTAGTGAGTTGGATTCAATGCACACTTAACCCTTTAATAAGGTCCTGCAGCCATCAACAGGCTTCCGAGAGATTTAATAAGGTCCTGCAGCCATCAACAGGCTTCCAACTATCACACTTAACCCTTAGTGTGTGTGTGTGTGTGTGTGTGTGTTTGTGAGTTTGATTCAGTCAGCCATCAACAGGCTTCCAACTATCACACTTAACCCTTTAATAAGGGTCCTGCAGCCATCAACAGGCGCGTCTTTAATATCGCCAAACGAATTATCTCCCTCCCACACACACTCTCTCTCTCTCTCTCTCTCTCTCTCTCTCTCTCTCTCTCTCTCAACTTCGTTCTTTACTATGATTTTCCCAGTAGAAATGTTTGTGTGTGTGCAACTATCACACTTAACCCTTTTAATAAGTGGGAGGAGAGAGAGAGCCATCAACAGGCTTCCACTATCACACTTAACCCCCTTTGACCCCCGGCACCTGGTCAACCAAGGCACTATATGACCTTTCTCTAGTCACACTTAACCCTTTAATAAGGTCCTGCAGCCATCAACAGGCTTCCAACTCTCTCACTTAACCCTTTAATAAGGTCCTGCAGCCATCAACACGTTCAGCATCTAATAGTTTAGGTGAAA
The DNA here is from genome assembly GCA_032716605.1 of Paralithodes platypus. Classification (NCBI taxonomy): domain Eukaryota; kingdom Metazoa; phylum Arthropoda; class Malacostraca; order Decapoda; family Lithodidae; genus Paralithodes; species Paralithodes platypus. Next base: position 4,065,838 of record CM064534.1, on the reverse strand, counting down.
TTCGGATCTATCTATCATCTATCTATCTATCTATCTATCTATCTATCTACATAACAGTAAAGTAATGCAAGTAATGGTCACTCTTCTGTAAATCTAAAATGGCTTACTTAAGGGGAGATTTCCACTTGAGGGACTTTTTTCATCAACAGGCTTCCAACTATCACACTTAACCAGCCCTATTGCTTTTGAGATTTTAAGACGTTTGCCCCATTAGTTTGGTGATGTTAAGAATTTCCGCCCCCATTCTGTTAATTTTAAGACCTTTCATGCCATTTAGGTGTCGATTTTTTCCTGGCGAGCGATAGCGAGCCTGTAATTTAAGGGGAACCGGCCGAATTTTTTCTAGGTCCTGCAGCCATCAACAGGCTTGAAAGGGGGTGAAGGGGGAGTAAGTTTAAGCTTGATGGAAGTCTAGGGAATCCACTAAAAACCTCCCCTTAACCCGTTCAGTACCAGTGACGTCCTTTTAACTTTATTTTGCCTACTATTAGAGGATTCCATTCAGTTTAATAAGGTCCTGCAGCCATCAACAGGCTTCCAACTATCACACTTAACCCTTTAATAAGGTCCTGCAGCCATCAACAGGCTTCCAACTATCACACTTAACCCTTTAATAAGGGTCCTGCAGCCATCAACAGGCTTCCAACTATCACACTTAACCCTTTAATAAGGGTCCTGCAGCCATCAACAGGCTTCCAACTATCACACTTAACCCTTTAATAAGGTCCTGCAGCCATCAACAGGCTTCCAACTATCACACTTAACCACACTTAACCTTTAATAAGGTCCTGCAGCCATCAACAGGCTTCCAACTATCACACTTATATCCAACTATCACACTTAACCCTTTAATAAGGTCCTGCAGCCATCAACAGGCTTCCAACTATCACACTTAACCCTTTAATAAGGTCCTGCAGCCATCAACAGGCTTCCAACTATCACACTTAACCCTTTAATAAGGTCCTGCAGCCATCAACAGGCTTCCAACTATCACACTTAACCCTTTAATAAGGTCCTGCAGCCATCAACAGGCTTCCAACTATCACACTTAACCCTTTAATAAGGTCCTGCAGCCATCAACAGGCTTCCAACTATAAAACTTAACCTTTAATAAGGTCCTGCACCATCAACAGGCTTCCAAACTATCACACTTAACCCTTTAATAAGTCTTGCAGCCATCAACAGGCTTCCAACTATCACACTTAACCCTTTAATAAGGTCCTGCAGCCATCAACAGGCTTCCAACTCTCTCACTTAACCCTTTTTACAACTACAAGTCCTTCTTAAGCTGTAGAACATCACATAATTATAGATGGGATAAAACCGGAAGGACGGCGCCGGTACAGTGCGGGTTAAGGGGAGGTATTTAGTTTGTTCCCTAGGCCTCCATCAAGTTTAAAATTGCACCCCCTAGACCCCCTTTCAAGATAAATTTGTACATTTTTCGGTAGAAACAACTATCACACTTAACCCTTTACTCGCCAGGAAAATCGACACTTATATGGCACGAAAGGTCTTTAAATTGACAGAAAATGGGGAGAAAGTTTCTTAAAAAAACACCAAACTCCAACTATCACACTTAACCCTTTAATAAGGTCCTGCAGCCATCAACAGGCTTCCAACTATCACACTTAACCCTTTAATAAGGTCCTGCAGCCATCAACAGGCTTCCAACTATCACACTTAACCCTTTAATAAGGTCCTGCAGCCATCAACAGGCTTCCAACTATCACACTTAACCCTTTAATAAGGTCCTGCAGCCATCAACAGGCTTCCAACTATCACACTTAACCCTTTAATAAAAACACGAGGGAGAAAGGGGTCCCGAAAAAAATCCCTCAAGTGGAATTCTCCCCTTAAGAATGGGAAAGGGGTGGGCCTTTTTTATTTTTTTTAATCACACTTAACCCTTTAATAAGGTCCTGCAGCCATCAACAGGCTTCCAACTATCACACTTAACCCTTTAATAAGGTCCTGCAGCCATCAACAGGCTTCCAACTATCACACTTAACCCTTTAATAAGGTCCTGCAGCCATCAACAGGCTTCCAACTATCACACTTAACCCTTTAATAAGGTCCTGCAGCCATCAACAGGCTTCCAACTATCACACTTAACCCTTTAATAAGGTCCTGCAGCCATCAACAGGCTTCCAACTATCACACTTAACCCTTTAATAAGGTCCTGCAGCCATCAACAGGCTTCCAACTATTTACTATTTGTGTCCTTATGTCAACGTTCACCGTCTCAAACTATCACACTTAACCCCGTGTGCATGCTATTGTACAATGTTGACCTAGGGTGGAGTACAGTCGGTATCACACAAGAGTTCTTATAGTCAACATTCGATGATCAACATTTTTCGGGCAACATTTTTGGAATTAATAAGGTCCTGCAGGCCATCAACAGGCTTCCAACTATCACACTTAACCCTTTAATAAGGTCCTGCAGCCATCAACAGGCTTCCAACTATCACACTTAACCCTTTAATAAGGTCCTGCAGCCATCAACAGCTTCCAACTATCACACTTAACCCTTTAATAAGGGTCCTGCAGCCATCAACAGGCTTCCAACTATCACACTTAACCCTTTAATAAGGGTCCTGCAGCCATCAACAGGCTTCCAACTATCACACTTAACCCTTTAATAAGGGTCCTGCAGCCATCAACAGGCTTCCAACTATCACACTTAACCCTTTTAATAAGGGTCCTGCAGCCATCAACAGGCTTCCAACTATCACACTTAACCCTTTAATAAGGGTCCTGCAGCCCAACAGGCTTCCAACTATCCACACTAACCCTTTAATAAGGTCCTGATATCGGAAACTAGACTGATGGTAGATGAATTTAGGTGACCGTAATATATTGAATGTTTACCTCATAAGCTGCCAGACCAGTGTTGAGGATAAATGTTGAGGGAAAAAGTGCTCGTGTGATACCGGCTGAAGGCTAGCTTACTGGATGTGTGTATAACCTGTTGTCCTGCTTTACTGACCTCACTTTTTCCAACTATCACACTTAACCCTTTAATAAGGTCCTGCAGCCATCAACAGGCTTCCTCTCTTATGCTTCTTGACCTACCTACCCCCGTCCTGCAGCCATCAACAGGCTTCCAACTATCACACTTAACCCTTTAATAAGGTCCTGCATTTCCTTCAAACTTTCCTTTTTTCTATAGTTAATAAGGTCCTGCAGCCCATCAACAGGCTTCCAACTATCACACTTAACCCTTTAATAAGGTCCTGCAGCCATCAACAGGCTTCCAACTAGTGGTCAGTGACATACTATGTAAAAGCTATGTAAAAAAATCTCTCTCGGTCTCTTTCGTTCTCTCCTCCGTCTCCCCAGTCACCTCGTCTTCTGTCACAACCCCCACAGTCTCATTCTCCACACCTCCACAATCCGCTAACCCCAGAGTCACTCCCCCATCCGGTCGCCCTCTCATCCCTCATCCGTCTCCTTCGGCCCTCCATCCGCCTCCTCTCCAGCCACAAAAACGTGGACCAACTCCCGAGAAGTCTCTCTCTTCAAATCTCCGACAGTCTCGGCTTCCAACTCTCTCACTTAACCCTTTAATAAGGTCCTGCAGCTGAGAGGCTTTTTCCATTGTTCCTTTCCATGCACTAACCTGACCAACCCCACCCCCCACCTCCCACGCCTCCTCTCTCTCTCCTCGCCTCTCCTCTCTCATCCTCTCTCTCCTCCTCTCCTTACTCTCTACCAGACTCGTATCTCTCGTTCCTCTCTTCTCACTCCTCGGCTCTCTCCCCTCTCCTCTCATCTCTCTCATCTCTGTCTTCCTCTCTCTCAGGTAGATGGTACCTCCTCTCAGGTATATGGGTACTCCGCCCATAAGAGCTTATAGTGGGTTGAATTAGCTGTATATATATAATATTATATATATATCTTTAATAAGGTCCTGCAGCCATCAACAGGCTTCCAACTATCACACTTAACCTTTAATAATATATATATATATATATTATATATATATACCAACTATCACACTTAACCCTTTAATAAGGTCCTGCAGCCATCACAGGCTTCCAACTATTATATATATATATAATATATATATATATATATATACTATATTATAGAATATATCTAGATATATCACCGGTATAATATATAACAGTATATATAGATCTATATAGATATATAGTCCCCAATTCCTGCAAGTTTCCTTTTCTTTAGATCCAAGAATTATAGTCCGTCTCTCAACCGCTATCCTGTTCCAATTTTGTTACAAACCCTTTAATAAGGTCCTGCAGCCATCAACAGGCTTCACCAACCACTGCAGCACCGAGGACCTGTGGTAAGTACAATCATAAGCTTTAATATGTGTACCTGCATTTATATAGGAACCTAAAGCATCTGGGATATATTGTAAGTGAATGTCCCGGCCGAAGACCGATTTCCTCTTAAATTACAGGCTCGCTACCGACACACACACGAACACACACACACACACACAACTGGGGCGAACGTCTTAAAATCTCAAAATCAATGGGGCTATGTCGCCAATTGGCTAAAAATACAGATTACAACACACACATCCACAGCCATTCCAAACGATACATATTTTTTGTTTTTTGTTTTAAAGCTCCAGTCCAAGCAATTACCAGGGTTCAAAGTATCCCACCTCACCAGTCTTACCACCACACATCCTTCTACTACCACACATCCTTCTACTACCACACATCCTTCTACTACCACACATCCTCCTTAAACTGCACAAAATCGTCTAAATATAGCTAGAATATAAACTAGAAACACGTCGCCGGAGTTTAGCCTATTG
>CM064534.1:4023540-4058540 GCA_032716605.1 Paralithodes platypus | reverse complement strand
ATTTATTAGACTATCTCTTCGTTTATTACTAAGCACACTTATTATAGTATATAATATATATACCATATATATACTGTATTATACACCGTCTATATGTAATATGATACTAGGAGGGAGAGTTAGACCGAATATGAGGTGGAAGAGGATCCTAGATTGAGGAAAAGTACATGAACGAAGTGCGGGTGCTGGTTGGGGGGGAGGGCGTCGACTGACTTATCTGTCTGTCTGTCTCTCCTTATATAAACCCAGATACTCATTATATTTACTGTCTCATTGTGTATCTGTCTCTTACACAATGAAGGAATCTACCTTTATATATCTCTATAATAATAATATGAATAATAATAATAATAATAATAATAATAACAACAACAATATTTTTTTGAAATAATAATAATAATAATAATAATAATAATAACAACAACAATATTTTTTTCTGTGCCTATATCACTATGTACAAATTTAGCTAGATAGGGGTCTGGGTGAGCATAATTTAGCTAGATGGGGGCCGGGTGGAGCCATAATTTTAGGCTAGATGGGGGGCCTGGGTGAGCATAATTTAGCTAGATGGGGCGGGATGTGAGCATAATTAGCTTAGATGGGGGGGCTCCCCTGGGGTGAGCATAATTTAGCTAGTGCATGTGGGAGGTCTGGGTGAAGGGCTATTTTTAGAGCTAGAGGGGGTCCCTGGGTGAAGCATTTATAATTTAGCTAGATGGGGGGTCATGGTGTGAGCATATAATTTAAGCTAAGACTGGGGGCCTGGGGTGAGCATAAATTTATAGAGCTAGAGATGGGGGAGTCTGGGTGTTGAGGCATAATTTAGGGCAGCTATGATGGGGGGCTGGGTTGAAGCATAATTATAGCTAAAGATGGGGGGCACTGGGTGAGCATAATTTTAGCTAGATGGGGGCTCTGGGTGAAGCATAATTTAGGTAGCTAGATGGGGGCCTTCTGGGTGAAGCAATAATTTAGCTAGATGGGGAGTCTGGTGTGAGCATAATTTAGCTAGATGGGGTTGGTCTGTGGTGAGGCATAAATTAGCTTAGATGGGGGCTCGGCTGGTGAGCCAAACTTATAATTTAAGAGGCTAGGATGGGGGTTTTTTATGGGTGAGCAAAATTAATTTAGCCTTAGATTGGGGCGTCCTGGGTGAGCATAATTTAGCTAGGAGGGGGGTTCTGGGTGGAGCAATTAATTTAGTCTAAGATGGGGGTTAGTTACCTGGGGTTGAGAGCATTATTTAGCTTAGATGGGGGCATGGTGTCCTGGGTGAGCATATATTTTCGCTAGTCTATGGGGGGCCCTGGGTGAGCATAATTTAGCTAGAATGGGGGAGTTCCTGGGTTGCAGCCATAATTTTAGCTAGATGGGGGGTCCCTGGGTGAGCATACTAATTTTAGCTATAGATGGGGGTCTACTCGGGTGAGCATAATTTAGGCTAGATTGGGGGGGGGGTCTCTTCTGGGTGAGCAATAATTTAGCTAGTATGGGGGGTTTTTGGGCTGGGTGAGCAATAATTTAAGAGCTAGAGGATGGGGGTTTCTGGGTGAGCAATTAATTTTTAGCGCAGCTAGTATGGGGGTTCTGGGCGTGAAGCAAATTAAATTTAAAAGCGTAGATGGGGGCTCCTGGAGTGAGCATATAAATTTTAGAGCTAGTATGGTGGGCCCCCCTGGGTGAAAAGCATAATTTAGAGAGAGGTTAGCTAGATGGGCGTTTCTCTGGGTGGAGCATAATTTTTAGCTTAGTATGGGCTGGTCTCTGGTGTGCAGCAATGAATAATTTAGCCTAGATGGGTGGTCTACCCTGGGGTGAGCATAATTTATTTAGTAGGCTATGGATGGGGGTTCTGGGTGGAGCATATTTATAATTTTAGCGAGATGGGGGTATGGTGAGCATACTTTTAGGAGCTAGATGGGGGTCTGGCGAGCATAATTTAGCTAGATGGGGGCCTGGGTGAGCATAATTTAGCTAGATGGGGGGTCGGGGCAATTTTAATTTTAATAATTAAGTAGCTAGATGGGGGTCTGGGTGAGCATAATTTAGCTAGATGGGGGTCTGGGTGAGCATAATTTAGCTAGATGGGGGTCTGGGTGAGCATAATTTAGCTAGATGGGGGTCTCTTCCCTCTCTGGGTGAGCATATTTAGCTAGATGGGGGTCTGGGTGAGCATAATTTAGCTAGATGGGGGTGGCTGGGTGGAAATAATTTAGCTAGATGGGGGTCTGGGTGAGCATAATTTAGCTAGATGGGGGTCTGGGTGAGCATAATTTTAGGACTAATTTTAGGATGGGGGTTCTGGGTGACATAAAATTTAGCTAGATGGGGGTCTGGGTGAGCATAATTTAGCTAGATGGGGGTCTGGGTGAGCATAATTTTAGTTTGAAGGACATTTGGGAAGGTGTTTTTGTTAGCCTAGGGGACAAACTAAAATACATTGCTTGAAAATACATTGCTTGAAAATACACTGCTTGAAAATACACTGCTCGAAATGGCTAAAGCGAGTACAACCCTTACTAATAATTCAACAAAATATCCTAACAACCCCTAAGCCGTCGGAGTAGATAGTGTTAAAGTAGCCTGATCAGACCAGTTGATGAGTTGATGAAGGTACAGGATAATCGTGATGGTGCTATTAGCCATCGTCATCTACCATGTTTTATTAGTAATAGTATTATTTTGTATGTTTGTACAGTTAGTTACTTGTGTTTGGCTTTCATTTATTAGACTATCTCTTCGTTTATTTACTCACTGCACACTTATTATAGTATATATATATATATATATATATATACTGTATATATATATGTATATATATAGGAGGGAGAAGTAGACCGAATGAGAGGTGGAAGGATGGAGTGAGGAAGTACATGAACGAAGGCGGTGCTGGTTGGGGGGAGGGGCGTCGACTGACTGGGGACAGAGGTGCATGAGGGCGGTTCGTTCGTGACCACCCCTTCGGGGATCACGGCGTCAGGCAATATATATACAGTATATATATGATGGCCCATATGATATTAAGTATGTTAGGCAGTCAGTGCCCAGCCCTTACTCCCACGATAGATAGGGAGGATCAGCAAAAGACACGAGAAAGGAAACAGAGGTGACAGGAGAAGAACACATATAACAGTTATACCCACAAAAAGCAAGCACACAAGCATTCAGAAGCACCAATCACTCATCAGTCCCCGAAATCAATGGTTTCACCTCGGATGTTAAATTATATTAAAAAAATGTAAATTGTCGTGTCCGAACCTCCATTACTCAAGTGGTATAATGATTCTGTATTGTAATATGTTAATAAATATACAAGCTTTGCAGTAATATGCTGTTCAGACCTGATTGTTTTATATTTAACTATACGAGATTGGGTTATGAGAGAATACATTTACATATAGTTACATATATTTACATAAATACACTGGCCACACAGACCTTACGATCCTAACGAGGACTTAATTCTAGTAGATATGGCATATCCGATAGAAAAGGAAAGTTAAAGGAAAGCATAGAAAAGAAGAAGGCTCTCTTCCCACCCTCCGTTCCCTCCGGCAATTGCCGTACATGAAAAAGTTGGAAGTGATTAACCTTGCTGGGCTTCGAGAGAGAGTGAAAGAGAGAAAGAGGGGGGGGGGGGGGTGAGAGCCAACCTAAGCCTATAATAAAAGTGTCACCAACAGAAAGCCCTTACCAACCTTGAGTATCTTCCTCCTGCATAGCCGTAAGCAAGGTCCGAACAGTCAGGGAGGATGTGTGTAAATGTGAGAGTTACACCAATATTCAGTTCCATAGATACATAGACCACACAGACTTTTTGGTCCCTGCTAGCTGGTCCGGCCTTAAAACTCTTATACTCTAGCAGTGGAATATTATACAGTAAAGGACAATAGAATAAAAGGCTCTCTCCCCACCCTCTTCATCCGTCCTCAAGAAGCCGTTCGGGCAATTAGTGAGAATACTTAATGTATACATTAGGAGAGAGAGAGAGAGAGAGAGAGAGATAAAAAAAAAAAGAAGAAGAAGAAGAAGAAGAAGACAAAAAAGGCGAAGAAGATCCTATTAGCGTATAATAAAAGAGTGGCAGATGACCTCTCCTCCAGTTAAACCTTGACTGCTCCCCCCCCCCCCCGACCACTGGCAGCCCGTTGATCTTGACCTTTGTCCTTCTCTCTCACATATTCCCACCAGTGACCAGAGAGAGAGAGAGAGAGAGAGATACTGATAATTATGTCGATACTTATGTTTGCATATGTGTGTGCAAATGTGTGTGTGTGTGTATTTCAATGTCGTATGTATCTTAAATGTGTATGATATTGATTATAATTAATTGTGTACATACTGTATATACCGTATATACATGTGTGTGTGTGTGTGTGTGTGTATTTTGTGTATGTGTGTTTTACCGTCAATTATGTATGTGTGTTCGTATATGAGTGTATGCATAACGTAATGGGTCTATGTTTAACTCGCTTCCTATCCATCAGTAATTACCACTTACCCAATGCTCACCTCTTTCATTCCTAACCTTGGTGCCTTGTGTCTAATTTGTGTCTCTCAAACTACCACCCCCTCACACCACTACCCTCTCACCTTACCACCCCTTCACACCCCACCCTATCACCCTCCACCTCTACACTCCACCCCATCATCCTCTCACCCCTCCATCCTTCACACCCCACTGTATCACCCCACCACCTCTTCATTCCACCCCTTCACCTCACTATCATCTCACCCCATCATCCCTCACACCCCACCCTATCACCAACCACCTCTTCATTCCACCCCTTATCTCACTCATACCCCACCTTCCTCTCACCTCCACCATTCTCTCACACCCCACCCTATCACCCCATCACCTCTTCATTCCACCCCTTCACCTCACTATCATCTCACCCCATCATCCCTCACACCCCACCCTATCACCAACCACCTCTTCATTCCACCCCTTATCTCACTCATACCCCACCTTCCTCTCACCTCCACCATTCTCTCACACCCCACCCTATCACCCCATCACCTCTTCATTCCACCCCTTCACCTCACTATCATCTCACCCCATCACCTCCACCACCACCCTATCACCCCACCACCTCTTCATTCCACCCCCTCGTTCGACTACTCCCTGACCTCACCTACCCCTCATCCCATCATTTATTACCACTTACCCAATGCTCACCTCTTTCATTCGTTACCTTGGAGCTTTGTGTCTAATTTGTGTCTTTCAACCTACCAGCCCCACACCCCCACCCCCTCACCTCAACAACCCCTCATATTCTACAACCTCTCACCCCACCACCCCTTCACCTCACCCCACCACCCCTTCACCTCACCCCACCACCCCTTCAACCCCCCCCCCCCACCACCCCTTCATCCTCACCCCCCCACCAACCCCTTCACCTCACCCCTTATCTCACCCTACCCCACCTTCACCTCAACCCCCCCCCCTCACACCCACCCTACCACCCCCTTCAACCTCACCCCACACCCCTTATCTCACTCACCCCCCACCTTCACCTCACCCCACCACCCCTCACCTCACCCCACCACCCCACCACCTCTTCATTCCACCCCCCCCCTTCGACTCACCTCCTGACCACCCCTCATCCCATCATTTATTACCCACACCCCTGCTCACCTCTTTCATTCTCACCCCACTTTGTGTCTAATTTGTGTCTTCAAACCTACCACCCCACACCACCCCCTTCACCTCACAACCACCCCCCTTCAACCTCACCACCCACCCCACCCCTTCACCCACCCCCCCCACCACCCCTTCACCTCACCCCACCACCCCCTCCCCTCTCCCCACCACCCCCCCCCCCTTCACCCCCCCCCCCACCACCCCTTACCCCCCCCCCCCACCACCCCTTCACCTCACCCCACCACCCCTTCACCTCACCCCACCACCCCTTCACCTCACCCCACCACCCCTTCACCTCACCCCACCACCCCTTCACCTCACCCCACCACCCCTTCACCTCACCCCCCCCCCCCCCCCCCCAACCCAACTCCTCCTCATGATGGATTTCGGAGCGAGGGCTAGAGATAACTGGGTATCAAAAGGTATAAACAATGTATTTGGCCAAAGAAACAGAAATGGCACAAAGTTTGATAATGCACATAATCTTGGCAAAATCTACCTAGCCAAAAAATAAATTGCAGACTTACTGTATGTTGTTCATACAATAATAATATAGCAATAGACACGCATAATAATCAACATTGAAAGAAAACAATTATAAATTACAAGAATATATACACACGCTCTCCTATCAACACAATTTCACCACATCCATCCATGTACGTTACATGCACATCCGCACATAATACACACACAATTAATATATACATTTTATAGATTATCATAATTTCGCATTCATACTCGCCCAAAATGGTGCTTCATAAGAAACATGAAGATTAGCTTTATTATGAGTATTACCATACCCCCCCCCCCCCCCCCTCCACACCTAACCACCCACTCACCCCCTCCCCATCCCCTCCAACCTCCCAGTATCCTCTTCACGGTCCCCCCAAATAACTTCCTGATTGGGCCCCCCCCCCAATCTTACGCCTGCCCCCATCCTTCCATGACCACATACTCTCTCTCTCTCTCTCTCTCTCTCTCTCTCTCTCTCTCTCTCTCTCTCTCTCTCTCTCTCTCTCTCTCTCAAGATAAAGGGGTGACACAGGTTTACGAAGCATTTTTATTTCAAATTTCGTTTTTCTGTCAATTTCCTCAGGGTTATAATTATATGATGCGTGAAATAATCCTTCAGGGGCATTGATATCCAACCATCTTAATTGTACGGCTTTTGTTAGAGGAATTGGAGGGTGGGGAGAGAGCCTTCTTATGTGCTATCCTTTCCTTCCACTATTCTTTTTTTGGTGTTCGGCTGTCTCTATTAGAATTACGTCCTGACCACCTCGTTTGGATCGTAAGGTCGGTGTGGTCAGTGTATCTATGTAAATCTCTCTCTCAAGTTTCGTTCCCGACCTTCAAATTATGTGCATATTATTAAAGGCTAATAAATAATGATGGTGTTACGTAATGTCGGTCCTCAAATCTCTTGGCTCTCTTGTCGTTTATTTTCCTAATGTTTGTATATTCCCTCGTCTGTATTATCTTATATTATTTTGTGATATACAGTATATATATACACCACTACCTCCCACCATGCACCTCTCCTCATATTAATCATGGTCATCCTCACTTCGTAGACAACCGAGAGAGAGAGAGAGAGAGAGAGAGAGAGAGAGAGAGAGAGTGTGAGTGAGAGAGAGAGACCCATACACCTTTCGTCATATTTGTGGTGGTCATCCTCTCACCTCTTAGACAGTCTCGTTAGTCAGGGCTCTTCACCTTGGCTTGTGTGTGTGTGGGGGGGGGGTTGTGTGTGGGTGTATTATTGTGGGGGTGGATGTGGTGGAGGGGGGTTGTGTGAGGGGTGGATGTGTGTGGGTGGGAGGGGGGGTGTTTGTGTGAATTTCTTGGTTGTCTTTGAGTGTGATATGTTGTGTGTGTGTGTGTGTGGGTTGGTGTATGTGTATGTGTGTGTGTATGTGAGCGGGGGGGGGGGGGGGTATTCATATCAGGCCAGTATTTATGGCTTAAAGTGTACAACCACCTCGCCATGTTAGACTCGGGGATGCATGCAGTCTTGGCAATGTAAGGGTAAAGTCTTTGAATAATGTACAGTATATGTAGTACGGTATATGTAGTACGGTATATGTAGTACAGTATATGTAGTACGGTACAGTACATTACTTTATTGTATGGGCGGTCGAGTAAGCAACCCTTCTCTGAGAACAAGTTAGAGTATCAAGCTATATTTGCCTGGGAATAAAAGGGTTGATTCATTCGTGGCCACACCCTGGGGGATTGGGGTGTCTGGCAGATAGATAGATAGATAGATAGATAGTTTATTGACCACACCATGGCTTATACAGTTATTGGGGTGTCTGACAATACATAGATAGATAGATAGTTTATTGACCACACCATGGCTTATACAGTTATTGGGGTGTCTGACAATACATAGATAGATAGATAGATAGATAGACAGATAGTTTATTGACCACACCATGGCTTATACAGTTATTGGGGTGTCTGACAATACATAGATAGATAGATAGATAGATAGATAGATAGATAGTTTATTGACCACACCATGGCTTATACAGTTATTGGGGTGTCTGACAATACATAGATAGATAGATAGATAGTTTATTGACCACACCATGGCTTATACAGTTATTGGGGTGTCTGACAATACATAGATAGATAGATAGATAGATAGACAGATAGTTTATTGACCACACCATGGCTTATACAGTTATTGGGGTGTCTGACAATACATAGATAGATAGATAGATAGATAGATAGATAAATAGATAAATAGATAGTTTATTGACCACACCATGGCTTATACAGTTATTTCCATATTTGTGTTTGCTTTTAGTAACACAAATAAAACCAGCACAATTATTTTCGATTCAATTAATCAAAAACTGTTCTCTTTTGAAGGTTGACATAATTGGTGGGGCAAAGAGAGCATTAGCTACCACAATGTAAGGATTCTTGTTGAGTTCCCGATTATAATTCATCGCCAATTTTCTTTAACTGTGTTGGTGGTGTAATTGTTTAGGTGCTTATGTTCTGGGTGTGGTGTCCCGAGTTGGATTCCCGGGAGGGCCATATGCTTTCATTAGTTTAGTCAAGTACATTGGGGTTTGTAATTGATGATTAATGTTAAGAACGGGGTGTTACTTAAGTCTAATATTATGTTTTGTAATCATATTTACCGATAAATATACAGACAGACGCCGATACTGTTGATCACATAACCTCCACCTCAAGACACTGTGACGGGGATAATAGTGAAATGTGGAAGGATATTGAATAAATTAGTCGGGTTTTCAGGAATATATTGGAATTTAACACTATAAAATTGCAAAAACAAATATGATGGAGTTTACAGGATTTGTTTTATATCCTCGTCATTCTTCTGTCCCGTTTCTTCTATTTTTTATTTTATTTTTATTTTTGTATTAATTGTTGTTTTATTATATTGTATATTTTTAGTTTATTTATTTTGTATATTTTTTTTTTTTTTTTTTTTTTTTTTTTTTTCGAGGGGGGGGTAACACACACTCTCTCTCTCTCTCTCTCTTCTCCCGATTTATCCTCCTCCGTGTTCACATTCCTACCACTTTATCCATTTCACGCTCTTCCCTGTTTCGTCTTATATCATCTTTCTTGTTCTCTTCCTCTATCATTATTACCTCCGTTTGTCTGTCTGTCTGTCTGTCTGTTTGCATACAAGATATCTCAAAACATTATAACCCGATTTTCACGACATTTGGTGGGCAGCTAGGAAGAAGACATTTAATTTGGGTGGTAATCGGTAGAGTGTCCCCCGCTAGTTTTGTCTCTGTTTACTAAATTTTCGTTTTGATCACCATCATTTATTGGATAATCATCATCATAATCGGCGTCTAATTATTCTACATATGTAAAATACGATACATAGTTTGTGTTTCGTAGCAGTGATATACATTTTAAGTAAGAGAGAGAGAGAGAGATTTACGCATTTTGTAATATCATTTTATGTTACCGGTCACTATTGTGCAGTGGAAATAAACAGCGGGTTACTGACACCCCCCCCCCTCCCCTCCCCCCCTGGTGGTAGTGGGGGGGGGGGGGGGGGTCCTAACTTTACGTGGGGTTGCGTCACTAGGCAAGGTCTCTCTCTCTCTCTCTCTCCACCCCCACCCACCCACCCACCGCCACCTCCTCTCTCTCTCTCTCTCTCTCTCTCTCTCTCTCTCTCCCCCTCCCCTCCCTCCCTCCCTCTCTCTCTCTCTCTCTCTCTCTCTCTCTCACTCACTCCTCTCTCCACTCTCTCTCTCTCTCTCTCTCTCTTTCCCTCTCTCTCTCTCACTCTCTCTTAAGTGAGATAGTTGGAAGCCTGTTAATTGCTGGAGGCCCTTAGTAAACTTAATAACATCGTCTAATAGTAGCCAGAATAAAGTTAAAAGGACGTCGTCGGTACAGAAGGGGTTAATAAATAAATGGACCAGTAAATTCCCCCCCCCCCCTTCAAGTTGTCTGCACAACCTCTACCACCAGACGATTATTTTAAAAAAAAACTCTGGAAGGGCCGCTGGGTGTCAAAGGGTTAAATCATGAGTGTTTTTATTGTCCACCCTCTCCTTGGTCAAAAATTTTTTTTACTCAAGGTGAACAGGATCCTTCACTAGTTTGTGTTGTTTACGTTCGAACCTAGTATATGTTAATTGTGTGTGTGTGTGTGTGTGGTTTTTTATTTTTTATTTTTTTTTAGTGACGGAGACAAAACGGCAGAACTGCCTGTGGCAAGTGTGGGTGGGTGGGTGATTGTTGTATGGGTGAGTGGGTGATTTTTGTGCTGGCGAAAGGATGGATGAGTGGGTGATTGTATGGGTGAATGGATGATTGTAGTAATGGTAGATACATAAACCAGGAAGCCCTCTGCCTATGGTATAAGATAAAGCTATGGTCAGATTCATATGGAGGAGTTGGGGAAGGAATATCAATGATAGGGGTGTCTCTGGTGATAGCTGTCCCCCTGGTATCTGAAAGGGGTGTGTCCCCCTGTAATAGGGGTGTCTGGTGATAGCTGTCCCCCTGGTATCTGAAAGGGGTGTGTCCCCCTGTAATAGGGGTGTCTCTGGTGATAGCTGTCCCCCTGGTATCTGCAAGGGGTGTGTCCCCCTGTAATAGGGGTGTCTGGTGATAGCTGTCCCCCTGGTATCTGCAAGGGGTGTGTCCCCCTGTAATAGGGGTGTCTGGTGATAGCTGTCCCCCTGGTATCTGAAAGGGGTGTGTCTCCCTGTAATAGGGGTGTCTGGTGATAGCTGTCCCCCTGGTATCTGAAAGGGGTGTTTCCGGGTGGATGGGACTCGATAGCCTTGGCGGGCAACCTATCTAGGCGAAAAAAACTACACAAATTACCGATGGGCGACAAGCTAATCGGTGCCACTTACAGGTGGCGATTTTTATAACAGATAACAGATAACAGATAACAGATATATATTATGTAACACAGACAAGTTACGTAGATTACGTTATACAGTCGGGCTAATAAGTCATGTCTCAGCTGTCTTGCGTTTCGCTCGCTCTGTGCTGTATTAATGTCTGTCAGATGTTGAATAGGGTGGATAAGTGTAGGAAGCTGTTTGTATATCTCACTTGAAATGAATAACTCAATTTTAGATATTGCAGATACCAATTATTGATCAAAATATACTTGGTGCCGAGACATCACTTATTAGGCCGATTGTACACTCGGTCAAATAAGTGATGTCTCTTCACCAAATATATCTTGATCAATAATTGGTATCAGCAATATCTAGTCAGTCAGTCAGTCAGTCAGTAGCCAGCCCTTACTCCCACAAGGGGTAGGGAGGATCAGCAAGAGACACGAGAAAGGAAACAGAGGTGACAGGAGAAGAACACATAACAGTTCGCCCACAAAAAACAAGCACACAAGCCTTCAGAAGCACCAATAGGGAGGATAAGCAACAAACACAAGAAAGGAAACAGAGGTGACAGGGAAGAACACATAACAGTTCGGCCACATAAACAAGCACACAAGCCTTCAGAAGCACCGATCACTCAATGGCTTCACCTCAGATGTTATACTTCTGGGCAAGGCCTCTTCACATCAACATTTGGGATAAAGACCTTCCAGGTTTGTCATATGACAGAATTCAAAATAAAGCTATTAGATTAATCAATAACCCTGCAATCACACAGGACCTTCCTACATTATCCATACGAAGAAACGTTGCATCCCTTGCATTATTCTACAGATATTTTCACAGCAATTGTTCCGAGGAACTTGCTTCAATTGTGCCGCCTCTCCACATCTTTCCCCGTAGAACTAGGGCAGCTGAGAGCGCCCATGAATTTACACTTTCTCCTCCACAATGCAGAACTTCTGCTTATCAGAATTCATTTATCCCCAGAGCTACTACTCTTTGGAATTCACTTCCCTCGAATTGCTTTCCACAAACTTACAATCAACAAATGTTTAAATCCAGTTGTTACAAACATTTTATGAATGGAGGATGCCTTTAGGCACATGGACCTTTTTGTTTTATCTGTGTTTTTCCTTCCTCCGTTCATTGTCTCAAAAACAAAAAAAAACAAAAACAAAAATATAAGGGTCCAGACACCTTCATGTACGATTGGGGGTATTAAGGGGAGGTTTCTAGTTTGTTTCCTACTCCTCCAGCAATCTTAAAATGTCACCCCCTTGACCCCCCTTTCAAGATAAATTTGTACATTTTTCGGTAGAAAAATGTCCCGGCCGAAGGCCGGTTACTCTTAATTTACAGGCTCGCTATCGCTCGCCAGGATAAAATCGACACCTAAATGGCACGAAAGGTCTTAAATTTGACAGAATGGGGCGGAAATTCTTAAAAATCACCAAACTAATGGGGCAAACGTCTTAAAATCTCAAAAGCAATGGGGCTAGACATGAAGGAGAAAGGGGTCAAGAAAAAAGTCCCTCAAGTGGATATCTCCCCTTAAGTGTTGTCATAGATTCCAGTGGTTTTCGCTCAACAAGTGTTATTGGTATCTTTATAGTTACTGGGCAAAGTGCTTATCCCTCAGAGTATCAGTCAGTGTCCGAAACTTTGTGAAATGTCTGACAACACTTATTAACCTCGATTGTACAATCGCGCTAATAAGTGATGTCTCGGCACCAAGTATGTTTTGATCCATAATTGGTATCAGCAATATCTAAGCTTAATTTATTCATTTTGAGGGGGATATACAAACCTGATCCTACACTTACCCACCCTATTCAACATCTGACAGACATTAATACAGCACAGAGCAAGCCAAACGTAAGGACAGCCGAGACCCACCCTATTTAACATCTGGCAGACATTAATACAGCACAGAGCAAGCCAAACGTAAGGCCAGCCGAGACCCATCCTATTCAACATCTGGCAGACATTAATACAGCACAGAGCAAGCCAAACGTAAGGCCAGCCGAGACCCACCCTATTTAACATCTGGCAGACATTAATACAGCACAGAGCAAGCCAAACGTAAGGCCAGCCGAGACCCATCCTATTCAACATCTGACAGACATTAATACAGCACAGAGCAAGCCAAACGTAAGGCCAGCCGAGACCCACCCTATTCAACATCTGGCAGACATTAATACAGCACAGAGCAAGCCAAACGTAAGGACAGCCGAGACCCACCCTATTCAACATCTGGCAGACATTAATGCAGCACAGCGCAAGCCAAACGTAAGGACAGCCGAGACCCACCCTATTCAACATCTGGCAGACATTAATACAGCACAGAGCAAGCCAAACGTAAGGCCAGCCGAGACCCACCCTATTCAACATCTGACAGACATTAATACAGCACAGAGCAAGCCAAACGTAAGGCCAGCCGAGACCCACCCTATTCAACATCTGGCTGACATTAATACAGCACAGAGCAAGCCACACGTAAGGACAGCCGAGACCCACCCTATTCAACATCTGGCAGACATTAATACAGCACAGAGCAAGCCAAACGTAAGGACAGCCGAGACCCACCCTATTCAACATCTGGCAGACATTAATACAGCACAGAGCAAGCCAAACGTAAGGCCAGCCGAGACCCACCCTATTCAACATCTGGCAGACATTATTACAGCACAGAGCAAGCCAAACGTAAGGCCAGCCGAGACATGACTTATTAGCTCGACCGTACTACTCTCCCTAACAAACTTGGTTTATTCATTTCGAGTGAGATGCACGCAGGCTTAAGGGGAGATTTCCACTTGAGGGATTTTTTTCTTTACCCCTTTCTCCCTCATGTTTAGCCCCATTGCTTTTGAGATTTTAAGACGTTCGCCCCATTAGTTTGGCGATTTTAAGAACTTTCACCCCATTTATGTCCCTTTTAAGACCTTTAGTCCCATTTAGGTGTCCATTTTTTCCTGGCGAGCGATATCGAGCCTGTAATTTAAGAGGAACCGGCCTTTGGCCGGGACATTTTTCTACCGAAAAATGTACACATTTATCTTGAAAGGGGGTCAAGGGGGTGTAATTTCAAGCTTGATGGAAGTCTGGGAAATACACTAAAAACCTCCCCTTAAGACCTGGAAACTAATATGGTAAACATGAGGGAGAAGGGGGTCCATAAAAAGCGAGTGCTACCCCCTCGATGGCTGAAGGCTTATGACGGGTGGTGTGTCGGGTGGGATATTATATCATATTTTGGAGGATCTTGTTTCGTTTCTGGCCATTTCCAAGCGATGTGTGTTTTAGGTTGGTCCCAGACTCTCTCTCTCTCTCTATCGCTTGCCTAGAGTAGAATCGACACCTTACTGGGGTGAAGCGTCTTTTTATCGCCAAATATATTAGGTGAAACGTCTTTAACTCTTGACAGTACCGGCGACGTGTTTTCGTTTTTATTTCAGCTGTATTTCGCGATTATTATTAAGGGGAGATTTCCACTTGAGGGACTTTTTTTCTGGACCCCTTTCTCCCTCATGTTTAGCCCCATTGCTTTTGACATTTTAAGACGTTCGCCCCATTAGTTGGATTATTTTACGAACTTTCGCCCCATTTCTGTCAATTTTAAGACCTTTCGTTCCATTTAGCTGTCGATTTTTTTCCTGGCGAGCGATAGCGAGCCTGTAATTTAAGAGGAATCGGCCTTTGGCCTGGACATTTTTCTACCGAAAAATGTACACATTTATCTTGAAAGGGGGTCTAGGGGGTGTCATTTTAAGATTGATGGAAGTCTAGGGAACTAACTAAAAACCTCCCCGTAAGCTTAGGTAGGATATAATATGGTAGGTCAAAGGATGAATGAATTAATATAGTCTGTAATATATATAGCTTAACGAGTGCACATCCTTTCTAGGCTGACCCCCCCCCCCCCCCCCCCGGGGGATCAAATAGGATAAGGCGTGAAGGATAACGGGTGTATTTTTACTAGTGACCTTGAGGGAAGAGGTGTTCATTATTATTCCAGACAGGTGTTGTGTGTGTGGTGGGGGGGGTGTGGATGAGTGTGGGGGGTGGGTGTGAGTTTGTCTGTAGATGGGTGGCTTTCTTAGGGTGTGGGGTGTTAGTGGGGGCCTAGGTGTCTGTGTGTGTGAGTATATCTGTGGTGGGTGAATTAATGTGTTGTGTGGGTGTGTGTGTGTGGATGAGTGTGGGGGGGGGTGGGGGGGGGGGGTGTGTGTTTGTCTGTAGATGGGTGGCTTTCTTAGGGTGTGGGGTGTTAGTGGCGGCCTAGGTGTCTCTGTGTGTGAGTATATCTGAGGTGGGTGAATTAATGTGTTGTGTGGGTGGGGGTGTGGATGAGTGTGTGAGTTTGTCTGTAGATGGGTGTGGGGTGTTAGTGTGGGTGTAGGTGTCTGTGTGTGAGTATATCTGAGGTGGGTGAATTAATGTGAGTGGGTGGGTCTTTATATGTGTGGTGTGTGTCTGGCTGTGGTAGTGTGGGTGAGTTTGTGTAGATGGGTGGGCGGGTGGGTGTTTGTGTAGATGGTAGGGTGTCCGTCTGCATATAATATTAAGTTATGTCTGGATCTGTGAGTGTATACTGTATGTGTGAATAACCTTCTACGTAAACAACTGAAGGCTAACGGGTATCTTCTTCATAGTAACCTTGAGTGGACATAAGGTGTTGATTTTACAGGATAGTGAGAGTGTGTGTGTGTGTGTGTGTGTGTGTGTGTGTGTGTGTGTGTGTGTGTGTGTGTGTGTCATAGTAACCTTGAGTGTACATAAGGTGTTGATTGTGTGTGTGTGTGTGTGTGTGTGTGTCATAGTAACCTTGAGTGCACATAAGGTGTTGATTGTGTGTGTGTGTGTGTGTGTGTGTGTGTTGTGTGAAAATATAAAGAAATGGAAGGGAGGTAACTTGTATATTATTTGTGCCTAAATGTGAGAGGAAACAGGGGGTGGGATTGGAATGAGAGAGAGAGAGAGAGAGAGAGAGAGAGAGAGAGAGAGAGGATAGGAATGTGTCTGCAGTTTTATGTATGATAATTATATGTTTGTGTCTATGAAAGTGTGGTGATTCATGTGTTAATTTGTGTGTGTGTGTAGATATGTGCTTGTATGTGTAAGTACCTGTGTGTGTGTGTGTATGGGTACTGTATGTGTGTGTGTGAGAAAGAGAGAGAGTGTGTATGTGACAGAGTGAGAGTGTGGTGATTTATGTGTTAATGTGTGTGTGTGTGTAGATATGTGCTTGTATGTGTAAGTACCTGTGTGTGTCTGTGTGTGGGTACTGTATGTGTGTGTGTCTGTATGTGTACTGTACGTGTGTGTGTGAATATGTGTGTATATGTGGAAGTGTGTGTGTGTGTAAGAAAGAGAGAGAGAGTGTATGTGACAGAGGGAGTGTGTGTGTGTATGTGTGTGTGTGTGTATGTGTGTGTAATTCTGCATGCGTACGGTCTTTGCATGTTCCTTATTTACCATATGTTGTATTATTGCGTGTCTTAGAGTGGGGGTGGGGGGTTTGGGGGCAAAGATCACCCTACCTGACTCCTGAATAGCTCACGATGCAAGGGTTGTATAATATGAGTGGGGTACGGAGAGAGAGAGAGGGAAAGTGTGTATGTGTGTGTGTGTGTGTGTGTGTGTGTGTGTGTGAGGGGGGTGAGTGTTTGTGAGAGTGAGAGAGGGAGGAGTGAGAGAGAGAGAGAGTGTGAGTGAGAGTGAGAGAGATAATGAAAGAGAGGGAGATAGAATTATAGAAAGAGTACAAAGGAGTACAAAGGAAATCAAGCAAAAACAGGTCTAGTGACCCCTCTAGGCTGCTTGTCCTCCAAAACACTGAGGATCAAGTGTCCAAACAGTGGTTTAGAGTGGGTAAGGGAACATTGGAAAGGGAACTACTGCCCTGGAACTAATGTCCGTGGCAGGATTAGGAAGTTAGTAGGGGACATATGGGTTAGTAACTGAGGGGGGGATAAAATAAAGTTATTAATTTACAAACGCAGTCAGTCGCGGGTTTGATGCGAGATATTTGTCTAGGCGAAGTTAAAATGAATCAACGGTGCTGCAGTCTATAACGTTTCGGGGAAGCCCATTCCACAAGTTGACAACTCGATTGAAGAAGAAATTCTTAGATTCGTGTGAGTTCAAAGATTTACCTTATAGCTTGAAACTCGCAAGTGGGGAATTCAAACAAGTAAAAGATGACAAGCAACAACATTAGAAAGTCAAGCATTATATTATTTAAGGGAGATGGCTCACTTTTCTGGTCACCCTTCTCCCTCATGTTTAGCCCCATTATGTTTCAAGTTCTAAGACATTCGGCCCCTTACTTTGGTGATTTTAAGACCGTTCGCCCAATGTCTTTGTCAATATTTAGACTTTTCGTGTCATTTATGTGTCAATTTTTTTCCTGCCGAGCGATAGCGAGCCTGTAATGTAAGAGGAACTATCGAAAAATGTACAAATTTATCTTGAAGGAGGGTCTTGGGCAGGTGTTTTTTTTAAGCTTGATGGAGGTCTAGGGAGGAAACTAAAAAATATAATAAAAATACACATAAATGAGGGAATAAATACGCCCACCCCCCTTAAATACGCCCATCACCCCCTTAAATTACGCCCAAAACCCCTTTAAATAACGCCAACCTACCCCCGTTTAAATCCAGCCCCCCCCCCCCCTCTTAAATACGCCATCCCCCCTTAAATACGCCCATCCCCCCCCCCCCCCTTAAATACGCCCCAACCCACCCCCCTTAAATACGCCCATCCCCCCTTAATACGCCCACACCCCCTTAAATACGCCCACACCCCTTTAAATACGCCCACACCCCTTTAAATACGCCCATCCCCCCTTAAATACGCCCATCCCCCCTTAAATACGAATACGCCCACCCAACCTAAATACGCCCACCCCCCTTAAATACGCCCACCCCCCTTAAATACGCCCACCCCCTTAAATACGCCACCCACCTAATACGCCCATTCCCCCCCTTAAATAAAGCCCATACCCCCCCAATTTTTTTAAAATACGCCATCCACCCCCTTAAATACGGCCCAAATTTTTTTCCCCCCCTTAAACTTTAAATACGCCCAACCCCCCTTAAATACGCCCATTACAACACTAAGTACATGATTATACCTCGGCCAGAACATTGGACATACCGTGGATAATGTCGTTGTTTTAATTCCATAATATACAGTATAGCTTCTGAAAACCCGAATGGTTACCGGATAAGAGAAAGCGTAAATTTGTTGAATGGTCGAGCTTTGAAGAGTAGACAGAAGGATTGATGGCTACGATTTGAGGAAAAGTTGGAATATTATGAGTGAGAGAGAGAGAGAGAGAGGGAGAGTGAGTGTGTGAGAGAGAGAGAGAGAGAGAGAGAGAGAGAGAGAGAGAGGGAGAGTGAGTGTGAGTGTGTGAAAGTGAGTGAGTGAGAGAGAGAGAGAGAGAGAGGAATTGATGGCTACGATATGAGAAAGAGCTGGGAATAATATGAGTCAAAATTGGTAATTTTAGAGAGAGAGACAGAGAGAGAGTGAGTGAGTGAGTGAGAAGGGGAGAGCGAAAGATCGATAGATATATAGATAGACAGATAGATAGATAGATAGATAGATAGGTAGAGAGAGAGAGAGCGATGAGACCAAACTACCTATTATTGTTCCCACTTGCCTTTCCTGACGACTTATTTGGTGGCCGTGGGTGTTGTGTGGTCATGATACTGGAGTGAACAAATGGGAGGATGGGGCTTTAGTCATTATTGCACTAGAGGTTAATTAAGATAGCCTTTTTTGAGGGGGAATAGACGTATTTATTTGTTCATTTATGTATCTTTTGTATCATTATTTGTTCATTTATGTATCTTTTGTATCATTATTTGTTCATTTATGTATCTTTTGTATCATTATTTGTTCATTTATGTATCTTTTATATCATTATTTGTTCATTTATGTATCTCTCTATCATTATTTGTTCATTTATGTATCTTTTATATCATTATTTGTTTTAGTTTCCTCCCTCGACCTACCTGTATATTAATCTTTAAAAAAAAAACACCCCCAAGACACATTTGTACATTTTTCGGTAGATTGTAAAATATATAGATTGTAAAATATATTTATCTATCTATCTATTGCCTGACGCCGCAATCCCCGAAGGGGTGACCACGAACGAACCGCCCCCATGCACCTCTGTCCCCAGTCAGTCGACGCCCCTCCTCCCAACCAGCACCGCTATATTTAATCACTGAGAAATAGCTGGATAATTAACTCTTTCACGCATTTATGACGTAGAGGTTGCCAGATTAGCAACAAGAAATAGAGGTCTCCCACTCTTATAATTACCTCTCCAGAATTAGTTTTCTGCCCACAGCTAACTCAAAGACAACTGCAGAGGTTGAAGTAACTAAACTAAAGGTTTCTAAATACCCCTGATGATAACAAAGGCTTTAAAGTATCCCTAATTGGCTCAAAATTGCGTCATATGTCGGAGAGGGTTAAGCAAGGGATACTTAAATGGTGAAGAGGCTGCTGAAACTCTTGAACTATTCCCATAAAAACAAATTACCGTTAGGTTTAGGGGATGTGTTGTGTTTTGTGATCAGTGTTGTGGGGTAGGGTTTTTTTTTTATGATGTGTGTGTGATGTAAGATAATCTGTGAGTGTGTGTGTGTGTGTGTGTGTGTGGGTTGGTGTGTGTGTGTGTGTGTATCTTTAGAGAGAGAGCATGTGAGAGAGAGATTATTTCCATTAATAGCTCAACAATCCCCTTAAATAAAATACTCCACAAAATAAACAAATACAAAAGTTACCCCATCAATATTATATAGATTCCAACCCAAGAATATATAAGGCCTTTGGAATATCTCAGAATAGAAAGTGAAAACACAGGCGTGAGTTTGTGGAATAATTGCAGGGAATAAAATTGAGCATAAAATTACGGAGTTGTCTAGGAATGTTGGTGGTTTCTGGTAGGTTCACGAGATGTTGGTAGTTGCTGTTGGTGGTGAAATTGTGGTTGTTGTTGGTGGTGGAATGTTGGTAGTTGTGGTGGTGGTGAAATTACAGACTTGTCTAGGAATGTTGGTGGTTTCTGGTAGGTCACGAGATTTTGGTAGTTGTGGTGATGGTAGTTGATGGAGACAGGGAGAGAGAGAGAGAGTGTGTGTGTGTGTGTGTGTGTGTGTGTGTGTGTGTGTGTGTGTGAGAGAGAGAGAGTGTGTGTCTGAGAGAGAGAGAGAGATATGCACTTCTTTTGACCCGGGCTAGAGTGAAAGTACCTTATGGGTCTCGTTATAATACTGTTGCTGTTGTTGCTTGACTCATGCACGGCTTTCATTCCCTTCATAAAATATGCATAAATGTTTGAGGGCGATCGTGATAGTGAAAGTTATGGCAAGATATATAGGAATATCTTGGGGAACCACTATGTTTGGATAAAGTCTGAGTATTTCTTATAAGTATATGCTTCAGTTCTACCTCTTGAAGCTGCATCGACACTCTCAGGTCGTCTCGTCTCGTAATATCAAACTACATACTCTCTCACGCCACCTAGTGACTTTCTAACTCACCAGGTACTGTCATTGTACATTTTTAATATGGGAATATTTTTACAATGCTAATGTATTGGTAATATATAGTTTTTCACCAACCAACTTCACTTCTAAACTCAATTAATGAAATCAACAAATACATGTGGCACTCCAAGGACTCGAACCTAGGATACTCACACCGACATTCCGCACATTAATGCATTACGCTATCAAGACAGTTTACCATAATCTCTACAAATTAAAGATGCAATATTATAACAAAGAGTTACATAATACATTTCGCATATGTCCTCAGGCGTATGGAAAAAAAAAAAAAAAAATTGCGAAACAGAGCGGCCGGAGAACGGGAGTGAGATATAAACTAAAGTGTGTGTGTGTGTGTGTGTGTATATATTTGTATTCGGGATTCATAAAAAAAGTGAAGATGCGCCTGGTAGAACGAGATGGAGCGAGAGAGAGAGAGAGAGAGAGAGTTATTTCAGGTCGGGGTTTTCCTTCCATAATCGTCCTTAGAAAAACTCGCTAAACGTGATCCACTGTAAGACTTGTTGCTTTCTTTTAGCGTTACGCACACACACACACACACACACACACACACACACACACATACACACACACACACACACACACACACACACACACACACACACACGCGCGCACACACACAGAACAATAAAGAGGTGTTATTAAAGCCACCATAATAACACAGGAAGCATCACCAGCACTACAAATTAAGATGGTGTACAGGAAGCTGGATTTAATACACTGAACTTGAACTTGTTGTAGGGTCAACCATTTAAATTAGTACTTTACTGTTCTACAAGTTTGTCGTCGTTAATACATACATACATTCGTACATACATACATATATACATTCATACATACATACATACAGTACATACATATATACATTCATACATACATACATTCATACATACATACATTCATACATACATACATACATACATACATTCATACATACATACATTCATTCATACATACATTCATACATACATACATACATACATACATACATACATACATTCATACATACATACATACATTCATACATACATACATTCATACATACATACATTCATACATACATATATACATTCATACATACATACATGCATACTATTTCCAATTAGGGCAGAGAAAACCTTGTTACCTTTAATACTTCCAAACTTCAATTTCTTCATCTTACTACATGTTCAGAACTCCCAGAGGACTATCCCTTATCTTTCAACAATACAAATATCAATCCTTCATCTTCTCTCAATATTCTCGGTGTCTCCTTTTCTTCTGCTCTCACTTGGAAAGACCATATTACCAGTCTTGCTAAGGCAGCCTCCCAGAAGCTGGGTGTGCTCAACCGCCTTAGGGGGTTCTTTACCCCTGCACAGCTTCTGGCTCTGTACAGGGGCACAGTGCGTCCTTGTATTGAGTATTGTTCACATGTGTGGGGAGGATCCTCTCACACCGCACTCCTAGACAAAATAGAAAGGAAAGCCTTTCGTATCATTAACTCCCGCCCACTCACCAACTATCTGCAATCTCTCTCTCTTTGCCGCAGTGTTGCATCTCTCTCGTTATTCTATCGCTACTATAATAATCAATGTTCCTCAGTGTATACCGCCTCCTCTACGTAGGGTACGTAGTACCCGTCTAGCAACACAATCCCACCCCTACTCTGTCCAACTCTCCAACCCAAGAGTGAAACGTTATTCTCAGACTTTCTTCTATTCAACAGCTGAGCTCTGGAACTCTCTCCCAGAATCAGTCTTTACCTCTTCCTATGACTTAAATTGCTTCAAACTCCGTGTGTCCAAGCATTTTGGCTCGAACGTCCCTTGATTTTGTCCCTGTCACTCTTTCAACTCTGGGGGAGGCACTCGCTACAGGCAGTTCTGCCTTTTGTCTCCCTCACTCACAAGGAAGGGAGGTGAGGATAGGTCAGAACCTTCAGACAAACAACACATCAAGGGAAGGCGAAAGTGACATTAATGACACGGCAAATAATCAGTCTCTCTCTCTCTTTCTCTCTCTCTCTCTATCTATATATCTATCTATCTATCCTACTCTTCTCTCTCTCTCTGTCTCTCTCTCTCTCTCTCTCTCTCTCTCTCTCTCTCTCTCTCTCTCTCTCTCTCTCTCTCTCCTAAACATATTGCCATTTATAGCACCTTTATGTTGTTTTTTCTATTTTTATTCCGCCATTCTTTTTCCATTATCTTTTTTCCTGCATTTTTAGTTTTCCTTCTTTTACTTTTACTTAATGTGATATTTTTCATTTATATATTGATTTAGTGGGGGATATTATCTACTTTTGCTTGTTATCTCAGTCTTTAGGTATTATTATTATTATTATTATAATCATCTTATTCGTTGTTCTCGTTTTTGTCGATTTTTTTTTTTTTTTTTTTTATATGACCAGTTTTTTTCTTTGTGGTTTAGCTACCATCAAACTATATTATTACTTGGATTTCACTTATAGATTCCATATAATTACTTCTCACAGCCAGAATATGAATAAACATATTTTGTATCTATAATTCAGCCATTAACCATTATCAGTATTGCTATGAGAATTATGATTATTGATATCGGATTAGAAGTACATTCCTATTATCACCCAAACCACCAATTAACTTACAAATAAACTTAATCAATGAAACCAATTAAACTAATGAATACACGTGGTACTCCAAGGATTCGAACCTTCGATACTCACACCGAAATTCCGCGCACTAACCATTACGCTATCAAGGCAAAGAAAAAGAAAGTGGGACTAGGAAGAAGAGACTTACAACCAGCATGTAAATTAGTAATAACACAGGGTAGGACACTTTAATTATTGAGTTTACCCTGCGTGACCTTAAGAGAGACGGTGAGAGAGTGGGTGTATGGCTGTGTGTGTGTGTGGGGGGAGGGGGGGGGGTGACTATGTATGTGTGTAGAAGATGCGTGTGGGTGGATGGGTGTGTGTGTGTGGGTGGGTGTGTGTGTGTGTGGGTGACTAAGTATGTGTGTAGAAGATGCGTGTGGGTGGATGGGTGTGTGTGTGTGTGTCATTTATATGTGTGGAGATGTGTGTATTTATGTAATTTAAAGAAGGAGTTATGTGGGTGCATGGCTGTGTATGTGTGTGTGTGTGTGTGGGTGTGGTGGGTGGGTGACTTATGTATATGTGTAGAGGAAGCGTGTATGACTGTGTGTGTGTGTGTGTGTGTAGGTGTATGACTGTGTGTGTAGGTGTATGGCTGTGTGTGTGTGGGTGTGTTTGTGTGAAGAAGAAGATATATGGCGAAGAAAGGGTAGGAAAATACAGGAAACAAGAAGAAGAAGAAGAAGCAGAAGAAAAATGGGACTAGGAAGATGAGACTTAACATGTAAATTAGTAATAACACAGGGTAGGACACTTTAATTATTGAGTTTACCCTTCGTGATCTTAAGAGAGACGGTGAGAGAGTGGGTGTATGGCTGTGTGTGTGTGTGGGGGGGGGGGGGACTATGTATGTGTCTAAAGGATGTGTGTGTGTTATTGTGTGTGTGTGTGTATGTGTGACTTATGTATGTGTGTAGATGGAGGTCTGACGAGGAAACTAAAAAAATAAATTCATTAATGAATGGCCCATCTCCCCTTAAGAGGAAACACATAGATGGAAAAGTTTGTCTAGGCAGTGGATGTTTGTGTTAGTGAAAGGATGGATGGGTTACCAATACAAACAATAAGGTTATCTCTCTCTCTCTCTCTCTCTCTCTCTCTCTCTCTCTCTCTCTCTCTCACTTTTACTCACTCTCACTCACTCACACACACTCTCTCTCTCTCTCGTGCGTATAAGGAGTTACATTTACCAATAGACTGTCTTCACCCGTTCACCCTTCTCTCTCTCTCTCTCTCTCTCTCTCTCTCTCTCTCTCTCTCTCTCTCTCTCTCTCTCTCTTAACCCCTTCACCACCATCATTAGGCAATTTCCTTCCTATTCAGGTTAACATTAGACGATTTTCTCTCGTCTGTAATCTACCTATGCGACTCAAATGGGTAAAATCGATTTCAATAAATCCTCTCAGTAACATAGGTCCTTCTTGAGCTACATAAAATCCTCGAATTTTAGCCAAGAATCAAAGGTAAAAAGACGTCATGGTGCTGAAGGGGTTAAGGGAAGGTCATACTTAAAAAGATAAACATACAGTGTGTGTGTGTGTGTGTGTGTGTGTGTCTCTGGGTGTGAGAAAGCTTATATCTGATGTTGAGACCACTTCAGACGGAGACAGATAATCCTCAACTTATCTTTCTCTATCTTTTCCTCTCTCTCTCTCTCTCTTCCTCGCTTACTTCACACCCGCAGTTTTCTTTACTTTTTCTCCACCTATAACTGTTTTAATCCGATCACCACTCTTTGTCCCATTACAGTTAACGATATCTGATTTTATTTTCCTCATATCCACCCCACTTTCCCCACCCCAGCTCCCCTTCTTCGTTCTCCGATTACTCCACTCACCCCTCATATACTTCTACCTTACCTCCACCCCACCTTCCCCACCCGACCTCCCTAACCTCCTCCCTACCTCCACCCCACCTTCCCCACCCCACCTCCCTAACTCAACCTCCCGATTGTTTACCCCCTTTCAATACCACCTACCCCCTCACATACTTGCCCCTTATCTCAACCCTACCTTCCCCACCCAACCTCCCACTCTTCTACCTCCTCCTACCTCACCTCCTCACTTACACCCCACCTTTCCTACCCCACCCTCCAATCTTCCACCTCCACCTACCCCACTCACCCCCTTCTCATACCTCTATATCACCTCCACCCCACCTTTTCTATACTTTACCTCACCCCCACCTCACCTCCCAATCTTCTACCCCTTCTCAAAACCCACTTCCCCTCCACCTTTATCTACCTCACCTCCCTGCCCCATACCCCTACCTCCCTCTGACCTCCACCTCCACCTCCACCTCCACCTATGTCCACCACCACCACTACCACCCTTCCCTTCCAATCATGTTATTCCCTCGACTTGCTCTGAGACTCATTGTTCTCCCACGGGGTGTTGGAGTGCTGCCCTACTGGCCTGGGTTCGAGCCCTGGCCCTCAATGTCTACAGCTCCAACTTCCTTATAGCTCGAAACTTGAAAATTCTTCGGAGTTTCTTGCCCTGCGTATTCCTCTGTTGCAAACACCTCTCACTGTTCATCTTTATCTCTTCTAACAAATCTAGCTAACCTGTTCCTCGACCCTGTGCCCCCTTGATCCCCAACCTCTCCACAGCACCACAATACCACCATTTTTCTTCTCCAGCTTACCTCTCTAGTTAGTGCCCCTGATTCTCTAACCGTCTGTTGTTGCCTGCTATCCCACGCTATACCCTGTCCATAATAGGTTGGCCAAATATCGTGACCTCTATCCTCTGTAACTCGTAAAGGGCTAGAGTTAATTAGCTGCATATTTCCACACCTATTTCCTAGCTGTCTCTTCCCAAATGGTAGATATATTAGCTCCAGTCCTCTGTAACTCAAAAAGGGCTAGAGTATATGAGCTGTATATTTCCACACCTATTCCCTGGCTGTCTCTTCCCAAATGGTAGATATATTAGCTCCAGTCCTCTGTAACTCAAAAATGACTTGAGTAAATGAGGTGTAAATATGCCCACCTATTCCCTAGCTGCCTCTTCCCAAATGGTAGATATATTAGCTCGATTACTCTAGTTGTTTGTGAGTTATAGAGGTAAATGTGCTAGAGTTTTGGCCTACTTACTTGGAACAGGGTATAGTTAACCAACATGCACAATAATTCGTATATAATTAGGTTACACCAGTTCGAATCCTTGAACCTTTAAAGCCAAGTTATGAAGCATTTGAACTATAATAGTGCATGGTATTGTCTTGTTTGCGTTCGATATATATAATTTGAATGTAGTCTAGATAATCTAAACTGTGTCAAAACTGAAACATATAATTAATGCTAAATAATCGTAGTGCACAACAATGTTCTCGTACTATTTTGAGGCTCTTTCGCACTAGAATCGGAAACTAGATCGAAGGTTGATTATGTTAGGTAGTTTAATTGGTATGGAACTTAAATTTTGAAGCTGCCAGACAACAATTGCCCGTAAAAATTGACGGACAAATCGCTCGTGTGACACCGCCTCAAGTTACACATTAGTCTCTTTCCCAACACTCCCTTTCATGTCCACTCCTTCTGCAACCAACTCGACCAAGCAAACCTCCTACATTCTTCGTCCATTTCTCCTTATGCAACTCGGTCAATCAAACCACTTACATGCTTCCGATTTTGGGTTTGCTTATCCACTATCAGGCTTCCTTTTGTCTCGCAGCTATCTACTTGTGTCCTTCCATTTGGGCTTGCTTATCCACTATCAGGCTTCCTTTTGTCTCGCAGCTATCTACTTGTGTCCTTCCATTTGGGCTTGCTTATCCACTATCAGGCTTCCTTTAGTCTCGCAGCTATCTACTTGTGTCCTTCCATTTGGGCTTGCTTATCCACTATCAGGATTCCTTTTGTCTCGCAGCTATCTACTTGTGTCCTTCCATTTGGGCTTGCTTATCCACTATCAGGATTCCTTTTGTCTCGCAGCTATCTACTTGTGTCCTTCCATTTGGGCTTGCTTATCCACTATCAGGATTCCTTTGTCTCGCAGCTATCTACTTGTGTCCTTCCATTTGGGCTTGCTTATCCACTATCAGGATTCCTTTTGTCTCGCAGCTATCTACTTGTGTCCTTCCATTTGGGCTTGCTTATCCACTATCAGGATTCCTTTTGTCTCGCAGCTATCTACTTGTGTCCTTCCATTTGCTCCCCCGAACCCTCACCTCCTATGCATTTGCCTTTTTATATCACTGTACATTTGCCTCTTATCAAAAAGTTATATATAACTTTTTCTTTTAGATTTTAAGACGTTTGTTCTATTACTTTGGTGATTTTAAAGACCATTTTCCCAATTTATTTTTATGTAAAAAAGTAAGTTCATTTTCTCTTATACCCTTCACTCACATCAATAACAAAACAAAATATATAGAAGGTCCCACCCCTTTCCCATTCTTAAGTAAGCCATTTTAGATTTACAGAAGAGTGACCATTACTTGCATTACTGCATGTCCACAAACATTTCAGTAATGTAAGCATGTTTCCTTCTATTTAGTTTCCTCTTCTTCTTCTTCTTCTTCTTCACTCACATACTTACCTTTCTCACCCTAAATCACCTCCCTCTAACACCCACCTTTCATGTTAACCCTTCCGCTCGTGTTGCATTCATTAATCCTTTGCTGTTTCTTTGTGTCGAGTGCTGTTCCTTTCACCGGTACCCACGCCTGTCCTTCTGCAATCCTCTGTCCTATTTGCTAACCTTCTGTCCTGTACTACCATCACTACCATTCCACTACCACTCCACTAAACCCCTATCATTCATCTACCAAGCCTATCCCTCTTTATTCTACTGTCCTGATTGCTTACCTACTGCCCTCTACTACCATGCCTACCATCCATCTACCACCCCTACCATTCCACTACTATCTCTCTATCACCCCTAGCATTCATCTACCACGCCTTTTCCTCTGCAATCTACTGTCCTATTTGCTTATCCCCTGCTCTCTACCACTGCCTACCATGCCGTCCTTGTCTCCCCTATTCCTCTACCACCCCCTACCATGTGTCTTCTATTCCTACCACCCCTATCTACCATCCGTATCAACCATCATACTATCAATCCACCCCATGTGCCTTCCATTCTACAACCATCCTTACCATCCATCCACCATCCCACTACCATTCATCTACCATCCCTACCATTCCACTACCACCCATACCATTCCTCCTGTGCCCTCAATTCTTCTATCACCCTCATCTACCTATCTCTGTACCCTCTATTCCTCTACCACCCCTACCATACCACCCCCATGCCCCCTGAACCATTAACTCATGCCCCCTTCAGCTCCTGCCCCCCCCCCCCCACCTCTACATACCTCTCTACCATACCAACCCCCACCTCTACCATTCATCTACCACCTCCACGCCCCCAACCATTAATCCATGCCCCCTTCAGCTTCTGCCCCCCACCTCTACCACCCTTACCAGCGCCCCACCCCTACCATACACCCCCCTCCCCTCTACCATACCAGCCATCCACCTCTACCATACCAACCCCCCACCCCTGTACCACCTCTACCATACCACCCCCCACCTCTACCACCCCTACCATACCACCCCCATGCCCCTTCAACCATTAACCTGTGCAGCCCTCAACTACTACCCCCACCTCTACCATACCACCCGCCACCTCTACCACCCCTACCATACCAACCCCATGCCCCTTCAACCATTAACCTGTGCAGCCCTCAACTACTACCCCCACCTCTACCATACCACCCCCCACCTCTACCATACCAACCCCCACCCCTGTACTACCCTTACCATACCCCACCAACCATTAACCCCGGCCCCCCCTCTGCTCCTGCTCCCCCCCCCCCCCCCCACACTTCTGAATACCTCTCTACCAGTCACGAGTAATGTTGACAAAGGGAATTGATCTTGCAATGGGCAAGAGTTAACCCCCCTCCCTCCTTTCCTTCCAACCCTTCATCCCTACCTCCTTCCCTCCTTCGTTCCTTCTATCCTCTCTCCCTCCTTCATTCCTTCCCTCCCTTTTTTCAGTCCTTCCTCCCTCCCTCCCTCTTTCCTTCCCTTCATTTCATTCTCTCACCTCTATCCTTTCCTTCCTTCCTCTCTCAACCCCTTCTTTTATTTCTCCCTCCCTCCTTCCTTTCCTTCTCCCCCCCCCTCTCCCCCTCCCTCCCTCCCTTCTTCCCTACCATTCTCTCACCTCCCTTGCCCTTACCTTCACCGAGCATCAAACATCAATCCTTTTGATTTGCCGCCCAGGGTTCAGTCATTTTAATCCATCAACTCCCCGCCCTAACTCTTCGTAAGTTCGTCCCTCCATCCATTCATTTTCCCCTCCATCCTTCCATTTATTCCCTCCATCCCTCCATTTGTTCTCCCTCCCTCCCTTTCTCTCGCCCTCTCACCTTTTATGTTGCGTCAGTAGAGTTTTGTGAAATTTCAGTATTATTGGTCATTTTACTCTTAACTCCTCCTGTACCGGCGACGTCTTTTTCGTTTTAGTCAGAGTACTATTAGACGATTGTTGTCAGTTTAGGAAAGCAGTCGACCAGTTAAAAACTCTCTCCGACATATGACGCGATTTTGAGCCTATTGGGGATACTTTAAAGCCTTTGTTACCATCAGGGGTATTTAGAAACCTTTAGTTTAGTTACTTCAACCTCTGCAGTTGTCTTTGAGTTAGCTGTGTTGAGCCTATTGGGGATACTTTAAAGCCTTTGTTACCATCAGGGGTATTTAGAAACCTTTAGTTTAGTTACTTCAACCTCTGCAGTTGTCTTTGAGTTAGCTGTGTTGAGCCTATTGGGGATACTTTAAAGCCTTTTGTTACCATCAGGGGTATTTAGAAACCTTTAGTTTAGTTACTTCAACCTCTGCAGTTGTCTTTGAGTTAGCTGTGGGCAGAAAACTAATTTCGGAGAGGTAATTATAAGAGTGAGAGAACTCTATTTCTTATTGCTAATCTGGCAACCTCTGCGTCATAAATGCGTGAAAGGGTTAAAAGCCTACTGACTATTTCAATTCATCCTTTTAGCTACTGCATATCCTTCCTAAGCTTCATAAAATTGTCTAAATGTTGCTGATATCAAATAAAAAAGACGTCATCGGTACAGAAGGGTTAAGACTGTTTTTTTGGCCATATTGGATGTGCTTAGAATCAGTTAGGTTAGGATAGGGTAGGTTTGCATAGAATAATGTAGGTTACAGTTAGGTTAGGATAGGGTAGGTTACAGTTAGGTTAGGATAGGGTAGGTTACAGTTAGGTTAGGATAGGGTAGGTTACAGTTAGGTTAGGATAGGGTAGGTTACAGTTAGGTTAGGATAGGGTAGGTTACAGTTAGGTTAGGATAGGGTAGGTTACAGTTAGGTTAGGATAGGGTAGGTTACAGTTAGGTTAGGATAGGGTAGGTTACAGTTAGGTTAGGATAGGGAAGGTCACAGTTAGGTTAGGATAGGGTTAGGTTTGCTTAGAATAATGTAGGTTACAGTTAGGTTAGGATAGGGTAGGTTACAGTTAGGTTAGGATAGGGTAGGTTTGCTTAGAATAATGTAGGTTACTTAGGGTAGGATAGGGTAGGTTACAGTTAGGTTAGGATAGGGTAGGTTACAGTTAGGTTAGGATAGGGTAGGTTACAGTTAGGTTAGGATAGGGTAGGTTTGCTTAGAATAATGTAGGTTACAGTTAGGTTAGGATAGGGTAGGTTACAGTTAGGTTAGGATAGGGTAGGTTACAGTTAGGTTAGGATAGGGTAGGTTACAGTTAGGTTAGGATAGGGTAGGTTACAGTTAGGTTAGGATAGGGTAGGTTTGCTTAGAATAATGTAGGTTACAGTTAGGTTAGGATAGGGTAGGTTACAGTTAGGTTAGGATAGGGTAGGTTACAGTTAGGTTAGGATAGGGTAGGTTACAGTTAGGTTAGGTTAGGTTAGGTTAGGTTAGGTTAGGATAGGGTAGGTTACAGTTAGGTTAGGATAGGGTAGGTTACAGTTAGGGTTAGGATAGGGTAGGTTACAGTTAGGTTAGGATAGGGTAGGTTACAGTTAGGGTTAGGATAGGGTAGGTTTGCTTAGAATAATGTAGGTTACAGTTAGGTTAGGATAGGGTAGGTTACAGTTAGGTTAGGATAGGGTAGGTTACAGTTAGGTTAGGATAGGGTAGGTTACAGTTAGGTTAGGATAGGGTAGGTTACAGTTAGGTTAGGATAGGGTAGGTTTGCTTAGGATAATGTAGGTTACAGTTAGGTTAGGATAGGGTAGGTTACAGTTAGGTTAGGATAGGGTAGGTTTGCTTAGAATAATGTAGGCTACAGTTAGGTTAGGATAGGGTAGGTTAGATGTTATAGCAGCGACTTTAACTCTTGGCAAAGTGAGTTAAGGGGAGGTATTTAGTTTGTTCCCTAGACCTCGATCAAGCTTAAAATTACACCCCCTTGAGTCCCTTTCAAGATAACTTTGTACATTTTTCGGTAGAAAAATTTCCCGGCCGAAGGCCGGTTCCTCTTAAATTACAGGCTCGCTATCGCTCGCCAGGATAAAATCGACACCTGAATTGCACGACAGGTTTTAATATGGGGTGAAAGTTCTTAAAATCGCTAAACTAATGGGCCAAACGTTTTATAATATCAAAAGCAATGGGGCTAGACATGAGGGAGAAAGGGGTCAAGAAAAAAATCCCTCAAGTGGAGATCTAAGAAACATAGTGAGGATAAAAAAAAAAAAAAAAAAGTGATGCTTGACCTCTTTCATTGTTTGCCTACCCAGACCCGTGAAAGGTGTTTGGGTATCCTCAATTACCTGTCCACGCCTTTTGGTATGTGTGTCTGTGTGTGTGTGTGTGGTGTCGTGTGTGTATGTGTGTCTCGGTGTGTGTGTGTGTGTGTGTGTGTGTGTGTGTGTGTGTGTATGTATGTATGTTTGGGTATCCTCAATTAGCTGTCCACGCCTTTTGGTATGTGTGTGTGTGTGTGTGTGGTGTCGTGTGTGTATGTGTGTCTGGGTGTGCAATATTGACCATTCCCACCCCTTTGGTCCCTGGCAGTGGGTGTGGCTTAATAAGGCGGTGTTTGAGATCCTTATAGCGAATCTGGCTATTTAGTGTCATCCCACTTTGACTTACCTTTACCTTTTGATACCTTTTGATGTGTTTGCCACTCTTCTAGCGGCACCAAGGAGCGCAACGCCCCTCGTTATGGGTGGTGATTTGGTGCAGTAGACTGTTTGAAGCGACAGCTCGCTCCCTTGCGAGGATGGGCTCGTCTGGCACTTTTTGAAGTTCGACATCTAGGGCTCTCTTGAAGTTGTCTCACGAGATGTCCCTCATGTCTCTTACTCGCCGTGGGAGTTTGTTGAAGAGACGTGGGCCTCTGCCCATGACTACAGACTATCTCGTGTGTGTGTGTGTGTGTGTGTGTGTGTGTGTGTTTGGATGTGCAATATTAGCTGTCCCCTCCCCTTTGGTTCGTGTGTGTCGTGAGTGTCTGTGTGTGTGTGTGTGTGTGTGTGTGTGTGTGTGTGTGTGTGTGTGTGTGTGTGTGTCCTATAATGGTTCCCAAAGACTACAGACTATCTCATGTGGGTGTGTCCTGGAGTGCTTGAACTATACTGCCTGTCTGCCTGCCTTAGTCTGCCTTATATGTCTGCCTTTCTTAGTCTGCCTTTTATGGGGTCGTCAAGGAATCCTGGGGTGTTTGTTCTGACGGGGGTGGCCGTCCAGGGTGTTTAGTGGCTAAGGTGAAGGAAAGGAAGGAATGACTGGGTTTGGTTGGTAAGTTTATCCAATGTTCTCCTTCTCATGGATCACTAACAGCGAAAAATCCTCTCGCATCCTTTACTTAAGGGGAGGTTTTTAGTGTGTTTCCTAGACTTCCATCAAGCTTGAAATTACAACCCCTTGACCCCCTTTCAAGATAAATTTGTACATTTTTCGGTAGAAAAATGTCCCGGCCGAAGGCCGGTTCCTCTTAAATTACAGGCTCGCTATCGCTCGCCAGGAAAAAATCGACACCTAAATGGGACGAAAGGTCTTAAAAGTGACATAAATGGGGTGAAACTTCTTAAAATCGCCAAACTAATGGGGCAAACATCTTAAAATCTCAAAAGCAATGGGGCTAGACATGAGAGAGAAAGGGGTCCAGAAAAAAGTCCCTCAAGTGGATATCTCCCCTTAAGGTGGCCTGTAGCGACATTGGTAGAGCGCTCGGTTTCTAACCGGGAGGACCGAGTTCGATTCTCGGCAGGTGGAGATGTTTGGGCAATCTCCTCACACCCCTTGCCTCTGTTTCGCCTGACAGTAAAAGAGGTATGTGGCTTATCTCTTCTCATGGAAATTGGCCTGTAGCAGGGTAAAAAGGGACACATTTCCTCATCACTTAAGGGGAGATCTCCACTTGAGGGATTTTTTTCTTGACCCCTTTCTCCCTCATGTTTAGCCCCATTGCTTTTGATATTATAAAACGTTCGCCCCATTAGTTTAACGATTTTAAGAACTTTCACCCCATATTAAGACCTTTCGTGCAATTCAGGTGTCGATTTTATCCTGGCGAGCGATAGCGAGCCTGTAATTTAAGAGGAACCGGCCTTCGGCCGGGACATTTTTCTACCGAAAAATGTACAAATTTATCTTGAAAGGGACTCAAGGGGGTGTAATTTTAAGCTTGATGGAGGTCTAGGGAACA
The DNA here is from genome assembly GCA_032716605.1 of Paralithodes platypus. Taxonomy (NCBI): domain Eukaryota; kingdom Metazoa; phylum Arthropoda; class Malacostraca; order Decapoda; family Lithodidae; genus Paralithodes; species Paralithodes platypus. The sequence goes on along the minus strand of CM064534.1, from coordinate 4,024,647 downwards.
AACTAAATACCTCCCCTTAATCCTCTAAGAAAAAAACAGAAATTCCTTTACTTATAATCAACTTAGAACATTGTGGTGATATAATATTATATGCGGCTCACTACTCTCCCTCTGATAGGCTGTTAGTAGAGGTCACATGCCCCGAGCCTAACAGGAACTGACAAGCTTCTGAAGGTTGTGTGGTAAGTACTACATATGTAGTTCCTTACGTGTGGGTGCGTGTGTGTGTGTGTGTGTGTGTGTGTGGAGGTTGTGTGGTAAGTAGTACATAATGTATTGTTCCTTACGTGTGTGTGTGTGTGTATGTGTGTGTATATGTTGTGTGGTAAGTAGTACATACATCTATAGTTACGTGTATGTAAGTATGTGTGTGTGTGTGGGGAGGGGTGGGGGGTGAAGGCTTCTTGGGTAACGAGAGAGGAAGTCAGTGTAAGTAATACATCTTCAATTATGTACATACTGTGTGTGTGTGTGTGTGTGTGAAGACTTCTTGGGTACCGATAGAGGAATTATGTGGCCATACAAGTAATTAGTTAAGAGTTAAGCAAATTATTACAAACGACAAGAACAACGACCAGGCCTCATTAAAAGACGACTCCTGGTGACCTTAACCTTCCTTGACTCACGAACCAATACTCATAATGTCTCTCTCTCTCTCTCTCTCTCTCTCTCTCTCTCTCTCTCTCTCTCTCTCTCTCTCATCCTAATCCTAGCTATTACTGCGTTTCTACTTGTTTGATGATATATTAGAATACATATTGTATACATGTAATTTGCAGATACTTTAAATATAAAGTTTGTAGAGAAATAAATAAATATGTTGCGCAGAAAATGTACCAGATAACTTGATCTATCAAATTTGTGTCGAAATCTAAGGTTATATATATGTGTGTGTGTGTGTGTGTTTGTGTGTGTGTGTGTGTGTGTGTATTACGTACTGTATACATTATTCATATATATAGTCCTTGAGTAGTAACAAGCCTATATTGTTATGTATAGTAAGAAGCTATAATAACCAGCAAACAAGGCCATTACAAACCAGCAAACAAGGCCATTACAAAACATGGGCTTAAACTAGTTCCGTGTACTGTTAACCCCATCTGTGCC
>CM064534.1:4003540-4018540 GCA_032716605.1 Paralithodes platypus | reverse complement strand
TAAAAGGATGATGATAGTGGTGGTGGAAGGGTGGAGGTGGGAAAGTAGAAGATAATGATGGCCGTGGAAGGGTGGACTATGGTGTTGGAGAGTTAAGGGAACATCACACAGTCAGGAGTGCGAGCTAGAGTCACTAGGAGTTGGGGAAAATTCGGACTCGCGGCCCTATTCGCGGTGAAAATCGATGACTCCTAGTGACTCTAGCGACTCCTGTTAAACTCCCACTCGCTCGCGGTGAACATCGATGACTCCTAGTGACTCTAGCGACTCCTGTTAAACTCCCACTCGCTCGCGTGACATCGATGACTCCTAGTGACTCTAGCGACTCCTGTTAAACTCCCACTCGCTCGCGGTGAACATCGATGACTCCTAGTGACTCTAGCGACTCCTGTTAAACTCCCACTCGCTCGCGGTGAACATCGATGACTCCTAGTGACTCTAGCGACTCCTGTTAAACTCCCACTCGCTCGCGGTGAACATCGATGACTCCTAGTGACTCTAGCGACTCCTAGTGACTCCTGTTAGACTCCCACTAGCTCGCACTCCTGACTGTGTGAGGTCAGGAGTGAGGTCAGGAGGTCAGGAGTGGTCAGGGGTGGAAAAATGGTAGAATTGAAGGTACAGAAGGATGATAGTGGTGGTAGTGGAAGGGTGGAGGTGGAAAAGTGGTGGAGGGAAGGTGGAGGTGTGGTACAGGAAGAGGATGCTAGTAGTAGTGGAAGAAAGGTGAAGGTGGGAAAATGGTGGAGGGAAGGCGGAGATGTACTGGTGGAGAGAAGGTGGAGTGGTGGAGGAAAGGTACAAAAGGAGGATGATGCTAGGGTGGAGGTGGGAAAGTGGTTAGTATGTCCTTGACCCCAGATGGACACTGTGAATGGTAGTTGTGGTAGCTGTAGTGGTTATAGTAGATGTAGTAGTGGTAGTTGTGGTAATGGTGGTAGTGGTTGTAGTGGGGTAGTATTAATGGGGGTATTATTTGTAGTGGTTGTAGTGATAATGATGGTAGTTGTAGTAGTTGTAGTTGTGGTAATGGTGGTAGTGGTTGTAGTGGGGTAGTATTAATGGGGGGTATGTTGTAGTGGGGTTGTATTAATGGGGGTATTATTTGTAGTGGTTGTAGTGATAATGATGGTAGTTGTAGTTGTTTTAGTTGTGGAAGTGGTAATGGTGATAGTTGGGGTAGTGGTAGTTGTGGTAGCAGTAATTCTGATAGTTGTAGTGGTAATGGTGGTTGTTGTGGTAGTGGTAATGGTGGTAGTTGTTTTAGTTGTGGTAATGGTGATAGTTGTGGTAGTTGAATATGTGGTAGTGGTAATGGTGGTAGTTGTGGTCGTAATAATAGTGGTCGTGGTAATAGTGGTAGTTGTCGTAGTGGTAAATTAAGCAAAACCTAAAACACAGAAAAGAGAGATTTGTGCATGAGGAAGTGAGTGAGGGAGTTGATTTGTTTGTTGTATGAGTATGGAGGAGACAAAAGGCAGGCTGCCTGTAACGAGTGTCTCCCTCAAAGTCAAAAGAGTGACAGCCCAATTCAAGGGACGTTGGGGTCAAAATACCTGTACACACCAAGTTTAAAGCAGTCTAAGTCATAGGATGAAGGAAAGATTGATTGATGGCGGCGTTCCAGGCAGCCCTGTTCAGGGATAGCTAACAACCCAGATTTATTTAATCAAAATCAGACATTATGGTCTTAGAGAGAGAGAGAGAGAGAGAGTGAGAGTGAGTGAGACGGAGAGTGGCAGAGAGAGGGGTAGAGAGAGTGAGAGTGGGAGAATAAGAGAAAGAGAGAGAGGGGGAGGGGGTGAATAGAGAAAGGAGAGAGAGGGAGAGTGACAGAGAAAGGGATAGAGTGTGAGAATAAAAGTGTGTGTGTGTGTGAGAGAGAGAGAGAGAGAGAGAGAGAGAGAGAGAGAGAGAGAGAGAGAGAGAGAGAGAGAGAGAGAAAGAGAAAGGTAGAAGTAGAGGTAGAGGAAGAAGTGTTGACCTTAATGAGGGTAATATACAAGGTCTTAACAGCTAATACTTCATAGTGTTCATACGTAATACATCCCTGTCTCTCTCTCTCTCTCTCTCTCTCTCTCTCTCCTCTCTCTCCTCTATATATATATATATCTATATATAATATATATATATATATATATATATATATATATATATATATATATATATATCAATATTTATGTATATATATTATATATATATATATACAGTATATATATATATATATATAGTATATATATAGATATATAGATATATTATATATATATATATATATATATATATATATATATATATAATATATATATATAATATATATATATATATATATATATATACCGGTATATATATATATGTATATAAATATATATATATTTATATATTTATTTATTTATTTGTTTGCCAGACGCCGTAATTCCCGAGAAAGGGTGGCCATGAAGATTAGGCGTTTGTCACGAATTGCTAGGTCAAGTTGCCCGGGCTTGACATCTACCAATAACATTTTGACAGTGAGGATTCGATCCGCCGACCCTTTGATCAGCAGCCGAAGTTCTACTGACTATTCCTCCCCCCCCCCCCCCCATATATATATATATATATACAGTATATATATATAATATATATATATGTTTTTTTTTTTTTTTTCTATATTCCAACTACTCCCTCTCGGGCATAGAGGCTGATAGCCTTTACACTCTACCGCTGAACACGGTGAGGCCCGTAAGGTCTTGTTCCAGTCTAGGGAGTGAGACATGCGAAGCACCTACTCACGGCTCGAACCCAACTCCATCTCTGAAGCTGCTTCGCCCCTGCGCTTCAGAGTCTCACTCCCCAGGCTCGGACCCTCACTCTCAGAACGCCACCTATTGAGCAATTAACTCACTAGGCATTGCCCCCCTGTAGCATATTTTGAATATGGGAATATTCATACAGTTCTATTTAATCAGGGAACAATGAGGGTATATATATATATATATCCGGTATATATATAGGTGTGTGTGTATGCTCCAAAGGGCGTTCGGAACTTGGATTCGATCTAATCAATATAAAGATTAAAATCCACGTTGAAAGGACACTCGGCCATTTGGAAATAGAGCATTGCTACATCGGACACATGTGGTTAAATGAGAGGTTATGAGAGAGAGAGAGAGAGAGAGAGAGAGAGAGAGGGGGGGGGGGAGGGGCAGGTGATGCAAGGTAGGGAGTGACAGGGAGGGGAGAGGAAGGGGTCAGGAGAAGTGAACGGAGGGATAGGAGGGTGTGGTCATAGCAAAGAGGAGGAAGAGGGAGATAATATGATAAATGAGAAGTGGAAAATACAGGAAGGAATTAAAGGAAATGAAGGGAGAGAGAAGAGAGATAAATTATAAATGGGAAGTGGTAGATAAAGAAAGGAAGGAATCAGAGGAAATGAAGTAAGAGAAAGGAAGGAGAAAAGCAAGATCTGATAAATGGGAGAACCTGCAACCGTACAAGGATTGTGTAGTAATTAAGAAATATTTTGAAAGACAATATCGATTTTTGAGTAATTAATATAATTTGAATTGAATGCATTACATTCGTGGTCCCATTCTTGCTGAATTTCTATAGGTAGGTTTTCTTTTATAGGGGATCTTGGGTTTTTCCTGATGAGGTTAGCCGCAAAATAGAAGAAATATATGAGATGTTTCCAAGCGTCCTTTTCTTCCTCACCCTTCTACTATATATATATATATATATATATATATATATATATATATATATATATATATATTAATTTATTTATGTATTTATTTATTGGTTGATTGATTGATTTATAAATTAATGAATGTATTTATTTTGTATTTACGTGTTTTATTTTCTTCACAACCGAGAGAGAGAGAGAGGGAGGATGAAGAGTGAACAGGTCAAGGGAACTGATGAAAGGTTTGGAGTGGCGGGGGACGCACGAGGAAATACTATTATATTAAGAGGCAGGTACTCGCTTTTTCTGGACCCCCTTCTCCCTCGTGTTTAGCATATTAGTTTTGATATTTTAAGGGGAGATATCCACTTGAGGGAGTTTTTTCTGGACTCCTTTCTCCCTCATGTTTAGCCCCATTGCTTTTCTAATTTTAAGACGTTCGCCCCATTATGTTGATGATTTTAAGAACTTTCAACCCATTTCTGTCAATTTTAAGACCTTTCGTGCAATTTAGGTGTCAATTTTATCCTGGCGAGCGATAGCGAGCCTGTAATTTAAGAGATACCGGCTTTCAGCCAGGAATTTTTTCTACCGAAAAATGTACAAATTTATCTTGAAAGGGGCTCAAGGGGGTGTAATCTTAAGCTTGATGGATATCTAGAGACCAAACTAAATACCTCCCCTTAAAACGTTCGTTCCATTAGTTTGTCGATTGGTACCTAGAAAAACATTTGAAAACGTCAGCAGTATTGAAAGGGTTAAGTTCGAGTATAAGAAGTGTGTGTTGTCATAGAGGGTGGGGTGGGGGTGGAGGAGGTGAGAAGGGGAGATAGGATTCATATAACCATTAATTTGATCACATTGGAATACATGCAACAGTAAAACACACATTATCATAAAGGATACTCTAATGTATTAATTTAATCTAATGTATTAATTTAATCTAATGTATTAATTTAATCTAATGTATTAATTTAATCTAATGTATTAATTTAATCTAATGTATTAATTTAATCTAATGTATTAATTTAATCTAATGTATTAATTAATCTAATGTATAATTTAATCTAATGTATTAATTTAATCTAATGTATTAATTTAATCTAATGTATTAATTTAATCTTATGTATTAAATTAATCTAATGTATTAATTTAATCTAATGTATTAATTTAATCTAATGTATTAATTTAATCTAATGTATTAATTTTATCTAATGTATTAATTTAATCTAATGTATTAATTTAATCTAATGTATTAATTTAATCTAATGTATTAATTTAATCTAATGTATAATTAATCTAATGTATTAATGTAATCTAATGTATTAATTTAGTCTAATGTATTAATTTAATCTTATGTATTAGATTAATCTAATGTATTAATTAATCTAATGTATTAATTTAATCTAATGTATTAATTTAATCTAATGTATTAATTATCTAATGTATTAATTTAATCTAATGTATTATTTAATCTAATGTATTAATTTAATCTAATGTATTAATTTAATCTAATGTATTATTTATCTAATGTTTAATTAATGTATTAATTAATCTATTATTAATTAATCGAATGTATTAATTTAATCTAATGTATTAATTTAATCTAATTTATGTAATTTAATCTGTAGTAATTAATTTAAAATTGTATTAATTTAATCTAATGTATAAGTATTAATTCTAATGTTAATTTAATCTAATGTATTAATTTAATCTAATGTATTAATTATCTAATGTATTAATTTAATCTAATGTATTAATTTTATCTAATGTATTAATTTAATCTAATGTATTAATTTAATCTAATGTATTAATTTTATCTAATGTATTAATTTAATCTAATGTATTAATTTAATCTAATGTATTAATTTAATCTAATATATTAATTTAATCTAATGTATTAATTTAATCTAATGTATTAATTTCACTCCCAACACCAAACATCTCCCTATGAAATTAATGCAAGCATGTGATCCTACCGGGACTCGAACCTGGGTTACCACACACAGATCTTAAACACTCTAACCATTACACCACCAAGACAGTTAAGGGGAGATCTCCACTTGAGGGATTTTTTTCTTAACCCCTTTCTCCCTCATGTTTAGCCCCATTGCTTTTGATATTATAAAACGTTTGCCCCATTAGTTTAGCGATTTTAAGAACTTTCACCCCATATTAAGACCTTTCGTGCCATTCAGGTGTTGATTTTATCCTGGCGAGCGATAGCGAGCCTGTAATTTAAGAGGAACCGGCCTTTGGCCGGCACATTTTTCTACCGAAAAATGTACAAATTTATCTTGAAAGGGACTCAAGGGGGTGTAATTTTAAGCTTGATGGAGGTCTAGGGAACAAACTAAATACCTCCCCTTAAAGGTTAAAAGGATCTACTGGTTAAGATGGTGTAGTGATTGAGTTATCTGGTCATTACTCCTAACACCTTCCCTACCACCAAGGCTGACAAGAGAGACACACATACAGTAGGGAATGACTAACTGCATAACCCAGGTAACAATTAGATAAGGGGGTGGGGTGGATTTTATGTTTGGTTTATGGTTTAGTAGTAGTAGTAGTAGTAGTAGTAGTAGTAGCAGTAGTAGTAGTAGTAGCAGTAGTAGTAGCAGTAGTAGTAGTAGTAGTAGTAGTAGTAGCAGTAGTAGTAGTAGCAGTAGTAGTAGTAGTAGTAGTAGATGGGCGGATTTTTTTGCTCATGTATATCTATCTATCTATCTATCTATATGCTCAGGCCCAATCCCCATTTTGGGGGTAGCCGACTCAAGACAGAGCAAGAACAGGGAAAACACAAAAACAACATAAAACAACAAATAAACACAGATAAAAAGCACACTCACACACATCCAGGTCACCCAGGAGAAGACCCAGAGACCAGGGTCACCAAGGTCGCTCCAGCACTCCCCCGGCCCCCGACCACCCGGAGAGGTTCCGATCTCGGCAGGCAGACATGCAGCGGAGCCAAAGCCACAAGCCCTCCCACCACACTTCCAGGCGCACCCTTCATATTAATCGTCTCCCCGGGCCAGGCGCCTGATGGACTATTATCTAGTCCAAGTTGCGCCCGACCCCTTACTCCAAATGACCACGTGTTCACTCAACTATTCACAAGCATTCTCCATTCACTCCTGTCCACCACCACTTCCCCTGCCTGATCTATAGTCATGCCTCTATCATCCAAAGCCTTTCTTACACAGTCTCTCCATCTCAATGGGGGTCTTCCTACCCTTCTATCTCCCCTTGTACCTGACTCACCTATTCTCTTTGTAAGCCTTTCATCTCCCATTCGTTCAACATGACCATACCAGCTCAGCACCCTTCTGTCATGTATGTACATTCGTTTTATGTATTTATTTTCCTCCCTAGACCTTCATCAAGCTTAAAATAACACGCCCCCAAGACCCTCCTTCAAGATAAATGTTTACATTTTTCGATAGAAGAATGTCCCGGCCGAAGGCCGGTTCCTCTTAAATTACAGGCTCGCTATCGCTCGCCAGGAAAACATCGCCACCTAAATGACACGAAAAGTCTTAAGATTGTCAAAGAAATGGGGCGAAAGGTCTTAAAATCGTCAAACTAATGGGCCGAACGTCTTAAAATCTGAAAACTAATGGGGAAGAAGTGGGACTGAAAAAACGACCCATCTCCCCTTACTACTGGTTGAGAACTACTGGTTGAGATGGTGTATAGTGATTGAGTTGTCCTGCCAGTACCCCTAACACCTTCCCCAACACCTAGACTGACAGTAGAAAGTAAACAGAGAGAGACACATAGTAACTTAAAAATCCACGTAACAATTAAAATAGGGTCTCTCTCTCTCTCTCTCTCTCTCTCTCTCTCTCTCTCTCTCTCTCTCTCTCTCTCTCTCTCTCTCTCTCTCTCTCTCTCTCTCTCTCTCTCTCTCTCTCTCTCTCTCTTCAAAAATACCCCTTAGACCCCCCCCCCCCTTCCCGATAAATTAGTAAATTTTTTCGGTGATAAAATTTCCCCCGCCAAACGAAGCTTGCGGAGAGCATGTAATCACCAGTGTTAGTCAATCTGTTTGTTTGTGCCAAAGGGTGTCTCATACGATTGTATACAGTTTAGGAAGGATCTGTTGGAATTACAGGAGTAAAGACTATCTCCATTAACCCTCTGACTTCCATACACCTTCCTAATAAATCGTATAGTTTCATATTATCACCAAGTCACCAAATAACTTACAAATCGTATAATTTCATATTATCACCAAGTCACCAAATAACTTACAAATAAATGAATGAATACATGTGGTACTCCAAGGATTCGAACCTAGGACACTCACACCGAAATTCCGTGCACTAACCATTACGCTATCAAGCCAGAAAGCAGAAAAGAATTGCTTCATCGGATTTTGAAAGAGTTAAGAAGCTCGTGCGCGTGATGTATAAGGGTGCTGAAAGAAAGGGAAAGAGTTCAGTAGGTCCTCAACCTTTATAGGGAGCAGTACTATATGTCTCAGCTGTCATTACGTTTGGCTCGCTCTGTGCTGTATCAATGTCTGTCAGATGTTAAATGGGGTGTTTAAAGATAGGAACGAACATGTTTGTACTGTATATCTCATTTGAACGTTAAATTAAAGCTTAGATTGTACTGGTACCAATTATTGATCGAAATATACTTGGTACCAAGACATCACTTATTTGGCATACTGTGCAGTACCTCGTAATGGCTTGGTATTCAATATGGCCGCTGTAGGGAGAGGGTTGGGCCAGGAGGGTGTTGGAGGGGTGGTTGCTGTGAAGTAATGAAGGCGTGACTATACATGGCAGCTCTTTGTTAATGCTCTATTTGATTACTGAGAGAGAGAGAGAGAGAGAGAGAGAGAGAGAGAGTGAGAGAGAGAGAGAGAGAGAGAGTACAAAGGGGAGGTGTGGATACAAAGTAAATCAAGCAACCACAGCTCTACGTGACCCTTCTAGGTTTGCTTGTCCTCCAAAACACACTGAGGATCAAGTGTCCAAACAGTGTTTTAGAGTGGGTAAGGGAACATGGGAAGGGGAACAACTCCCCTGCCACTAACGTGGCAGGACTAGTGAAGTTAGTAGGGGACATATAGGGTTAGTAACTGAGGCGAGGATAAAGTTATTCATTTTACAAACGCAGTCAGTCGCGTGTTTGACTGCGAGATATTTGTCTAGGCGGAATTTAAATGAAATCAACGGTGCTGCAGTCTATAAACGTCCTCGGGGAAGGCCCATTTCCACAAGGTGACAACTTCGATTGTAGAAGAAATTCTTAGATTCGTTGCGGAGTTAATTAAAAGATTTTCCAATAATTTTGCAACCGTTTCGCCCGCGTGTAAATTAGATTGGTCGATAGTGAAGTACTTACCTACAGTTCATATTGGGTCGAAGCCTTTGAGATGGAGTGTTGAACACTTGAATTAAGTCGCCTCTTAATCTGCGATTGGTTTTAAAGGAAATAGATTATAATTCTCTAAGACCGCTCTTCGTATGGTTTGTTCTTTAGGCTAGGTATCATTTTTGGTTAAACAAAACAAAAAAAAACCTTCTACGTTGAACTCGTGCTAATCTAGCTTGTTTATATCTTTATTTTTGTAATAAGGGCACCCAGGATTGAACGCAGTCATTCCAAGAAGAGGGCGGACTATAAGGGAATTGTGATAAGGGTTAGGAATAAATCTTCTTTGGATTTATGCGCAAACTGACCTGCCTATAAAGCACAATTATTTTGTTTGCCTTCTAACAACTTAACTTCTGAACATTGTTTACTCGGTTTTAGGTTACTCGTATTGTTACTCCCAGATCAGTTTCTCTGTTTCTTACATTCTTAAGCTGAGTGCCATTTCATCGAATAGTTTGCATTTCCCTCATGTAGGTATCCTCATGTAGTACGTTTACATTTATCTCGCATTGAAACTCATTTGCCAAATTTGGGCCCAACATGACAATTTATCTAGATTGTGGTTTGCATAATCGTCAACTTGTTCTTTTGAGAGGTAACGCTATTTTGCAATGTTTTGTAATCGCTCAGCAAATTGTGAGATTGTGGCAGGTGAGAACCCTCAGCTATGTCGTTGATCGTAAATTAGACAAGAGAATTGGTCCTAGTACCGATGCCCATGGGGTACCCCGGCTACTCCCGTACACTTGGTCCATTTAGAATGCCTTTAACCGTTTATGGACTACCCTTTGCTTTCTGTTGCGGAGGCAATTTTCTATCCATGTTCAACACACATGTCCGTCTTGTATTTACCACCTCCATCCCATGCGCTTTTAGTTTTAGCAGTAAACGTTTTGTCGGGAACTATTGTCAACGGCCTTTTGAAAATTCAAGGTATAATAATATCTAACACAGCTGTTACTCTCCATCGTAGAGGTGGAGGATATCTGTGGAAGAGTCTAAGAGGTTTGTTAAACAGGAACGTTTTTTACGAAAGCCGTGTTGAGTATCTTAAGTTATGTTAATTTCTCCTCTAAGTGATTTACGAGTCTGTCTCGTATGGGAACCGTTTCTTCTAGCAATTTAATACATACAACTGAGGTTTAAGCTAATTGGACGATAGTTACTGGGTAGGGATTTGCTGCCTTTTTGAATACCCCCCCCCCCCCCCCGGTGTTACGTTGGCTAGCTTCCCACTGATCAGGCAGGCATAGTTCCAGACTTGCAAAGGAATTTATTGAATACGTAATGTCAGTGGTTTTTGGAGAGCTCATTCATTAGCTTCCTTTAGAACTCTAGGCGAGATTGTATCAGGTCCTGGCTGGTTTATTTACCTTGAAGTTTATCTAAACAATTTCAAGACTCTCTCTCTCTGTAACGGTGATATTGATCTAGAACATCTGAATTAAATCAAATCTGAAGTCGGCGATGGTGTAGGGATATCACTGAGGTCTTCTGTTGTAAAAACTGAATGCAAAGAAGGTATTGAGGGCATTACTCATTGTACTTCGGTCTTTGGTGTATTCCCCTCCGTTTTTCCATCGACTAACGGTCCAATAGTTGAAGTAACTCCGTTTTTCTTTCGGAGATAAACTATAGAATTCTTTCGGGTTTGTTTTACTTTGATTTCGCAATATGTAACTCTAAGGCTCTTTTTACTTTGCTTAATTAACTTTTTGGCTTTGCGTCGTAGCTCTACAAATTTCACCCGTTCTTCGTCATTTTGGTGATGATTTTTAATCTATCATTCAGCACGAATTTTTAGCAAGCAGGCAGTTTGAAATATCTTTAGTGTCCCACCATTTGGGCTTATTATTAATGGCCTGGACGCCGTATTTTCGATGGTATGCAGTCCTTGCACTGCTTTTAGGTAAGTGGTTTCGAATTAACTTTCCAAGATGTTATGTTATGTCGGTTAATTGTTAATTAAAAAGCTCCAGTCAGTTTCCTTTAAACATAGCTCTAAGTTTATGGAAGTTTTGCTTTCTTGAAATTAGGGACTGTTTTCCCCCCCCGATGCTACTATTTGGTTCGTTACCTAGTAAACTTTGAAAGTGAAAGTTATCGTACGATGGTCGCTGGTTACTGAATTCATCACCAACATTTCAAATTCTCTATCAATTCTTCTTTTGTTGCAAGTACAATGTCAAGAACGTTCCTTCCATTACCACGGGTCGGCATTCGAAACAAATATGATAAAGCGAACTCTCTTGCAAGTTCGATATAACAAGTCATGTCCGGAGTGTGAAGTAAGAGTATCGCCTCCACTTGGTCACAGGTACATTAAAGTCGACCAAAAATTACGTGTATCTTGTGAGTTACTTAACATCTGCAAGTTTGTTCGTAAATTTCTCGGTCAGTTTGCACTGATTTTGAAGCTGGAGGTCTGTATATTAACGCAAGATATTATTTTGTACCTTTATCTTCTTTTCATTAGCACAAAAGATGTGTCCGACCGTTCACAATTTGAGGTTTTTGACACGAGGGTCGGTGGGGTTTAAGAGCTTTCGTTGATATCAAATAAAAACGCCACCTCCATTTTTATTTATTTTCGGCTGTTTCTCAAACATTGACATAACCGGGAAGTGAAATACTCTGCTAAAATAAAAGTCTCTATCTTGATGTATTGAGCCAAGATTACTGTTTAGGCCAATCACTCCATAATTTTCTGTAAACAACTAGTTTCCTCTAAAATCTGAAAATTTATTGCGTATGCTACGAGCGTTTGCATAGAAAACCTTTAAAGTTGGACGGTTTTAGAACTCGCAGATCGTTCTTTCCATCGAAATTTTTGGTTTTCTGGTCGGATCTACATTTACATTCATGGGCGGTCCGCGGTCCTCGGTCGTTATCCCTGACGGTTTTGAATTTGGGTCGTGTTGGTGAGAGCTTTATCGCAAATTCGCGGTTCCCTTGACAGATTAGTATTTAATAATTTCCCCCCCCCCCTTTGTAGATATGCCGTCCAATCTGCTGTCTTCGGTCCCTCCTTCCTGGTTGTCCTGTGCTGGAGTCGATTTCCTTCTCTCGAAAAAATCACTTCACCGCATCCGGGGTTGAGAAGACGCCCAAAAAAGCGCTTGGCTCCCACCTGGTTCAGAATGAACTCCATCATCCGAAAACCAAATAGTCATCGTAAGTAGAAATTGTCCCAGGTGTCGACGAATCCCACGTTCTTACTTCCCTGCACAGAGGTTTGCTAGACAACGATTTGTGCTGGTGGCTAGTTTGTAAAATCGGGCTCTCTAACACCCCGAGCCGGGGGGACGATTTTCCTGATACGATGATCCTTGATGACTTACTCCTTAAACACGACTTGATCACGCTGGCTGTGGGTTACTTTAAAAGCAAATCTTCCGACCGGGTTCGCTGTATATCGTTGGATCCAACGTGGCTTGACGTACATTGTAATTTGCAGGGGCCAGCTTTGATACTTCGTCCACTGCTGCAACTAACGTCATTCCACACCACCACCAGGGATAACAAAAACGCTGGTCCTGGTCTTAGGTGGTCTTATACATACATAACTGGATACACTATATACACTACATACACTACATACCATACATACATCATACACTCATTACATGCATACGTACAAACCACCACACCACCCCACACACACAACCACACACACACACACCCCCCACACACACACACACACACACACACACACACACACAATTACACATCCACACAGACACACAAACGACACACAAACGACACACACACACACACACATTATACACACACACACACACACACACACCATAAAACATAAACCCTAATATGTTAACACTCCATTATTTCACATTTTCATAGTTTTTTTCCCAGTCTTTATTACGATTGGCACATGCGAGCGACAGCGATAGCGAGCAAGGAGGAATGGCGCTTTCGTTGTCTGGGGCATTTGTCTTTCGAAAACTGGACGAATTCATCTCGAATTGGGTTTTCGGGGTACTTTCTTAACCCTTTCAATATTCAGAATGTTTTTTTTTTTTATTTGATTATGGCAAATATTAGAGGCTTATAATACTAATAATAATAATAAACAGTTTTCCCTGGGACTCGGGGCGCCTGAGAGGACTTCAAACGCGGGTTCTGGGTAATTGTGATCCCAGCATCCCATTGATACACTGTCAAATTTGGGTGTACACCAATATTATGAAAAAACGTAAGTTGCCTATAATATAACGATGGGACATTAAAGGTTATGAGCAGAGATATAGTGGTGTGTGTGTGTGTGAGAGAGAGTGTGTGTGGTGTGTTAGAGAGACGAGATTCAAATGGGTTGTGTGTGAGAGAGTGTGTGTGGTGTGTGTGTGTGTGAGAGAGAGGAGAGTGTGTGGGCCGGTCGTGTGAGAGAGAGTGTGTGTTGTGGTTTGAGAGAGAGAGAGATCATAGTGTGTGTGGGTGTGTGTATGGAGAGAGAGAGGATCCCCTGTGTGTGTGACTGAGAGGGAGAAAGTGAGGAAGGGAAATGTAAAGGAGTAATGCGTGGAACATGGTATGTAATACATGAGTGGGTGTCAGGGGAATGCAGCCCGAAAGAGAGAGAGAGAGATGAACGAGAAGAGAGGAGGGAGAGAGAGAGAGCAGTGGAGAGCGAGGACGACGAGAGAGACCAAATCAAATCAACTACCTTTTGCATATGGTGTTTTTCTAATCGAGAGTTTCTGTTTTGCCTCTTCTCTGGCGGAAATCAAGTTTTTTACCAAAAACGCCCCCCAAGAAACCCCCCCCCCCCCCCTTCCAGATACCAATGGTTGTTCCAATTTTCGGTAGAATCAAATGTCCCGTATCGAAGGACCGGGTCCTCCTCAATTGCAGGATTCCCTATCGCTTCGCCAGGAAAAACTTCGCACACCTAAATGGCCACGGAGAGATCCTTATAATTGACTAGGAAATGGGGCAAAGGGGTCTTAGAATTGCCTGACTAATGGGGGCGAACGTCTTTAAAATCCTCAAAACTAATGTGGCTAAACATGAGGGAAGAAGAAGGGGGTCCCAGTAAAAAACCCTCTTAAGGGTGAGGGTTTTTAGTTTATTCCCTAGACTTCCATCAAGCTTAAAAACACTCCCCCTAGACCCCCCTTTCAAGATAAAAATTGTGTACATTTTTCGGCACGAAAAATTTCCCGGCCGAAGGCCGATTCCCCTTAAATTACCGGCTCGCTATCGCTCGCCCATGAAATAATCGACACGCTAATGGCACGAATGGTCTTAAAATTGACAGAATTGGGGCAAAGGGTCTTAAAATCGGCCAACTAATGGGTCGAAACGTCTTTAAAATCTCAAAAGCAATGGGGCTAAACATGTGGGAGAGGTGGTCCCAGAAAACAAAAATCCTCCAGGGAGTGGAAATCTCCCCTTACGAGAACGTTATTCACATTATAACAGATCTAACAAAGGTTCAGCATATTATTCAAATTAATTCAAAATTAGTCAAAATTATTCAAATTATTCAAATTAGAACAGATCTAACAAAGTGCCCGCATATGAGATGAATTAGAGGGAGTGGGTATATGTGAGTGTGATGTATGTGTGTGTGCGTGTGCGTGGTGTGTGTGTGTGTGTAAGGAGAGAGATTGTGTGGGTGTGTGGGTGGTTTGGGTGTATGAGATAGGCGAGGAGATAGAGAGAGCATGTGGTGGTCGTTACCATCGCATAAGAAAAACCCAACTAAAATGAATGGGTTGCAAGGGAAAGAACACACCAACATTGCAAGACACAGAAAGAGTACCAAGAAACAACAAGAGACAAAAGCACAAATAACAGAGTTCCTTTTGATCCTTTCGTGGCTATTTGTATGCGAGCCCTGCTAATCCTATGTGTGAAGTATAGTAAAGAAGGGTAGGTATACATTCAGTTTTATCAGTTGTATTATCGACTTTGGCTTTCTTCTT
>CM064534.1:3997047-4003440 GCA_032716605.1 Paralithodes platypus | reverse complement strand
TCACTCCCAAACACCAAAAATTCTCCCTAATGACAAATTAATGACAAGCATGTGATCCTAACCGGGAACCGAAACCGTGGGTTGGGTAACACACACAGATCCTTAAAAACTCTATACCATTACACCACCCCAAAGAACAGTTTAAGGGGCGCAGGGATTCTCCAACTTGAGGGGGATTTTTTTTCTTAACCCCTTTCTCCCTCATGTTTAGCCCCATTGCTTCTTGATATATTTATAAAAACGCTTTGCCCCACCTTAGTTTTAGCGATGTTTAAGAACTTTCACCCCATATTAAGACCTTTCGTGCCCACATTCAGGTCAGGTGTTGATTTTATCCTGGCGAGCGATAGCGGGAGCCTCGTAATTTAAGAGGAACCGGCCTTTAGGCTCGGCCACATTTGTCTACCGGATAAATGTACAAATTTATTCTTGAAAGGGACTCTAAGGGGGTTGTAATTTTAAGCTTGATGGAGGTCTAGGGAAACAAAACTAAATACCCTCCCCCTTAAAGGTTAAAAGGGATCTACTGGTTAAGATGGTGTAGTGATTTGGAGTTATGTCCTGGTCATTACTCCTAACAACCTTCCCTACCACCAAGGCTGACAAGAGAGAGACACCCCCCCACATACTAGTAAGGGAATGACTAACTGCATGAACCCAGGTAACAATTTAGATAAGGGGGTGGGGTGGGATTTTTATTTGGTTTATGGTTTAGTAGTAGTAGTAGTAGTAGTAGTAGTAGTAGTAGTAGCAGTAGTAGTAGTAGTTAGCAGTATCGTAGTAGTAGCAGTAGTAGTAGCATAGTAGTAGTAGTAGTAGTAGTAGTAGCAGACGTAGTAGTAGTAGCAGTCTAGTAGTAGTAGTTAGTAGTTAGATGGGGGCGGATTTTTATTTTTTGTGCTCATGTGATATCTATCTATTCACATCTATTCTATATGCTCAGGACCAATTTCCCACTTTGGGGGCTAGCCTGGACTTCCAAGAGCAGGAGCCAAGAACAGGGAAACACACAAAAAACAAAACATAAAACAACAAATAAAAACACAGATAAAAAAGCACACGCACACACATCCAGGTTCACCCAGGAGAAGACCCAGAGACCAGGCTGTCCATCCAAGAGTCGCTCCAGCACTCCCCCGGCCCCGACCCACACGGAGAGGTTTTCCGATATCGGCAGGCCAGGACATGCAGCGGAGCCAACCCCCAGCCACATAGCCCTACCCACCACACTTCCAGGCGCACCCTTCATATTAATCGTACTCCCCGGGTCAAGGCGCCTGATGGAACTCTTATTCTAGTTCCAAGGTTGCGCCCGAACCCCTTTACTCCAAATGACAACGTGTTGCACTCAACTATTCACAAGGCATTCTCCATTTTTCCACTCCTGTCCACCACCACTTCCCCTGCCTGATCTATAGTCATGCATCCCCACCTATAATCCAAAGCCTTTCTTAACACAGTCTCTCCATCTCAAATGGGGGTCTTCCTAACCTTTTCTATTCTCCCCTTGTACCTGGACTCACCGAACATTCCTCTTTGTAAAGCCTTTCATCTCCCATTCGGGTTCAACCATGACCATAACAGCTCAGCACCCTTCTGTCATTGTATGTACATGTCGTTGGTATGTATTTACTTTCCTCCCTAGACCTCCATCAAGCTTAAAATAACACGCCCCAAGACTCTCCTTCAAGATAAATGTTTACATTTGTCGATGAGAAGAAGGTCCCGGCCCCGAAGGCCGGTTTCCTCTTAAATTACAGGCTCGCTCTCCTCTTTTTCTTTCTCGCCGTCTTTTATCGATCGCCAGGGAAAACATCGGCCCACCTAAATGACACGAAAAGTTCTTAGATTGTCAAAAGGAAATGGAGTGCGAAAGGTCCTTAAAGAATCGTCAAACTAATGGGCCGAAAACGTCTTGAAAAATCTGGAAAAACTAAGGGGGAAGAAGGGGGGACTGAAAAAGACGACCATCTCCCTTACTATGGTGAAGAAACTACTGGTTGAGATGGGGTGTATAGTGATTGAGTTGTCCTGCCAGGTACCCCCTAACACACCTTCCCCAAACACCTAGACTGACAGTAGATAAATAAGTTAAACAGAGAGAGACACATGTAACGTAAAAAATCCACGGGTAACAATTAAAATAGGGGTCGGATCGCTCTCTATGCTCTCTCTCCTCCTATCTCTCCGCTCTCTCTCTCTCTCTCTACTCACATCTCTCTCTCTCTCTCTCTCTCTCTCTTCTCTCTCTCTCCCTCTCTCTCTCCCTCGCTCTCTCTCTCTCTTCAAAATACCCCCTTAGACCCCCCCCCCCCCTTCCCGATAAAATATTAAATTTTTTCGGTGATAAAATTTCCCCGCCAAACGAAGCTTGCGGAGAGCATAATCACCAGTGTTCGGCAATCTGTTTGTTTGTGCCAAAGGGTCTCATACGATTGTATACAGTTTAGGAAGGATCTGTTGGAATTACAGGAGTAAAGACTATCTCCATTAACCCTCTGACTTCCATACACCTTCCTAATAAATCGTATAGTTTCATATTATCACCAAGTCACCAAATAACTTACAAATCGTATAATTTCATATTATCACCAAGTCACCAAATAACTTACAAATAAATGAATGAATACATGTGGTACTCCAAGGATTCGAACCTAGGACACTCACACCGAAATTCCGTGCACTAACCATTACGCTATCAAGCCAGAAAGCAGAAAAGAATTGCTTCATCGGATTTTGAAAGAGTTAAGAAGCTCGTGCGCGTGATGTATAAGGGTGCTGAAAGAAAGGGAAAGAGTTCAGTAGGTCCTCAACCTTTATAGGGAGCAGTACTATATGTCTCAGCTGTCATTACGTTTGGCTCGCTCTGTGCTGTATCAATGTCTGTCAGATGTTAAATGGGGTGTTTAAAGATAGGAACGAACATGTTTGTACTGTATATCTCATTTGAACGTTAAATTAAAGCTTAGATTGTACTGGTACCAATTATTGATCGAAATATACTTGGTGCCAAGACATCACTTATTTGGCATACTGTGCAGTACCTCGTAATGGCTTGGTATTCAATATGGCCGCTGTAGGGAGAGGGTTGGGCCAGGAGGGTGTTGGAGGGGTGGTTGCTGTGAAGTAATGAAGGCGTGACTATACATGGCAGCTCTTTGTTAATGCTCTATATGATAACTGAGAGAGAGAGAGAGAGAGAGAGAGAGAGAGAGAGAGAGAGAGAGAGAGAGAGAGAGTACAAAGGAGGGAGGAGTACAAAGGAAATCAAGCAACAACAGATCTAGTGACCCTTCTAGGTTGCTTGTCCTCCAAAACACTGAGGATCAAGTGTCCAAACAGTGGTTTAGAGTGGGTAAGGGAACATTGGAAAGGGAACTACTGCCCTGCCACTAACGTGGCAGGACTAGGAAGTTAGTAGGGGACATATGGGTTAGTAACTGAGGGGAGGATAAAGTTATTCATTTACAAACGCAGTCAGTCGCGGGTTTGATGCGAGATATTTGTCTAGGCGGAATTTAAATGAATCAACGGTGCTGCAGTCTATAACGTCTCGGGGAAGCCCATTCCACAAGTTGACAACTCGATTGAAGAAGAAATTCTTAGATTCGTGCGAGTTAAAAGATTTACCAATAATTTTGCAAACCGTTTCCCCGCGTGTAATTAGATTGGTCGATAGTGAAGTACTTACTACAGTTCATATTGTCGATGCCTTTGATGATTTTGAACACTTGAATTAAGTCGCCTCTTAATCTGCGCTGGGTTAAAGGAAATAGATTTAATTCTCTAGGACGTCGTATGGTTTGTTCTTTAGGCGAGGTATCATTTTGGTAACTCTACGTTGAACTCGTTCTAGCTTGTTTATATCTTTTTGGTAATAAGGGCACCAGGATTGAACGCAGTATTCCAGAAGAGGGCGGACTAAGGAATTGTAAAGGGTTAGGATAACTTCTTTGGATTTATGCTCAAATGACCTGCATATAAAGCCAATTATTTTGTTTGCCTTCTTAACAACTTCTGAACATTGTTGACTCGGTTTTAGGTTACTCGATATTGTTAATCCCAGATCAGTTTCTCTGTTTACATTCTTAAGCTGAGTGCCATTCATCGAATAGTTTGCTTTCTCATTTAGGTATCCGACATGTAGTACTTTACATTTATCCGCATTGAAAACTCATTTGCCAAATTTGGGCCCAACATGAGCAATTTATCTAGATTGTGTTGCATATCGTCAACTTGTTCTTTTGAGAGTACGCTATTTGCAATTTTTGTATCGTCAGCAAATTTTGAGAGTGTGCAGGTGAGACCCTCATCTATGTCGTTGATGTAAATTAGAAAGAGAATTGGTCCTAGTACCGATCCCTGGGGTACCCCGCTACTTACATTGGTACATTTAGATGCCTTACCGTTTATGACTACTCTTTGCTTTCTGTTGCGGAGCCAATTTTCTATCCCTTTCAACACACCGTCTTGTATTCCATGCGCTTTTAGTTTTAGCAGTAAACGTTTGTGGGGAACTTTGTCAAAGGCCTTTTGAAAATCAAGGTATATAATATCTACAGCTTTACTCTCATCGTAGAGGTTGAGGATATCGTGGAAGAAGTCTAAGAGGTTTGTTAAACAGGAACGTTTTTTACGAAAGCCGTGTTGAGTATCTTTAAGTATGTTATTTTCCTCTAAGTGATTTACGAGTCTGTCTCGTATGACCGTTTCTAGCATTTTACATACAACTGAGGTTAAGCTAATTGGACGATAGTTACTGGGTAGGGATTTGCTGCCTTTTTTGAATATCGGTGTTACGTTGGCTAGCTTCCACTGATCAGGCATAGTTCCAGACTGCAAGGATTTATTGAATAGTAATGTCAGTGGTTTGGAGAGCTCATTCTTAGCTTCCTTTAGAACTCTAGGCGAGATTGTATCAGGTCCTGGCGTTTTATTTACCTTGAGTTTATCTAAACAATTCAATACTTCTCTCTCTGTAACGGTGATATTGCTTAGAACATCTGAATTATCAATCTGAATCGGCGATGGTGTAGGGATATCACTGAGGTCTTCTGTTGTAAAAACTGATGCAAAGAAGGTATTGAGGGCATTACTCATTTGTACTTCGTCTTTGGTGTATTCTCCTTTTTCATCGACTAACGGTCCAACAGTTGAAGTAACTACTTTTTTCTTTCTGATATAACTATAGAATTCTTTCGGGTTTGTTTTACTTTGATTCGCAATATGTAACTCTAAGGTCTTTTTACTTTGCTTAATTAACTTTTTGGCTTTGCGGTCGTAGCTCTACAAATTTCACCCGTTCTTCGTCATTTTGTGAGGATTTTAATCTATCATTAGCACATTTTTTAGCAAGCAGGCAGTTTGAAATATCTTTATTCCACCATTTGGGCTTATTATGGCCTGGACGCCGTATTTTCGATGGTATGCAGTCTTGCACTGCTTTTAGGTAAGTGGTTTCGAATAACTTCCAAGATGTATTTATGTCGTTATTGTTAATTAAAAAGCTCCAGTCAGTTTCTTTAAACATAGCTCTAAGTTTATGGAAGTTTGCTTTCTTGAAATTAGGGACTTTTTCGATGCTACTATTTGGTTCGTTACTAGTAAACTTTAAAGTGAAAGTTATCGTACGATGGTCGCTGTTACTGAATTCATCACCAACATTCAAATTCTCTATCAATTCTTCTTTTGTTGCAAGTACAATGTCAAGAACGTTATTACCACGGGTCGGCATTCGAACAAATTGATAAAGCGAACTCTCTTGCAAGTTCGTATACAAGTCATGTCCGGAGTGTGAAGTAAGAGTATCGCCCCACTTGGTCACAGGTAAATTAAAGTCGCCAAAAATTACGGTATCTTGTGAGTTACTTACATCTGCAATTTGTTCGTAAATTTCTCGGTCAGTTTGCACTGATTGAGCTGGAGGTCTGTATATTAACGCAAGTATTATTTTTGTACCTTTATTATTCTTTATTAGCACAAAAGATGTGTCGACGTTCACAATTTGAGGTTTTGACACGAGGGTCGGGTTAAGACTTTCTTTGATATAAAATAAAACGCCACTCCATTTTTATTTATTCGGCTGTTCTCAAACATTACATAACCGGGAAGTGAATACTCTGCTAAAAAGTCTCTATCTTGTGTCTTGAGCCAAGATTCTGTTATGCCAATCACATCATAATTTTCTGTAAACACTAGTTCCTCTAAATCTGAAAATTTATTGCGTATGCTACGAGCGTTTGCATAGAAAACCTTTAAAGTTGCGGTTTTAGAACTCGCAGATCGTTCTTTCATCGAATTTTTGGTTCTGGTCGGATCTACATTTACATTCATGGCTGTCCTCGGTCCTCGGTCGTTATCCCTGACGGTTTTGAATTTGGGTCGTGTTGGTGG